>CM062653.1:10559511-11107011 GCA_031772095.1 Zeugodacus tau | reverse complement strand
AAAAGCCAATTGATCAATTAACCGGCCTCTGCTCGATTAAAACGCTGATTAAGATCGATTTACCATATAAAATAAAAGTCTACATTAAATTTTAATTTAATTTTAATCGACTTGAAAATGAAATGCAACTCTGCGACAATGACCATATTTTTAATTAAATAATATATACGTTCCTTGTTTTCGAGTTGTTAATCACGCTACATGGCGGTAGATGTCGCTGTTAAAAATAGCAATCAGCTGATGACCAACTTCTTATGAAAAGCAAAAACAAAAATGTACAACGGCTGTTCGGTTATCGAGTAGCCGTCAGTGTGAAGAACAAAAATTTGTCTCTCAATCAAAATTTTAATTGATCAATTAATTTGGCTGTGTGAAAAGACCATTACATTACTGTGATATGACTTTAAGTTTTAGTCTGAATTGAATTTTCCAAAAAGTATCAACTCTTTTTGAACAATATTTTTTTTCAAAGGCTTTTTCTAAACCCTTTCAGTTCGATACCCATACTGCTATAATTCATTTATTTCGTAAATTAATTTGCATAAAATTTTGAAACAGGGTGACACCTTTTATTTTGCAAGTAATATTTTTCAGCTGTAAAAGTTTGTTTATTTGGATAGTTGTTTTATTGGATACTCATTTTGTTAAAATTAGTTTAATTTATATGCTTTAATTAATTATTTTTTTAAAAGGTGACAACCCCATAAATATTATTTTCCCTAAATAATATTTTATACAGTAGCTATATGACCATATTTTTGTGTTTTTTCATCATTTTATATTCAGATTTTTTTGTCATAAAATTTACAAAATTTACAAAAGGGTGCCACCCTTTCAATTATTTTGAAACAAATTTCTTATACAAATTTTAAATAGGTTGCCACTTTTGAAATTCCAAAAAATATTACTCAGCTGTAAGTCCTTAAATTTTTTTATTTGATGCTCATATTGCTATAATTTATCCATTTTGTTTTATAGTAAATAATTTTGTAAAAAGGTGGCAACCCTTCTCAATAATATTATAATATTTTCCACACTAAGTTTTATGCTCTTATTGTTGTGTCCTTTTTATAATAATTAATTTATTTCGACTTAAAATTTTCAAACATGTGGCAACCTTATAACTTTGTTTTACTTTGCAACCATTTGGGAATTACACCGAAGTATAAATAGATAAAAAAATGGTTCGGCATCCAATATTGTGTGTTAAATTTTTTTGTTATACAGTATGGCTGCGTTTATCACACACAATCTGGCAACCTTAAAAAATTTCTTTGAAAAAAATTATGAAAATATTTTTTGTCATATAATGTCCTATGTTAAGAGTAACTCTTTTATACAAATATTTTTAGTTAATGATTTTTGCTCAAAAACCTCGTGTAAATTGTAGTGATTCGTCATTATACATTTTTTTATTTAATGAAATATACTAGCGGAAATAGAGCTGCACACATGAAAGCCATAAAAATAACGAGCTATTGATACAATATAATTTGATATAACAATATTATTAATGAGAGGAAGTTGTGGTGCTGTCATTGTTTGTGAACTAAAACTGGTAGACAGTTGCGAGGATATGCCCTGCGAAGCAATATATGCATACATATATATATGTTCGTATGTATATATGTATACATATATATAAATACAGTAATTAATTCGTATTTTAGTATAGTCAGCATTTCTGTTGTTGCCTACGCCACCGCCACATTCAATATTACTCATACGCCACGTTGCACTCACACGTTATCAATACACGCATATTCGAAGCTTTGATCAACCAAATTAATTGCACATTGTTACTCGTTACTATTGCTGAATGGCAGATAATTGTGGCGATTTAGACACACACACACATTCATATGGAGATTATATTATTGCTTTAACTATAAAGGCATACAAATGTGGTGGTGGTGGTTGTGCCTGGCAGCCAATAAGCAATGCATGCAATAAATATTCAATAAGCGTAAAATTAGGCAAAAGGATCATTTCCGGTTGGTGGGTTTCACATAAAAATGAAAGTTTCTCTGTAAGCACATTCGACTGCCTAAAATTTGTTAAACTTAAGTGGGTGATTAAATGATTTGCTTGCGGTTAATGGTTGATTATCTGAGTGTTGTACTAGTTTATTTTTAGTTTTTTCTTTACGCAGGCTAGAGATGCTAACTTTTATTTTTAAATTAAAATTTAATAAAAAAAATTGCCATATATTTTTGGCAGAAATGAAAGAATCTACTTATATTTAAATTACTCTCAATATTGTTGTTGGCTTTTGTCTCTCAAAGTATCTATTTTAATTATTTTTAAACTAAAATTTCCTAATTGAAAAGCTTCGTTATTCATTAAAATTTAAAAATTAATTAATTTTGATAATCAATACTAATCAATAATTCTTAATAGTTCTGATATCCATTCGTATTTTTTTGAGCTTTTATTATAATCTATCCACAACTTTTATCAATAACGTAATAAAAGCCAAATAAAAAATAAATCATATAAATCATAAACCCAATCGTTATTCACTTCACTCATATATCATCATTAAGCGCTGAAAGCCAATCATTGTAACACCCTCAACTCTTCTCTCTCTCTCTCTGATTCTCTTTGACAGCTTGACAAGCGCGCACATTAACTTCAAATACCGCGCGCTTTCAGCATACAAACTCTTATGCATTTTCTCCTCTCCTCTCCTTTTCACTCCACAAATGCAATTTCTTCGAATTCTTTGCTTTATATATTCATCACTCATACCTCAAACGTGTGTGTTTCATGTGTGCTCATAGACGTCTTACGTCAGCGCGCGCATTCTTTTCTACAAGGAATTTATGCTGCTTCTCCTTTCTTTCGCTTTTTCTCCTTTCCTTACTGGTTGTTTTTGTTATTGCTGTCAATGCATCAGCTTGTGATTGCAGTTGCATGCTCAGTTTTGTGGTTATCGTGTGTTGTTGTTTGCTGCGCCACTCGACATGTTATTGATCTTATTGCTGTTGTTGTTGTTGTTTTAGGTGTTTTGATTTTTTTCTTTTGTTGCTCTGATTTCTTATAACAACTATTTTTCCAACAGTATATTGTATTATTATATTTTCTTTTATAAGAAAGCTGCAATATATGCGTTTGCAACTAACAGCTGCTACTCTTTTTCACTTGCTGTTGCCACAACTGTTGCATTGTTGCATTATCAACACATTTGTTGTTGTTAGCTTCCATGAAAAAGTTGCAAATATATAAAAGTGCGGATATGCATTCAATGAACTACCATGAGAATAAATATGTGGATATAAGAGAAATGCTGCTAATGCTCCTAAAGGTATGCTATTATCCGTAATTCGAAGGGCAAACAAGATATTTGTGTCAGTTTAAGTTAATGCGCCTAAAGGTATGCTAATGTCCCTAATACTACGCTTTACTCAGCCAAAAAAATATTATTGAAAATTTTCAAAATTCAGAAATTTATTTTTATTAGAATTTTTGCTACTAAATTTAACTAAAAGTTATATAAAATCTTCTTAACTGCTTAGAGGCATTCGCGATTTCAAAAATGCTTGTAAATAATAATTATGCTCCAAGGTTTTTGACAATATCTTGAAAACGTCTTGACAGAAACGGTAAATCGGTAAACGGTAAATTTCCGAACTCAGTCCTGATGGCTATGTGGTTATCGGAAGGCTATTAACTATATATACACTTCTGTTTGTAATCAGTAAAAATATCTTATCAGATTATATGGTCATTTGTAAGCTCGCCGATTACACTAAAGTTCAGCCCCGTACCTAAAGCTGCATCTTACCAAAGGACAGTTAAAATCAACCATCACCTTTGATGCTTCCAGTTCTTGTCGACTAAACTGCCTTGCTCCTCAGCTAGCTAAATTAATGAAGATTGCAACTCCGCGATATCAATTTTGTAGTACGATGTACATTTCCTTTTAAAATAGTCTCTAGTCTCGGTAATCTCTTTTCAGCGATCATTCTCTTGAGGTCTGAGGACAGTATTTAAAATGTCACTTGGGGTCAAATATGGTATATACAATTGATGCGGAAACAAATCAAAGCTTTCGACAGAGCTTTCGAACTTTCACTAAGCTTTCACTTTTCAAATGGACCATTTAGGAACTAATTTTTATTTTAGATGTTAGTAATTCTAGTGGCCCTCTAATTTGTAAAAGAAAAAGTCAACATGCCTAGTAATAAAACAATTATTTTTACTATATTCAGTGCAAAAATCAGAAACGAACGAGTATGCTTATATGAATATTAAGAAAGCTCGGGTAACCGGCTATATATATTTCGATGCTTAGCTTACATTCTTTAAACGCGCTGAAAACCGCATTAATGAATAGTATTTATTAGAGAATCATGTGATTCGGCGGAATACGACTTTCTTCCATTTTTTATTTAGAGATCTGATTCAGAGCGCTTAACATAAACTAGTCTCTCTTGTGAGAACTAAGATAAATATAACCAACCTACGAGGGATCGTTGTTGAATAAATATATTTTATAATATTAGAATCCCTACTGGAAAGGGTTAGAGTAACCTCGCTAATAACTGAACTTTATCAATCTGTTCAAGTTTCGGAGAAAGCTAACCAATTAGCAACTTCCTATATATTGCCATACAGAAAATAGCTTTAATGACGTCACGTTTATTCGACAAATATGAATAAATATTAGATGAACTCAATATAACTAAGGAAACGATGGTCATAACTCTTGATGAACTCATCAATTCATTAACAGCAACATATTTCTAAGTAACTAACAGTAAATTTCTTCCTGCCCAAGTAATCCCAGAACGGCAAACACCAGCATTTAGCATAGGACTAACGTCATAAAACGAGTTGAGATGATAAATTGTGAGCATTAACAACAAAGAACAATAAATTATGTATGCATTACGCAAGACACTAAAAAGTATCAACAATAACAAAAACAAGTTCGCAAAGAAAAAAAAACTTATAATAACAATAACAAATTTGAAACAACAACCAACAACAAATGAAATGCTACTCGAAATGACTAAGACAATGAAAAATGAATTTGTGAAACAGCAACAACAAATTAGACCAGTAATTAAACCCCAAACTAATATTAATGTCAAAATAAGTGCATACAAATTGCGGTTTTTTGATTAATTACCGAGCTACAGAAATTTGATACAAACACAAACACACACATATACATATATACATTGCAGATAAATACAGTTTTGACAGCTATGGTTAGCCAAGGGTACACCGAGCTGGGCAGCTACACAGCGTCATCATGGAGCCACGCCAATGACGGCTGCGAGTAGTATTTAGCATTTGCTGTCTCTCTCTCTTTTTTCATCATTTTCATCGTGTCACGCAGTGTTAAATTAGAAAACAAAAACAAGAAAAAAAGCACTAATTACTTTTTTTCGGCAAGACGCGCGATATTTCGAAAGGCAGCGGTTTCAATTTTTGTATTTTTTTCTTTTGTTTGGCGTGTGGCATGGAATGCATACCACTTGTGTATACAATGTTGTTGCATGGCGTGCCAAGTCCGTCCGCCTCAGTAAAGTTGCTGTGTGTGAATTGCTTCGCTTTAGTTTTCGTCAATAAATTCATATTTTTGCATGTCGAATGATTGACAGCTGCAGGAATTCTTCTCAAGGTCGATAATCAATTTCAGTTTTTTCTTCTTAATTTTTTTTGTTTTCGTTTTATTCTAATGAATATAGTTTTGTTATTTTGTTTATAAGTGTTTTTTTTTAGCAAAGGCATGAGGGTGTGTTGTCATAGTTTTTAAGTGATAATAAAAGAGGCAGAGAGCATGTAAGAGAGAGAGAGAGAAGAGGTTGTTATTGGAATATTAAATGTTAAGTCAAAAGATTCAAGGCTTAAGCTTTTTGAAATATTTTTTTTTTTAAGAAATCGGTCGAAAGTCTTATATTTAATATTATAAAATGATTCTAGATCCATTTCTAAGATGTTTTTACACTTTCTGATAGCCCAATAGGCCAACATATTGAATAGAGTACGCTGTTGTTCTCAAAGGGACATAAGTTCTAATAAATAATTTTTCACTTGATGGTTGTTTAAGATACTCTGGCATATACGGCTGTCTCATCGTAAACATTTCGTACTAGGATGATATAAAACAAATATGTAAAAGGTTACCACCCGTTTGGGAATTTTAAATCGAAAAAATTTGTATGATAAAGAAGCACTACAATGTGGGTATTAAATTAAAGAGCCTTAAGAAATCTTACAATTGAAACAATTTTTAGATAAGGGTTGCCAGCTTTTTAAAATTTTTAATATAATTTCATGATTAAAATTAATGCATATTTCAATATCGATACTAAATTGAGAGTTGATACTAAATTACTGTTGAAAAAAAATTTAGAGAAGGGTTGCCAGCTGTTCAAACTCTTCAATGCAAGAAAATGTTTGAATATAAATTAATTATATAATAATATGTACTAAATATGGGTATGAAATTTAAGAGGCTTAAGAAAGCTTATTATTGAAAATGTTTTTAGAGAAGGGTTGCCATCTATTCAAATTTTTAACAGTTATTAACATACTTAATTTTGGCAAAGTGGGTATCAAACTAAAGAGGCTGGAATATAAGTCTGTCTCATTGCAAACATGTACTACCAGGGAGGTTTAACACAAAAATGTGAAAGGTTACCATCCGGTTGAAATTTTTAAATCGAAAAAATTCTTAAGAAAAAGAAACGTTACAATATGGGTATCAAACTAAAAAGCTTTAAGAAAGATCACCATTGAAAAAGATTTTAGATAAGGGTTGACAGCTTTTTGAAATTTTTAATATAATTTAATTATTAAAATTAATGATATTTTCAATATCTATACCAAATTGAAGGAGTATAAGACAGGTTACTGTTAAAAAAAATATATATATTAAAAAAAAAAATAGAGAAGGGTTGCCAGCTGTTTCAAATCTTTAATGCAATAAAATGTTTGAATATAAATTGATTATGACAATATTGGTATCAAACTAAAGATCTTTAAGAATACTTACCAATGAAAACATTTTTAGAGAAGGGTTGCCAACTTTTTAAATTTTTTATAGTTATTAACATAATTAATTTTTGCAAAATGGGTATCAAACTAAAGAGAGAAGTAGGCTTACCATTGAAAAAAATTTTTAGAGAAGAGGTGCCAGCTGTTTGAAATCTTTAATGTGAGAAAATGTTTGTATATAAATGAATTATTACAATATGGGTATCAAATTAAATAGGAAGGCCATTATTGAAAATGTTTTAAGAGAAGGCTTGTCAGCTTTTAAAAAAACTCGAATGTAATAAAATGGTGACATAAATTAATTAATACAATGTGGGTATCAAATTAAAGAGACTTTAGTAAATTTACTATTAAAAATATTTAAACATAGAGTTGCCATATGTTTAAAATTTTGTCAATACCAATTCTGTACAGAAATGTCATAATACAAATATGGGTATCAAATTAAACAGAATCACGGAAAATTTGTAAAAGCGGTATATGTAGGACAGTTGCCACCTAATTAAAGAGTTTTTAATTACAATTAAGATAATAAGCAAACAAATATTACAGTATAGATATCAAATTAATCAGAATGTTGGTATATTTTTATCTGCGATAAATATGTGTAGAGTTGCCAGCTATTTGAAGTCTTTGCAAATTTCAATACTGTATCATTAGAGACACATTCAGTAAATTTTCACTTTAAGACATTTATTTATAGAATTTAGAGTATTATTTTTATATAACGGTATTTAGTCAACCATTTTTGAAGCTGAAAGTGAAATTCTGTCAAAAAGAATTCTGAAATAATCATATTTATTCATCATTAAATGTAATTAATGCGAGTATGCAATTAAATTCCTCCATTTTTGTTGCTTTAATTTTTTACCAAATAATTATGTAATTATGTTTGCTGTAAAATTATTGAGCAAAATCAGCTTATGTTTAAATTAAAATTTCGGTCGCTTTTTTCGCGTTTGATATATAATAGCTTTACATAATTTAAGGTCAGCGAACGCTCAAACGTGTCAAAATATTAAAAAAGTGGAAATATAATATTGAAAAAAATATAAAACTATATTGAAAAAATTAAAAAATAATAAAAAAATTAAATAAAAAATTTTGAAAAAAAATATATATCAAACTATTTATAGCAAGCTCGGCTTATATATCAACAGCGGCAAGCATAAAATATGAACGTGCAAATTTATTATTAAAATGAGCAATCAGCAAATTATGAAATTAAAAATGCAAATATAAAATTATGCATGAAATCGCAAAAAAGACACTTGATTGCAAAGCGTTGAAATTTAAAACGTCACACAGATACTTTTGCACAAAATATATTTTTGTATATATAATAAAGCTTGTAGGAGTGCATTAAATTCATATAATTTTGCATTGAAAGCAAATCAGTTGAATTTGTGAAGCTTTTCTACTTAGATTGAACGCAGAGTGTGTGTAAATATGTATATATTTAAATATTATATATATCTGTCTATTTGTAGGTTTGTCTGTATTTAGGTTACTGGCTTTTGCATAGGCTTGCCAACTGTTGCGGCATATCATATGTCACTGCATGTGGTTCACCGCTTGCATTCCCTGTCTCTTTTTTATATCATTTTCGCCAGCGTTGAAGTCTCTACTAAGCGTTAACTTATGTATATTAAGCAGCATTCTACTACTTTCGGTGGTATATTTTGTAAATAAATAACGCAAGCTCGTATTATTCTAAACACTATTAAATTACACAAGTCTACATAAATGTGGCTTTATCGGCATTACTAAGGCTTACGGCTACTATTTCGAAATCGTAAAACCTGCTGACTAAGTATTTGGACTTTGATTGCACTGAGCTGGTGGAGTTCAGTGACTTGTAGTTAGGTGCAATGAGTTTTTGCAGTGCTGATGTACTTGATTTCTAATAGAATTAATATGGAATATTGCAATTAATAGAGTATTGAAAAATATAATTTCGAAAATATGTTTCGAAAACTATATTGTATATTAATTTTTTCGAAATCAATGACTACTTAGGAGAAAGAGCGCATTATTAGCTTTAGTTAGCATTTATCAGACTAAAACCTTAAGTCCCGTTCTCACTATGTCATATAGTTCCATAAAAAAATCCGACAATTTTCCCACAGTTAAAAATATGTATATATTCATATTCATATCCATTTTCATATCTACTCGATCGCCAACCACCTGCAATCAGCAATTTATTCAGACCACCATTCTGCTGTCAACCATTTCAGCGCAATTAAGATGTGACAACAGCCTTAGCCTTTAATGACAGTTCGATAAAATCAAATTTGTTATGTTTTAATTTTTTGTCTTAATATAATTTTTGGGGTGTGTTCTATTTGACTTTTTTGACAAAAAAAAATATTGGCAGCCAAATAAATTGCATTGAGTAATATGGTACGCAATCAAATGGGAATTTATGGATTGGAAAAAATGTCGCGCTAAATTATTGTGAGATTTGAGATTTGAGAGATATTTATTTGTCATATGTATGTAGGTACAGGCATTAAATAATAATCCATGACAGTTGGTTATGGTTTGTTGTATTCACGTAATCTATGAAGTAGAAGCAAAAATATAATATTTTTTTTTTATTTGATCATTATGAGCACAAAGAATATGTATTATATCATAATCCCTCTGGACTTAGACTAAGAAAAATTCGAAAATATATTCAGGATATTTTCGAAAAGATGTACTAACATACAACAACTTTTTGTTGACCATGGTTGCCATTTACTTAAAATAAAACATTTTTTATGCCACATAAATTAAGGATTTTCAAAAAATCATTTTTTTATATTTTGCATTTTCGTTAAGTGTAATATCTTAAAAATATTCTCTGAAAATTTGAAGTTGATCCGACAAAACGCTCCAAAACGCTAGTGTGAAACTTTAAATGCGTTTATCTCATAACTATTTATTTTTTTGAACTGGTGACAACTGTAACTCGATAACCGCTAAGTAGATTTTAATGAAAGTAATACAGCTTTTAGAATACATAATAAACTCAGGCCTAATCGAAGGATTTTTCTTTTTTCAAAAATTTCGATTTTTAAGACCAATTAACTGTTGATTTTTTCCCGAAAATTTGGAAAAAAATTTCCCGAGGTCGCCATTTTGTTAATTAAAAAAAAAGCTTCGGATCAGGCCCAGGATTTTTAATTTTTTTTATCAGATTGATTTTAGATAAATCTTTAAGGACTTATGATTGTCACCAAGGACCTTTTTTTGAAACTGGGTCAACATAGACAGCTATAACTTTGGAATTCAAACTTTCCTGACTTGAAGTCAAAACATTGTATAATAATGCGATATTATTAATTTTGTAAAATAACATGATTTAATAGCAAAAAACAAATTATGAAAATTTTAATTTTTTCGTGTCTCTGACTACCCCTAACCCCTTAAGTAATATTTAAAAGGTTTTCTCAAAATGAAATATTGTATAAAATAATATGTAAACTTAATTATAATTTTTAATTTTTTTTTTATAAAAAAGGGTTGCCACCTGTTAAGTATTGCAAATTATTTTACATATTTTAAAATTATAACTCTGGTATATAACATAAACTAAATGTAAATGTGTTTCATCGAATTTTTAATTAAAAAGGGTTGCCATCTAGCTCTATAAAAATATACAAAGCTAAAAAAAACATTTTACTTTTAATTTTTTTTAAGCTTATTTATACGAAAATTGTCGTATTCGTCATTTTGGATCCGCAATTTTGAAAACTGAAAAACCAACACCGGATTCCTAATCAGCGACTTCTAAAACCCCCAAATAGCGAGTTTCAATTGAATCCGATGAATTTTAAAAATTGCCATACGTCATATTAGTTTTCTGGGTTTATGTCGAAACCCTGATCTGATGTGGTTAAATGGACCACGGTTCCCGGATTCAGCGACCCCAAAAACATATGTACATGTAGTAAGACCAGGTTATGACAAACGTTCTTTTTTTGTGAGGTTGTGTTATCGGAAAATCAAAAATACATTGCAAACTAATAAATAGTCTTGAGATCTAAGCCTAAAGAAAGCACGTTTTTATTCTTAGCGACCTTAAGCTTCAGTGCTCCGATCAAGTTGATGAGCTTCGAATAATATTTAATAAATTTATAGCATTTTCTACTGAATTATCAGCATATGAATACTCTCATACCGCATTCAAAATCTCACAATTTCAACATAAGCCTTTTTACACTAGAAGCTCTGATATAAACTGCAAAATCGAATCACATTTTGCCTGCTTTAGTTGCAGCTAATTTCTATGCAAATCATTAATTTGCAAGTCGTGTAATACAAGTTCAGTTTGTCTGCTTTTCAAATTTCAATCATTTTTCAAGCGGCCTTATCAATTTCAGGCATCGCTTTTCGCATAAAAGCGCACATATGTACACACGTATATAGCGAAGGAGGCATGTAAGGTTTCGCATAAGTTTTCGCTAAACTTTTTTATTATGCTTATTGCCAATAGGTATATGTATCTCACTCCTATTAGCACACGTTTACATTGTAGCACGACCATAGATATACAGTTACATGAGCTGTAACAACAAATAACCGCCTCCATCTGTTGACCTATCAGTTGTGGCGATCGCTGCATTTACATATTTATCTATGCACTTGTAAGAGTATATACATACATATGTAAGTATATATGTACATTTATTTCATTATAATAAGCGCAGCAAATGCGCGACACGTTTGCGGTTTTCCGACATCAAAGCGCGCCGCCTTTAGACACAGCAAAGTGGCAGGTCTTTTACACATTTGCATTGTTGTTGCCGGCCAAAAAGCAATAATAACAACAAATATTAGCAACAATAACAACTATTACATTAAACGCTTGCAATTTAAAGCAATGCTAGGTAATGGCCAAGCGCTAAGCGACTAGAAACGTTGCATCTTGGTCTGCTATTGCAGTGCCATACTACACATATAGACATACATACATACACACATATTGGAAACATTTGATTTGTATATGTGTAAGCATTGCGCTAATGGCAAACGTTTTGCATACAAAATGTGAAATTGTTGACGGATTTCAGCCTTTAATAGCCATAACAAATGATTTGCATTTGGCATTAGGCATATTCCATTTGGACTCATAAAAGCAGGCAAAGATTGCTTATTAGATTTGCTGTTTAGACATTTGTTGTTTTTGTTGTGGATTTTTTTGCATTATCTGATTGATAAGTGTACTAAGTAGATATATTAAAGTTTCATAGAAAATATTACAATAAAGTAAGTCCAAAAAGAGTCTCAAGAGAGATCTAACACTCAAGAGTTTCAAAAGAGTAAACACTGGAAAACACTTTTTCTTCGGTTGCTCGACTATTAAGAATTTCTTGACAACAACGCCATCTATAAGATCTAAAATGGTCCTACCTTTGAAGTTGATATTTACTATTGCACAGTGGTTCCGCCGTAGGCCAAAAATCAAAATGTAAACCGATGGCCTCTAAATTGTCTAAACTTCTTATTTTCAAACCGGGTTTTCGAAAAAATCTAACGGTACTTTCTTAAAATAGAGTTAGACGCATAAACAACTGTATTTTTTTTAAAGCACATCAGAATTTTTTTTTTAATTCGCAGCAACAACGCACTTCAAATTGTTCTGGTAATTGTTCAGGTTAACGAATCAAGATTATTTTTAATGGATTTTGAAGCTAAAGGTATTTATTTTATCTTGTGAAATTAATTAAGACTAACGTGATTTGTATTTTTTGTGAAATAAGTGTTTTATATAACCTATTTTTTGTACCTTTTTTCTGTGTCTTCAATGTATTTACATAAAGTTTTTGTTGTGTTCCCCCGCGATCCCCCGTTAGATTTATTTTACGTTGTCTTTACCAGAGTCTTAAGGTAATAAACGTGTTAAAGTTAGGTGCGGAAATTTGCAGATGTAGAAGTAATCGTCAAAATAATAATGGCCTTTGAATTAACTATTTTTAAGTTCAAACTCATTATAATTGGACTAAAAAAGCTTGGAAAGAAGGATAAACCATCTATGTACGGTTTACTAGAGGACGTATTATAAGTTTTTTAAATGTTTTGACAAAGTCTTACTGAAAGTTTTGACGCTCCGACCATGACCATGAGAAGTATTTTTGCGCATCATTGCCATATAATGGCAATTACAGTTCTATGGGAGCTATAGGACCTAGAAGTCTGATGGGGCCAATTTTTTTACTATATATTTAAAATAATTTTCTAGAACCACTTTGTATTGATAGTATGTTGTCCAGAAATACCATATTTCTACACGTTGAAATCATTCATTAATACACAAAAAGTTCAAAACGGTTTGAAAAATATTCGAAAATATTAATAAGTAGTGCGATACTTCAAGGTCCTTAAATACATTAGATAGAGTTCTATATAATCCATCTATCGGATTCCGTACTCAGAACCTTTTAATTTCATTCATATCGGAATATTTTATGTATTTTTGGAAGCAAAGTATACATATACTGAGCTTCTTTCAATATAAAAACATTCAGACTTTCTGTATTCGCTTAGGGCAGTTACATGCCTAACAATATTTTAGATCCAAAACAAGCTTGGTTAAAACTTTTGTTTAGGTGAGGCCGGATAAAAGTAAAGAGAGAGCGAGAGGGATACAACGCTTTCAGCATTTTAATGTAAGATTATATGTTCATTTTAAGAACTAGTAGATCGGAGTTTATTGACTCCTAACAAATATGGAAAGTATAATTTCGACAGGAGATTAGCCACCGATCTAAGTACATGATTAAAAGGTAGATAAAATCATAAATTGGCACGAAAGTACCAGGGAAATCGATGAAACCTATACAGCATAAACTTATAGAAACTGGCGCGAACGAAGTTTATACAGAAATATAGCAGTTCGAGTGTAAGAAGAGAATTATGAGGGTTAAAGCTTAAGCACGAATGTTCCAGACAGTGTGTTCCATGAATTTTTCAAAAGAATTAGTATCTCAGAGACCTAGGGAAACTATATTTTATCCTCTATCCAATAGATGTCTCTAGGGTCAAGCACTGGTCGACTAAATCGATTTTTTTTTTTAATTATCGATCTTGGACATTTGTGTCAACATTAGCCCAACAAAAATTTGTAGAGATCTGTTTGCATCCCAAACTTATTCTCAATTGAAAATGTAACTTTTTAACCGAATTTTCAACATTTGCGAGAATGTCTCTAGGGTCAAGCACTGGTCGATAAAATCGATAAAATCGTTTTATATCGATCTTGGACATTTGTGTCAACATTAACCCAACAAAAGTTTGTAGAGATCTGTTTGCATCCCAAACTTATTCTCAACTGAAAATGTCACTTTTTTAGCCGAATTCTCGACATTTGCGGTAATGTCTCTAGGGTCAAGCACTGGTCGATTAAATCGTTTTATATCGATCTTGGACATTTGTGTCAACATTAACCCAACAAAAGTTTGTAGAGATCTGTTTGCATTCCAAACTTATTCTCAACTGAAAATGTCACTTTTTGAGCCGAATTCTCGACATTTGCGGAAAATTTTGCTTTTCTTTTTTAATTCCAAGAAAAGTGCGGCTGAGGCTCATCGAATGCTTTCGGTTACGTACGGTGAGGCTGTCCTAAGTGAAAAAAAAAACCTTAAATTTACAAAAAAACGTAGACCTATTAGATATTTTGCTTTAGAAAAGATATGCACAATTCTGAGAACATATCATCAAAACCGAATATTTTTTAATTGAGAGAAATTGTCTTTCGTAATTTGGTTGGCAGAAATTTGCTTCGTGATATCATTAATGAATAGAGAGGGACTAAAAACAGAATGATGAGAGGGACAGAAATAGATTGGGGATATGCCAACGAGATATTTTCCTCAGAAAGTTTGAAAATTCTGAAGTATAATTCGTAAACATTGAAGAGCTAAAAGATGTGCTCGAAGCGTAGGAAATCCATGCGGAGACGACTTCAATGACCAATAAATTGGAATAAAAGGTCGATGAAAAAAGGTTTCCTATAAAAAAGCATCCGTATTTCGAGCAAAACTTAAATTTGTGCATCTACTGCGTAATTATGTTAAAATTCAAAACAACAGTATATACATTTGAAAAGTAAATTTATTGCAATCGAAAATAACATACAATACTATGTAGCTACAACCAGCTTAAAATATTAACAACCTCATCAATTTAAACGACTGCCGTTTCTGAGCTGCTGCTGCTCCCAATGAGTAAGGGCGTAAAAGTAGCAACACTTTAATTTCATGTTCGGTGTTATTGTTGTTTTTATTATTGTTGCCTGTTATTACGCCACACACTTGCACATATGCTTGCTGCAATTAAATATAAATTTCCAGCGAAACGCTAAAGTGCAGAATGTTGTCGTTTTATATGCCATTTGTCATTTTGCACTGTGATTTGTAGCGGCCAAATGATAGTTCGACGGCTTGACGGTCATTCGGCAGTGTTATGTTGCGTTTAAAAACGTATATTGCACTGATCTTGTTGCTGTTGCTGACTGCCTGCCTGCCGGCGAGCAGCAGTGCAAGCAAGCGCCGCAAGCTAATTAAATTAAAATTATCTTATCAAACAAGTGGCAACTTGTTGCACATTGCAAGTCAATTTGGGAGATCAATGTCAACAACAACAACAATAACAACAAGTAAAATATTAAATTTATATCAAAAAGTAGCAGTAAATAAACCGCAACTCACCCAAGTGCGGTGTGTCAATGTGTCAGTTAATTGGAGGAGAGGGGGGGAAATAAAATTAAAAATAAATGTTTTAAATACATATGAAACAGGTTAATTAATGGTGTGGCGCACAGTTTGGGTGAAAAAGTGAAATAAATCGTTAAGTTTATTTAACAGACATTCGGCGGCGTTTGTGACAAAATATTGCACTCAATTTAATTGCATTTACAAATTTCGCTTTCCAAGAAATGTTCACATACAGTAAAGTGTTTTACTCATACAGGGTGGGGCATATTTATTTGTCGGTAATGGAGTCATCGAGGATGGAGTCATATGTAGAAGTTCACGGAAGTGAGGAAATTTCTGACTGTCATTCACTGGGATTG
Source organism: Zeugodacus tau (assembly GCA_031772095.1). Lineage (NCBI taxonomy): Eukaryota > Metazoa > Arthropoda > Insecta > Diptera > Tephritidae > Zeugodacus > Zeugodacus tau. The sequence continues at coordinate 11,090,933 of CM062653.1, read as the reverse complement.
GCCAGGAACGATTCTTTTGCATATGGCTCAAACAGCTCACGACTTCCGGTCTTAGACCAAGTATCCTCTGGGTAGCCAACAGACTTCCGTTTGGAGGCAAGCTAAAGGTAGAAGGCGAATCCCGCTTATACGGTTGTGCGTAGGGTTTGGGACCCACCACATGGAAATGAATAACCAATGAACAGGAAACAACGACGGCACTAGGAGTTTTCGAGACAAAGGTTTTGCGGAAGATGGGATGATGAGCTGTATGTGCATCGACGACATAGACATAGTTCAGCAGTGAATAAAAAGGCAGGGGCTACGCTGGCTTGCTCATGTTGTTCGAATGGACGAAAGTGCTCTAGCTCTGAAAGTGTTCGAAGAAAGACTCCGATGGAAGGACCAGGTGGAAAAGGATCTGGTTTCACTTAGTATTACCAATTGGCACCAAACTGCCAAAAGGAGAGATGCGTGGCACGCTGTTGTGGACTTGGCTATAACCGCGTAAGCTGTGTCTACAACAGTCTGATTAATTTTAGCATTTAATAATCGATGTTGTTAGTCCGATATGTTTTCGGACCCTCATTTCATCATAATTCGAAGAGTCGGTTAAATGGCTGATCCAGAAATTGTTTTCTGGAAACATCTTTCAATTTATCTGGTGAAGTGAATAAATAGAATGCGGGATTAGTGAAACAAATAACCTTTCTAGATCCAAGAAATATCATTACATAACCAAAAAGTTACGGTTTACATAAATCAAAAAATAACGAAACAGTAAACATTAATCGATATGGGTGGCTGTTGGCTCATTTTGTCGGTAGCAAACACGTGAAAAGGGTGTCATAGAGAGTATACAATGACTGATTCCAGCTATATCTCCAGAATTGCACTACTTGACTTCATTTTTTTATCTATTTGAAAAACAAACTACAATTATTCAACTATTAAAGAAGGTCAAACCATTGCTATATCGCACAGTTGGTCGAAAAAATCATGGAAAAGAGTCTACTTTGCCAAGGCCTATAAAGCCCGTCACTTCATTGGTACTATATTCATAAGATAGTTCAAAGATATTGTAAAGAATCAGAATACATTAAAAAATATCCGAAAACGCGTTTGTTTATTTGTTGAACCCTTAAATGCATTGCGTACCATATAAACCAGTTGACAGTGACTTAATGATGTGCTGCGAAGTCTCCATATTGGTGGCTGACCTTATGCGCTTAAGGTTTAAATTCAAAGTTGTTCAATATTTAAGAACCAATATAAAAGGTGGCACACCCTGTTCATGTACGTCTTGGTGCGGTAAGTGTTAATGATTTCGAAAAATATGCCACTGGATACACTTGATATCTAAAATAGTCAAATGGTGACATAAATGTCAACTCGCATTTATTTATTGGTTATTGAAAGTATTCATTCCGGGAAAGTGGCATAATTTTTTTTATTTAAACAATTTTCAGCGTGTAAAAATTGCTTTGGTAAACGAAATATAGAATAAATTAAAATAGTAGAAAGTGTATTGATTTAATTTTCATTTAAATTTATTTAGAAATAAAAAAATCAGTAAACTTTTCAAGCTCGAAATATTTCGATTACATTTCGATTGACCCGATTGATGCATGTCGACCATCTATTTTCGCAGAAAAATACGATCGGGGGTTCCACAATGCTTTCACAGAGGTGACTGATTTGAGAAAATCATTCATCCCACGACAGATGGTTTAAGGAGATCTAACAGAACTAAATTTATATTCGGTTAATGATTCCCAAATTTTATGTATATTTAATATTATTTTAACATCAGAAACATTCATAGAAATACATATATATTTTTATAATCTATCGAAAATCTCATGTATCTTCACTAAAATTACACTCTAAGAGAACTTCCATTATTTCAAAGTTATGGCAACTCTGCAATGAGATGTGTTCGAAACTCTCCAATAAGATCTTATTTAGTATTGAAACATTCTTTTGAATTTCATATAACATCCACACCACTTCAATGCAAGGATAAACCCATATGATTTTTCTTCAACCATAATGAAGTGATGTGTCGTCACCTACACCCACAAAGGCTTCACTACAAGCTCAAGCCTGAGGAGCAGCACAAAAAAAGCAATTGCTTAAGCGTTAAAAATAAAAAAAACGTCAGTTTAATGCAATTCAGTGCTGCTATAACGCATTATGGCACTACCAGCAGAGACTTAAGCTGCCAAAGGCGCTTACTTAATTTGTCTCATCCAAGGTAAATGCACATGAAGTCTTGCTGCTGAAGCCATCGCAGCGATATACGGTTACGAGAAAGAAAGCGCTGAGGGAAGAAAGCGAATATCAACAAAGTGTATTAAGCCAAGAAATGGCAGGTGCATTAAAGAAACTAGTTAAGTGCAATGTGTGAATGTGTCAAGTCAAGCGAAGGCGAAGAAGATGCAATTAAGTTGGAGCAAAATGAATGAAGACAAAATGAGATGATAATGGAAAAAATTATGCTGATGATGTAATAAAATAAAAATGAGGAGAGGAAAGCGGAAGAGAGAATTGAGCAAAATCATTTTGAAAGAGATAAAATTTTTATATATTTTTTTATTAAATAAGAGAATAAGAATTTGAGTATTTTAATAACAATAATAATTTAAAAAAATATGCTAGTTAACACTAAAATATTTACTAAATTTCATTTAATTTTCGTTTAATTGTTTATGTACATACAACTGCTCAGCCATTACTCTCCCGTTTGCTAGCTAACTGTTCGACACAACTCCCAACAGCTGCGTAGTAAATCAAGAGTTGACGCCAAGGGCGTTGAACGTTCGACTCTTTTCTATAAAATTTGTTTGAAATTTATATTTCTCATTTCAATTTTAATTTATGCGCAAATTTAATGTGAAAGTGTAATTGAAAAGCAAATACAACACTTCAAATTACAACACAAAATTATTTCGAATTTCCGCAAAATTCATTGGTCAATTGAACAATCAACGTAATGCTTATTATGGCAGCGTAATTACATAAGTTTTGGAAAATAAAATGTGGCAAAATGTAAGCGCTTTTAGTTAATATTTCATTTAATTTGTTGTATGTTTGTTGGTTTGCTATAATTCGCTTGAATTTTATGTGAGAATTATTGGAATTATAGTGCTTAATTTCGAATAATATTATAAATTTGGGAATCACAAATGAAATTTTAAATTATTTAAATAAATATAAATAACTATTAGAGAAATTGTTTTATCGTCAGTTTTCTTTTGTTTAATAGAAAAATATTTTATGTGTGGGCTGAATTGAACATTTTTGATTTGAATAAATATGTCTAAATACCTTTATTCGTTTGATTCGACCAATATGTATATAATTACCTGCAAAAAGAAAAAATAATAATTTTTAATATTTTTGAAAATTATTATATGTATGTATATTTCTTAAACATATATGTACAATTTCCTAGAGGGTTAACTGTCAAACTAGCTGTCAAAATAAAGGCATGCTTTTGATACTTGTATTTTGTAAATTTTGATAAAATAAATACCGAAAACTTTAATTAAGGGGTTAGGGGTAGTCAGGATTTTCAAAAAAATCAATTTTTTGGTTCTTGCATTTTCGTTACGTGTAATATCTTAAAAATTTTCTCAGAAAATTTGAAGTTGATCCGATAATTACATTTCCAGTTATTCGACAAATAGTAGAGAGCGTTCGGGTTATGGAGTACTCGGGTAAAACTTTAAATGCGTTTTCTCGAAACTATGTTTTTTGAACTGGTAGCAACGGTAACTCGAAAACCGCTCAGTAGATTTTAATGAAATTTATACAGCTTTTAGAATACATAATTATCCTAGGTCTGATCGAAGTTTTTTTGTATTTTCAAAAATTTCGACTTTTTAAGATCCTAGAAAAAAATTCTCTAAGGTCACCATTTTGTTCATTTACGAAAAAAAAATTAATTTTAATTTTAAATTTAAAAAGATTATCTATTTATAAAACTAAGTTCTCTTATCCGATTGATTTTCGATGAATCTCCAAGGACTTTTGATAATCACCACAATGACCTTTTTTGGAACTGGGTCAACACAAAGTAATTAATATAATTATAATAACAAAACAATTTTAATAGAAAAAAGTTACTAAAACTTCTATATACTATCCCTAACCCCTTAACACGTTGGCTGCCAATGTATCGCCGGTGATCACAGCAAAAAACTACTCCCAGTTGCCAAGCAAAGTCTACCCTATGCTTATTATGGATATTATTTTTGAAGATACAAATAGAAATGCTAATTATGAAATATGTGGGATTAGTACTCGCAGAACAGCAGGATGAATAAGTGGAAGGATACGAGTCGTAAGGAGATCATGGAGTTTCTTGCCATAGTCATGTATATGGGTATGGTAAAGTACCCTTCAATGGAGGACTATTGGAAAGCAACTACCTTGTTCAAAAATCCATTCGTCCCACACGTTATGGCTCGTAACCAGTTCCAGATCTTGAGTATTATTTTTTTACGTTGTGTTTTACTATGAAATTAAATATTTTTTCTTTTAAAATTAACTTACGTCTTTCTTAAAACTCCTTCCGTTAAGGCCCCAGCCCCTAAATTCTAGAGGCCTAGGCGTGTATCACCGGTGATACATTGGCACCTGGGAGTAGTTTTTTGCCGGTGATACACTGGCACCTGGGGGTAGTTTTTTGTTATGATCACCGGTGGTACATTGGCAGTTAACGTGTTAAATCATATAAGAAAATGTGTGATAAAAGGCAAGCAAAAAATTCAAGCGAATCACTAACATCCTTACGTAAAAATATTTAATTTACCATTAATAAAATCGAAAAAACGCACAATATTATTGTGTGCGTAGATATAAGTAGTATGCCAGAGAAATTTCATTTATTTGTTATCAACCCTAAGCTCGTTTTGCGCGTGGCGGAAGTGAGCCGCTTTAAATATAAGTGTGTTTCAGTCCTCTTAGGAAAAACAAAACGAAATAATAAAAGCAAACCCTCACCAAGATGTATATTTTAGTGTCAATGTAGCATACAAACAGAAGGTGAAATAATGAAAACAATGTGCTGAATTGCGCTGAATTGTGTTAAATAATATCTTAATCAATTATTAGCCTTAGAACTTTATTCCTGATGCTGGTTTTTTTAAGCCAACATTTTAAATTCAAAAAAAATATAGCTGAATTGCGCTGAATAATATTTTAAACAATGTTTAGCATTAGAATTTTAATACTGATACTTCTAGAAATTTTTATTGGTAAAATATTGGGTGATGGATTTAAAAAATATAGCTGAATTGTGCTGAATAATACTCGAAGCAATTTTAGCCTTAGAACTTTATTACTGATGTTGATACAAAATTTTGATTACAACATTTTGGGTGCTGAATTAAAAAAAAAAATAAAATTAAACAAAATATAGCTGAATAAGCTCAAATTAAAAATAAATAAATCTTCAAACTTTATTATATATAATAATGAAAATGTTTTATAAAATGTACGCTGAATGGAACTAAATTAGCTGAATAAGAAAAAAATAAGCTAAGTCAGGGAAATAGTGTCAAGCAAATATTTTCGGATATAAAGAGATGAAAACTCACGCGCTGAATAGCATAGAGCTTGATAAAAATTAAACTAAGAGTAGAAAAGTGAGCTCAAAATTTTCAAAAGCCGCTGAAAATAACACAATGTAAGTTAAAATGTAACGCTTTACTAGCTTATAATATCAACTTGTGCTAAATAAAAATATGCTAATACTAAAAAAACGCTTCAATTTTAAAATGAATAATTAATATACCAATTCTCAGCAAAACAAACATACTCACAGTTGCTTCGCTGATAAATCGCATAGAAAATATATAGTTTTACTCACATATACATACGCCACACTTTACAACTGTATTTCATAAAATATATGCAAATTTATTTTCCAATCTAATTGCCATTGGCACTTTACCGGCGCTAGTTGAAGATTTATGAGGCGCTAAAAAGATATTACCCACTTGTCTAAAAGGTGCAGACAACCAGACAGACCATCAGACAGTTGGACAAGTAGTACGTAAATATGTATTATACATTCATATGAGAAAGCAATGGATTATGTGGCTCATATGAATAGACAGTGGAATTAATAGCTGTCACATATTAAGTGAGTGAGGTTGGGCTGCAGTATTTTAAAATCGGTGAGGTGGAGCCTTGAGGCATCTAACAATACTATAGCGGCTTCCTGAATGCACTAGAAAAAATTAAACAATACAAGGAAGCTGAATTGAAGCTTAATTGAGCTAAATAAGAAATTATTTGTTATGCAGTTTCATTCAGCATGAAAACAAGCTGAATTGGTAGAACTAAAGGAGGCTGAATTGTTATTTGAGTTGCTGAATTGCAATATATGTACATACATATGTAGTTGAATTGGTCTGGAAATCCTTCAGAACAATATATACTGTTATTATTAAGTGCTGAATAACCTAAAAATTGCTATAAAAATAGTGAAGGGTATCAACGGTATGAACCTCATGCTGTTGAATCAATATAAGCGCTGCTGAATGCAGCTGAATGGCGCTGAATTACGACTGGCAAATTATATTTTCACTTTTACAACACTTTTATTTAAAATACTAATAAAATTTAAAAGAAATTGTTAGGAATATTAAGTATTAATTTATTTAAAAAAGTTATTCGAATAACAAGACAAGCTGAATTCAATTTCTATGCCTCTAAATTATATAAGAAGTGTTTATATTAAAACAAAATTGAAGCTGAATATAGTTGAAGTGTGCTGAATTAAGTTATAATGTGCTGAATTCCAAATTTCTAGTTTTAAAATAAAAATAACTGATTTGCTGTATACAATTTAATTATAAATTAAATGTTAGACTGTCTTAATCAAGCTTGCTTAAGAAATGTTAATGTATAACCTAACAACCACAAATTCTTACGGCTGAATACATTACATATGAGCTGAATACAGCTGAAATTTGCTTTTCGTTAAAAAAAAACACATAATTTAATGAAATTTAGCACTTCATTTAAGCAGCTTAATTGCAAAAAGTCTAGCTGAATATAACTTAATGGTGCTGAATTGCGTTAAATCAAACACAGCGTGATTAGAAAACACTCATGCGTAGACATAATTGCTTACGAATGCTATTTTATGTACGCTTTCAACAATTTAGCAACAATTCTCGCATTTTTTGTAACAACTTCAAGGCAATATAATTTTTGAAGTGTACATTTTATGCTGTTGCAATAACTGACAATCGCATTGATGCGTTATAGCGTCGAAGCGCCATTAAATCAACACACTCGCAGCAGTGCGTCGTTGTTGATTTATGGCAGAAATTAAATTTATGGCCATTTAAAAATAATCACAATAAATTGTGTTTTATTTTTTATTTTTTGATCGTTGGAGGCACATATCATACATGAACATACAAGTAGATTTATATATCTTTTCTGTAGACATATGTTTGTAGCTAGCTCTGTCTGCTCGCTAAAGCACGCGCTTTAAACGAACGCATTGCCTTGTCATACCATTTTATCGGTGCTCGAGATCTAACAAAGCGCTAGTAACTGCACAATCGCCAGTTGATCGGAGTCATCTAAATTGTGGCATACATACATATGTATGCTGTTATTGTTGTTGTTGCTATTGTTACAGTTACTATTATTTTTTGCTTTATTTGCGCTGTTTGTTGTGCTGTCAGTTAGCATTTTGGAGATTTCAGTTTGTCTGTCTGTCTGCACTCTCAGCTGCCGACGATCAGTCTTAGCCGCCTTACTGTCCTATAAATGCCAACAATGCGTCTAATAAGCAGCGCGCACATATAAATAAATAATGCCACATCGGCTTGTATGTACATATGTACACGCTTGTAGTCGCTTGACATTATCTTGCGCTGACAGTTAAGTTGCGCATGCGCACAAACGCCTTTAGAAATCGCGTTGACTTAGTGACGTTCGACTGACTGTGGCGTTAAAGGATTTATGGTTGTGATTAGGCGCATTAAGATAAGTGCCTGCTTACCGGCTATGAAGTGAGTGTATGCGCTTGGACAAGCGCTTTGGAGGCATATGTTGCAGTATATAGGTTATTGGTTTGCAAGCGAATGTGGCATATAAGCTTTAGGCCAGTTAAACTACAATGATTTATTCGATTATTTTTTTTTTGCTTCTATGAAATTGTGCGGAAAATCGCATTAAAATGAAAACTGCTTAAAGCAAGCAATTTGTAAGTAAAAAAAAACTGGGAAAAAATTGTGCGCATGCGCTTAGCTGATTGTGAGATAACCACCCGTGTGGCATACAAATTATTAGCAGAAATTCGCTTGACCGTTCACATTTAGTTTGAGCTTTTCCGCAATACACACGTATAAATATATTTTAGTCCAACTACCAACAATAACAACAACATTGTAAGCAGACAACGCTTTACATCAAAGCCAAAGTGAGTTGAATTTGTGCCCAACTAAGCCATGCGCGCAATCATAGTCCATATATCTCCATGCTGACAAATTGCTTATGCCGCTTTGCTAGCTTGCATGTATCCTTCGAAATATTTTTTTTTATTTTTTATTTTCCTTTCTAGTATTTTCGCATACCACTTCAACGCTTTGATTTATGCGCTAATTTCCGCGCAACATTATTTCCACAACATACTACATGCCGTTATTGCCGCGCTCTACAATTGCCTGCATTCACTACAGACATGAAATTACCTCGTTACAGCGCTCACTCGTACTCGTTTATTTGTGTAAAGATTTTCACGCGTAAATCAATTTCCTTTCGTGTCGTAATTCGTTTTGCCTCATTGATCGCTCATCGATTTGCTGGCTAAGTCAACTGTGGCAACAAAAACTATGTACTTTGCCGCAGCAATTAATCAAATCAAGCGAATGCGCGAAACTACAATGATGCGAATACTGTGTGTGCTTAATGTGATTGAACATATGAAAAATTGAAAAATTTTTTTTTTTGCAAATTCGCAATTACAGAAAAATTCATTTGAAAAAGAGCATAGGATCCATGAATTATATTAAAACAAGTAAGGAAGGGCTAAGTTCGGTTGTGGCCGAACATTCTATACTCTCGCAATTTATTTATTTAATATTATATAATAGACAATTTGACCCACATATTCGTCATCATCCAATATGGTCCATTGAAAGTTGGAAACCGTAATATTAGGTTAGAAGCACCGAGGTCCTCATGTTCGATATATGGAGCCTTGAAAACCTATGAAAGGGGCTGCCACACTATAAATGCAGTATTTATGTTCTGCACCGATATCTTCACTAGTACTTACTTTATATATTGTAAAGTAAACTATTCAGGTCGACTTCAAAGTTCTGGTATATAGGAAGTAGGCGTGGTTGTGAACCGATTTGGCATATTTTCACAACATATCATTGAGATGCAACGAAAAAATTACAAACCAAATTTCATTGATATTGGTAGTGTAGTTTCGGAGATATGGGTTTTGACCCATAAGTGGGCGGAGCCACACCCACTTAAAATTTTGTATACCAATTTGGGTGGAGCCCTTCTGTACCTTCTTTATAATGCCATTTACGGTTTCTGGTGTTTTCCCTTACTGAATTAAAGCATTTTTAGGCGTTTTCAACATAACCTTTCTATGGGAGGTGGGCGTGGTTATAATCCGATATCCTCCATTTTTGTACTACATAAGGAAATGCCTGAAAAAAAACGACTCCTAAGAATTTGGTTGATATAGATTTAGTAGTTTACGAGGTATGTACAAAAACTTTGTAGGGGGCGGGGCCATGCCCACTTTCCCAAAAAATTACATCCAAATATGCCCCTTCCTAGAACAATCCTTTGTACCAAATTTTATTTCCATAGCTTTATTTATGGCTTAGTTATGGCACTTTATGTGTTTTCGAAAGCAACCTTCCTATGGTGCCAAGAAACAAGTGTTCCAAGTTCCATCAAGATATTTTAATATTTTTACTCAAGTTACAGCTTGCACAGACGGACGGAAGGACAGACAGACATCCGGATTTGAACTCCACTTCATATAATTAGATTGTCTGTATTCTAACCGAGAACTTTTCACACGCTACATTTGGTGATCTCATTCGAACTATTGCTATCTCAAATATAGTTGGGTTGAAGGAACTGGAACACCATAATGACACACCAAAACTCTCACGATTCCTGATTTTAGTTATTTCTTTATTAAATGGATCGATATGACTGAATAAATTCTGGACTTTTTCCAGCTGTAATTCCATATCACATATCGTTCATATTGAAATCAATAGATCTATTGGTATATCTCTCTGAATACGAATCATAGAAATCTAGTGTGAAACAAACAGTAAAAAGATTGGAGTTCGGAAGCAGTGAGCATAACATAAATCTACAGATATGATTACATAAGAACATAAGTAAAGTTATTCTCAAAGACGAACTGTCAGAAAAGACCAAACTAGTGAAACAACAAATCTTAACTAAAAGTTATGTCGTCGAAATATTTGAGAACAATCTGTTAAGTTCCAAAGGTCACTGTAGACATAAATATCATCTGCTGATAATTGAGTTGTTATTTATGAGATTCCACTGCCGAAAGCCATACCATCTTATCTTGATAGCGTTACTGTTTTAAGAGGCATACCAAATATTTTTGAGGTCTGCAAATTAGAACAGTTTTTTGAGTGAAGTGTGAAACAAACAGTAAAAAGGTTGGAGTTCGGAAGCAGTCAGCATAACATAAATCAGAACTGTACTTAAACAGAACTAAAGTTATTCTCAAATTAGAACTGACAGATTTGACCAACCACTAGTGAAAACAAAAAAATCTTAACTAAAATGAATCTCGACGAAATATTTGAGAACAATCTGTAAGTTCCAAAGGTCACTGTAAACCCTAAGATCACCAGTTGATAATCGAGTTATTTATGAGATTCCAGTGTCGAAAGCCGAATCAACTTATTTTGATAGGGTTACTGTTTTAAGAGGCATACAAAACATTCTTGAGGTCTGCAAATTAGAGATGTTTTTTGAGTGAAGATTGCGAAATACTTTGGAAGCATTTTGCATAATGTTTGTGATCCTAGGAGTTGTATTGAAATGTATAAACCCTTAGATGATTTTCGCAAGAATTAACTGAACTTGTTTTCGATTTTTGTTTCCATATAGTTTACAAACTAAGTGTTCCCAAGATGTTTCATAAATTTTGGAAGCATTATAAATCATAACTCAATATGATCGTTATAAATACATTAAATGTATACTTGTTTCGTGAAGATATATCTAAACGCTGCTAATTTTACAACACTTGATGTTTTCATTGTTGTTGCTTTTTTGTTGCTCTTAAAGTTATTGCAATAAATTACAATTGCAACAAATTGTGTGAATTATTGCTTTATGATTCAAGTGTGTAGTATTTAACTAAGCACATATTAGCTCATGCTAACTATTTACGGGTAATTGCAGTTATTAGAGGTTAGCGAGTCTATCGGCAACAATGTTGGAATGCAATATTAATGTTTATTATATACTAGTGTGGGAGATATGATTATAGAATTTTAACGCTGTATCCAGCTATAGTAATTATCGAGAGGATTACTAAGCAAACAGTATGATGTGCAATAATTTGTGGAAGTCTTCGAAAAAACTTGCAGGATTTATAACCCATCATATATTTTTTACAACTTTACTATAATTGGATAAGTTTGTTATTACATGTCATAAATATTATTGAAAGCTAATTAGCACTGCGTTGGAGGTATTTTAGATGTTTTTTTTTCGTTTTCTTCGTACTTTAACGAAAATTTTATTGACTTAGTATATTTGAAGTGATCATTATTTGTCAAGGTTAAATTCAAAATCATGCTTTTCGTATTAAATTTTAATGAAGTAGTAAAAAAAAATAAAATATATAAATTCCATAAAAAAAATGAAAATAAAGAAATTGCTAGATTTAATTTACTTTCTAAAAATTTAAAAAATATGGCAACCTTGTAAAAAAAAATTCGAAATTTTTTATTTTTTTGGTTTTACGCCTATATTGTACTACTTAATTTATTTACTCAATGTTATTGAAAACTAAAATTGGGTGTTGCCAGACTGAGAAATAAATTTTTTAGCAAAATTTTTAAAGCTCTTAATTTTGCTATCTTACTCGTAAAAATTCTTAATTGAATTTCTTCCTTTTGAATTTTACTCAATTATATTTTTTAAGGTGGCAACACCCTTAAATAAACTGAAATGTTACGTATCTTTAAGCAGTTTTAATTAGAGTTTTGTGACTTCCTTTTCTTATGAATATTGTTGGCTTTTATATTTGCCAACAGTTGGTAACCCTATAAACTTTTTCATTCATATTATTCGATTTTTGCAACGATTAAACCAAAATAATTATTCAAAACGGTTCGGCCTTCACTAAGCTAGCTCTACTGCTCTGTAGGCAGGATAATTTTTTAATTTTTTTAATAATGTTCACACCAAAAATAAAATAAAATTGAGTAAATTCTACACTCTGGGACCAGAATGTCATTCAAAGAACATTGAATATATCATCCCCTCAAAAATAAACTCATAAAAAATCACACGTAACCCCCACGCCAACGCACTTAATTGAAAACTTATTTTTTTTTAAAGCACAAAAAAGATGACCAGAAAAAATCGGAAAAAATATAGAGCGATACAACCACATAGAAAAGCTTAATAATAAATAACAATAAAAACGATTAAAGCAATGAAGATTGTACAATATTTATTATTATTTCCTACCAGATTTAGGTCAGATTTTTGCGATAATTTGTTTGATAAATAAAAAATGGAGTAGAAAAAAAAAATAAATCAATAAAGTCGCCAGACTACGCCAAGGCAACAGTGGAGACCAAAAATATTAAAATAAAAAAAAAATAAAATAAATAGTAATAAACTATGTCAACATGCAAAATGGAAAATAAAATGGCTAAAAATTACAAAAACAATGTAAGGGAAGAATATTAAAAATGAAAAAATGCTAAAAAATTATGCAGAATAAAATAAAAATAAATAAAAAAGCGGCATGTCACGATTTATGCCCAAAAAAGCGGCGACGCGTAACTTTTTATGAGCCACAAAAGTGTAGTTGTAACTGTTTTTTTTTGTTTGCTCACTGCAAAGAAAGCCGATTTTTGGTAATATGCGTAAAATGTTTTTTTTTAGTTTTGTGAATTTAACGGTATGGTGTTTATGAAAGAAAATATAAATGATAGAAAAAAATATAAAACGAAATAAAAAATTATAAGTAAAAAAAAATTACTAGAAAAAAAAAATGTTTAAAGTAAAAAAAATATATAAAAATCTCCACTCTTTATATCCGATTTGCAAAATAAATATCAAAAATAAAAAAAATTACCGCAACATGTCACGCTCCAAAAAAGTAGTGATGCGATCGATAAATGCGATCAGTGAGCACGATCAATGAATGCTCAAAGTGCAAAAAGCAGCACAAAGCAAAAGTAGAACACAACATAAAAAATATGAAATACTAAAAATAAAATAAATATAAAAACACAAAAACAAAAAACAAAAAAGTAACGCAAGCGTACGGTGTGCTGTATGCGGCATTTAAGCCGATCTTCAATTGATCGCTTTTGAAGTGGGTGAGCTAAGTAGCAAGCGCTTATAAGCAAAAAAAAGTCACACAACAACATATGGCAGACAACAATAAGCCGCTACATTACAAAAACTACAAAAAATAAACAGTCAAAAAACACCTAAAAGTCGCGCTTTGCAACAAGTTTTAAGTGATCAGTGATCGTCGAGCGCTTACATATACCTACATATGTTTTTTTTCGACTACTAATGTGTGTCTGTCTGTAGCCAGACAACAATATTGTTACTGTCTGCCTCACCTGGCTGAAGTATCGTTTGTGGTAATTGTGGGTAACTACGCCGTCTCAAGTCATCGATCGCTGTGATCTTTGTTCGTCACTTTTCTACACTTTGTTGTATAATGATCAGCGTATTTATTACACATTAAGTGTTCATATAAAAGCACTTATGTTATTTTGAGTTGGTTATACTCGTATTTATAAATCAATGAGTAACTACCATTAAGATGTTATTTAGCGCGGCAACGATCAGTGATCGTTTATAAGTAAGTAACTGTGATTATAGGGTTTATAACTAAGTGGTTATGAAAAGTAGTGATCGTGTCAACACGTGAGTACTCCTTGTTGTTGGAATATTAATATGAGTAGATGCAACGAATGATTTACTAAATTTAAATGTGTGCGATCAGTGATCGTGGATACCTTTAAATATTTTTAATAATAAAAGATCAGCCAAGATTGAAAAATTTTCTAATATTTATATCAGATGTTATTGTTAACTAAGTAGATTTAATAGAAATAACTATAGGTATATACATATATGTAGCTATTTATAACAACGTTGCCATCTCTACAATATTTAGTAATACATTGAGTTTCTTAGATAATACATATAAATTCGGATATTTGTCAAAAAAATGTGTCAAATAGCTCTCTGCTGGCCATATATCCAATATAGAGGACCAGAAGTCGTGAACAGTGCACGACTTGAATAAGGTTGCCACCTTAAGCACCTTATAAAAAGTATGCAAAATATATTTTTTTCACATTTACAGGAACGCAGAAGGCATGTTCATAATACCCGCCTCGTAGAAGCCCCCTCCTTATTTGCGAAGAACTCGGACAACCACTTTTCATAAGCCTCTTTTGAGTTCAACTTTACACCACCAAGGGCTTTCGCCATGGACAGTAACAGGTGGTAATTACTTGGCGCTATGTCCGGGCTAGATGGTGGATGCGAAAAAACCTCCCATCCGAGCTCCCGTAGCTTCTGACGAGTCATCAATGAAGTGTGTGGTCTGGCGTTGTTCTGGTGGAACCCTACACCCTTCCTGTTAGCCAATTTCGAACGCTTTTGGTCGATCGCCTGCTTCAAGCGGTCCAGTTGTAGATGGTAAAATTGGGAGCAGCTTATAGTGGATGATTCCCTTCCAATCCCACCAAACTTACAGCAAAATCTTTTTGGCCGTCAATCACGGATTGGCCACTGTTTGGGACGATTCACCGGCCTTCGACCACGACCGATTTTGCTTGATATTGTCGTATGTAATCCATTTTTCGTCGCCAGTCACCATCCCCTTCAAAAATGGGTCGAGTTCGTTCCGTTTCAGCAGCATATCGCAGGCGTTGATTCGGTCCAGAAGGTTTTTTGCGTCAAATCATGCGGCACCCCAACATCAAGCTTTTTTGTGTATCCAGCCTTCTGCAGATGGTTTAAAATTGTTTGGTGACTAACTCCCATCTCCTGGGCGATGTCACGAGATGCCACATGCCGGTCTAACTCGTTGTTTTCCATGATTTGATCGGTATTCGTCGTCACAGGTCTTTCGCCGGCTGGCTTATCTATCCGTGGTATCGTTTTCACCCGCTTTTAATCGTCGAAATCATTCCTCCGCAGTTCGAAGTGATACGAAACACCATTATTCTCACGCAACGGAACTATTTTTTACAATAGGGTTGCCGTATATGTACAAATATTAAAAATTTTTATTAAACAATTTTTTTTTGGATATGAGTTTAATTTTTCTATAAAAATCAGCAAATTGTACTTAACCTACAGTTCAACTATTAATAGGGTTGCCAACTGTGTTAAAAATTTATAAAAAAAATATTTTTTTCTTTGGAGTTATATTTAAATTATTTTTAAAAGCCATTAAATTTGAATTTAATCACTTTTAAATTTGATTACTTTTTACTCGGTAATTAAATCAAAATTCGTTAAAAAAAAATTTGAAAATTTTTTTTTTAATTTTTCAGTTATTTCCACATTATGACATCATTATTTGAGAAAAAGTGATTTCATTAAAGCGCCATAAATTTTTCACATTACCTATAATGACAACAATTTTGTTTTTGTTGTTGAAAATCACTTCAGGTGTTGAGCACATTTTTTTTTGCAGATAATTAAATAAGTGGAATAATGTTCAGTGCTTTCAAGTTCACTGGCATATTCTTACACATTTTGTATGTGAGTACACATAGATGTAGACGGGTATTGTTTGGCAAACCTGCCTTGACATCGGCTGAGCATGAAGTAATCCATTTTGACACTGATTCACAACTTCAAGTGGCAGTGAAGTCACCATTTTGCCCCATTAGTGCCAACATTGTCACAACTGTTGCTATACTCGGCGCATAGACGGTGACGGGTCTTTATATGAGTAAGTAAATGCATATGTAAGTGCTTAGATATAGGTATATATATAGATATACAAAGAAGTTGTTAAGTACGTAGCTCTACGGCTAAGTGACAGCGCAGACAAGCGACAAAGCAAAGGAATAATGGTAAAGTAAAGACACACACACACATGCATATATGTAAGCACATAATTAATACATATTTATATATATAAAATCATATGCCTGCCTTTCAACCAACAGTTAACATCATTAACAGAAAATTATTTAAAAATAAAAAAACTTTTTTCCAACACTCAACAGCAGCGTATTTGTCTCAGCTGTCTTGTAGACTGTCAAATTTGTCTCGAGTCTTAACGCACTTACATTAAGCCCATATGTAGCGCGTTGGCTGTGTAATTAAAGGGCCACATGTTGTTTTATGCGTTCCTAGAAATTACATAAAATTAAATTTTTGTTATTTTATTTTTTATTTAATTTTGTTTTTTACGTTTTTACACAATTAATTCTGCCTTTTTTGCCACTTCAGTTTAAAATTCATTAATTTGCCTGCGCAAAAGTCAACACTTATACGCCCCCTTCTTGACAAAATTGAAAGGCGCAACACTTCAGCGTTACAGCAAAATGTCAAAACTGAACACTTTTGAAACCACACAAAGCCATACTCAATTAAAGCTGCCTCTCATTGTTAATGCTTATTTGGTCGTTTCATTACTTGAAACCCTTCATGCAGCTGGCAAAAGAGTTTCGAAAAAAACAGCGCACAAATTAAGTGATCAGCAGGCTAAACAACAACTCTATTATAATTATTTACAACATTATTTGGGCAAAAGAAACCCACAGACGCCGCTGAGAGCGCTCAAGTGGCCAGCATTTAATTGGTTGATTGTTTTTTTTTCGCTTAGCAAACATTTCTAGCTAACTATGTTTCAAGTAGAAATTTATCTAGATGTGTTACAACAAGCAATCTTAAAGCGCGACTTGAAAATGCTTGAGTCTTTCCTGGAAAAGCATTATTAACAACTCTTCACCATGTTCTTTGTCATGTAAGTCAAGAAGATATAAATCTATTTGTTTAACAACATTAAAAATCTTGTTTCGAGTTCTGAGGTTCTACATCGTTCTTCTAGGAACAAAATGTTCCATATACAACTTAATTAATTAGTTAATCGCTCATACATGACCCCAATGATGCTGACAACAGTAAAATAGTTGTATTCTGATATCACTAACGACAAATCTCAGTTAATCAACATCATTTACAATTTGAGAACTCAATTCACTGTCCAATTCACTTCAATAGTTGTCATTTTGCCGCCAAACTTAATGCTTTATATGAAGTTGTATCATAAACTCGAGTTTATTGTTTAGTGTTTAATATTTAAAGTATTCACCTGTGGCTGTTAATAAACACGGAGTTGAATTTTAAATTTTCGAGTTATACTAAGTTCTTGTTACACAATTTAAGTGTCTACGCCAAACATAAAATACTGAGAGTTTAATAAAAATTGAAGTAATACAACTAGATTAGGAAAAGTTGTATTATAAAGTTGTAAGTTGAATTATAAACTCAAGTTTTTTATTTTTTTGTGTTTTTATTAGCTTCTAGGTAATATTTTTGGGATCTTTAAGAAACTCTGTTTTTAGTTTTTTTAAATTTTTGTAATAAAACTGGATTAGAAATTCCAAACGCTAAAAGTGGAGTTTAAGCTGAGTTTAAGACAGTTTTTGGTATGGTAATGAAATAATTTGAACATTGGGTTAGGTTTTTTCTGTCTCTGATTTCGTGTTTCAATCCTAGTCATGAACAAAGTTCGACGCATTGGTTTAAAGGTGTATCATTTTATTAGAGCCACAGATTCCATGCCGCTAAACTGTCTTTTGTCACCTTCGATCGCCATAGACGAGCTGTGTTATAACTCGAAAGTGTGTGTCTATAACTTGAAAGGGTCGCCGAGCCAAATCTAGAATTAAGCGATCAGTTGTCCTATTGGTCGTTGTACTGTGGTTGATAATACTAAATTATGGTATCTTTCTCTAATACAAAAATACTTTTCGTACAATATTTGAGTTTTTAGCGCCAACTTAAAAGCTTTTCCATGATTATATTAAGACTAGTAGGTAATTTAAAGATAAAAGTTCGAAAAAAGCTTTAAGCTTTGAAGCGATTTCTTAGATATGAAAGCACTTAACTTGTTTGTTGTTGGCATTAAATCTAATCGGAAATTTAAAGCAAAAAGGATAGTGCAAGCTTTAAGCTTTTAAGAGGGTTCTGGGATACAAAAGCATTAAACTTTACGAATGCGATTTTTTCGTCTAGAAACCATGTGTTCTTAGTGAAAATCATGATTCACTGCATACTTTCACATAATATTATCCACCTACTGATACAAATGTCGAATAAAATTGAAAAAAAAAAAAATTTGAAGCTTTAAGCTCTTCCAACTAATTTTTAAAACCTTCAAATTTTTGATAAACCAAGCATTCTAAAAGTCATATAAATCCAAGAACTAACTCTAGTAGCTCATTTGCTATTCCATAGTTCCATTAAATCTTTTAATATATGCTTATATCCACATCTGTACTTGTATATATTAGTTGTTTAGCAATGCAAACAAGCAAATATTTATCTTCCAATCAAGTAACCTTCATATTATCCATATCCAATATGTGTGTTTGTTTACAATGTCAATCGTTCATCACTTTCAGCTTTCAGCTTTGTTCTTACAATAGCGCTATGTAAATGCTATGTGTGTGGACGTACAGCTCGGATATTTGGTTATGCGCCAAATGGCAAATACAAAACAGAAGATTGTGCCGAGCCGACAAACCGCAACTGGGCGCACATCAATTAGTGCACTAAAGTCAACAACGAGAGCTTTAGCTTACATATGTACCTGCCTCCATGCGGCATATCAATATTGGTAATACGTAGATACAAAACACTGCTTATATGACGTGTATTAATGCAATTTCGAAGCATGTGTACATTGAACGGTTGTTATGATGGGCAGTCAATCATTCGAATCACTTGAATCGGTTGCAATGTCCAAGCGTTTAGTAAATGTTTAAGTGGAGAGCGATGCGATGCATGTGTTTTTGAAGTCAGCTCTCTAGTCACCATATGATTAATGTTATACTACATACAATATAGATAGTGAAGATCGCCATGAATCGATCTACAGAAATCAATATTTTGTCTTATCCAAAGATTAGAATCGTTGAAGTCAACATTTTCCAGCAGTGTTTTCGAAAAAAAATGTTTCTAGAGGACGGTAAACCCATTAAATATTGATTAAGGTTGATGTATAATTCCTAAGATTCCCGACAACACCATTTTTCCAAGCCTTGGATACGATTATTTTAACTCCCCCGTCCGAAAATGTCTATTACCGTATTTTCCAAATCTTTGATCGTAGTATTTTCTGCCCTTTGATATATTAGGATATTGTGGATCCACAGTTCCAAACATGATAATTTTAACACGATCTGCTCTATAAATCTTTACTTTTAAGTGATATCTTACGTCAGATGTCTTAATCACCAGGAGATGCTTTCATAATCCGAATATCATGAAACAGTTCATAGTTTCTGTCAATAATTTGGAGAAGAAATGAGAAAATGATCGCGACTATCGGTCGAAATTCTGAAAATCAGCTCTTGGTGTTAGTCAGATGTTCAATAAATTCAGCTTTGATCGAGTTTTATCTAAATAATGGATTTAGAGGCCAACGCACAGTGGTTCCGCCATAGGCCAAAAATCAAAAAATCCATCTCAGGATTTTTTGTCAAAATGTATACAGATGTCTTCTAAATTGTCCAAACTTCCTATTTGCAAACCGGGTTTTGCTAAAAATCTAACGGTACTTCCTAAAAATAGAGTTAAACACATGAATACCTGTATTTTTTTAAAGCAAATCAAAAAATTTTTTTTAATCTCGCAGCATCAACGAACTTCAATTTGTTCTGGTAATTGATCAGGGTAACGAATTAAGATTATTTTTAATTGATTTTGAAGTTAAAGGTATATATTTTAACTTGTGAATTAATTAAGTCTTACGAGGTTTGTGTTTTTAGTGAAATAAGTGTTTTATATTACCTATTTTTTTTGTATCTTTTTTCTGCGTCTTCAATGTGTTTACATAAAGATTAACTGTGTTCCCCCACGATCCCCCGTTAGATTTATTTTATATTGTCTTTAGCAGAGTCCTAAGGTAATAAAAGTGTTAAAGTTGGGTGCGGAAAGTTGCGGATGTATTTGCAATCGTCAAAATAATAACGCTCTTTGAATT
The DNA here is from genome assembly GCA_031772095.1 of Zeugodacus tau. Lineage (NCBI taxonomy): Eukaryota > Metazoa > Arthropoda > Insecta > Diptera > Tephritidae > Zeugodacus > Zeugodacus tau. The sequence goes on along the minus strand of CM062653.1, from coordinate 11,070,445 downwards.
AACTATTTTTAAGTTCAAACTCATTATAATTGGACTAAAAAAGCTTGGAAAGAAGGATAAACCATCTTTATTTCAATCTATGTACGGTTTACTAGAGGACGCATTATAAGTTTTTGTTCTAATTATAATGGCTGTTAAATGGCAGTGAAAAAATTAACTGTATTAAATTGGTTGATGATATTATTCTTACAGGTTGAATGTGGGGGTGGATGGGGGAAACTATAACGACAAATCATGTTCAGCTTGTTTATCGCTTTCTTAAATGTCTTTACAAAGCCTTACTGAAAGATTTGACGCTCCAACCATGACCATGTGAAGTATTTTTGCGCATGATTGCCATATAATGGCAATTACAGTTCTATGGGAGCTATAGGACCTAGTAGACCGATGATTTTTATACTCTCGCAACAAAGTTGCTAGCAACAAAGTTGCTACGAGAGTATTATAGTTTTGTCCACATAACGGTTGGTTGTAAGTCCTAAAACTAAACGAGTTAGATATAGGGTTATATATATCAAAATGATCAGGGTGACGAGAAAAGTTCAAATCCGGATGTCTGTCTGTCCGTCCGTCTGTCCGTTCGTCCGTGCAAGCTGTAACTTGAGTAAAAATTGAGATATCTTAATGAAACTTGGAACACGTGTTCCTTGGCACCATAAGAAGGTTAAGTTCGAAAATCAGCAAAATCGGACCACTGCCACGCCCACAAAATGGCGAAAACCGAAAACACATAAAGTGCCATAACTAAGCCATAAATAAAGCTATGGAAATAAAATTTGGTATGAAGGATCGCACTATGAAGAGGCATATTTGGATGTAATTTTTTTGGGGAAGTGGGCGTGGCCCCGCCCCCAAATAGGTTTTTTGTATATATCTCGCAAACCAATAGAGCTATATAAACCAAACTTTCTGCAGTCGTTTTTTTAGCCATTTCCTTATACAGTCCAAAAATGACAGAAATCGGATAATAACCACGCCCCCCTCCCATACAAAGGTTAGGTTGAAAATTACTAAAAGTGGGTTAACTCACTAACGAAAAACGTCAGAAATACTAAATTTCACATAAGAAATGGCAGATGAAAGCTGCACTCAGAATTTTTTTACAAAATGGAAAATGGGCGTGGCGTCGCCCACTTATGGGTCAAAAACCATATCTCAGGAACTACTCGACCGATTTCAATGAAACTTGGTTTGTAATAGTTTCCTTACATCCCAATGATATGTTGTGAAAATAGGCCAAATCGCTTCACAACCACGCCTACTTCCTATATACCAGAACTTTGAAGACGATCTGATGGTTTACTTTACAATATATAAAGTAAGTACTAGTGAAGATATCGATGCAGAACTTTGCACAAATACTGCGTTTATAGTGTGGCAGCCCCATTCTAAAAATCACCGAAATCGAACCATATGTTGTCAAGGCCCCATATAGCGAACATGAGGACCTCGGTACTTCTAACCTAATATCAGGGTTTCTAACTTTCAATGGACTCTATACAATATATATGACGAATATGTGGGTCAAATTGTGTATTATATAATATAAATAAATTTAAATAAATAAATTGCGAGAGTATAAAATGTTCGGTTACACCCGAACTTAGCCCTTCCTTACTTGTTTTAATATATATTTAAAATATTTTTCTAGATTTTTGGTGAAAATTTCATTGCGATATCTCAACGGCAAGTATTTATGACCGCGCCTTCATACAAGCCGAACCACTGTGCAACGGTTTGGCTAAAGGAGATACAAAGTATCACATCGATGTCATCAAAGTAGTTTATTATTCAAATTGACTGAAGAACGATAGGTTCAACTGCGAGACTAGACAATCTACGGACCAGAACACGATCTTATGCTTCCAAAGACCACACATCAGTAATGATATACAAAATATTACACAAATGACACTACTCTCACAATAAATGTTGCAACTGTTACCAAAACAACTGTTCCAATATACATATATGTACAGCATATACAAAAAGTGTTTCGACTGCATTTATGACCTAATTCGTGTGACATATTCACACAACTAAATACGATATACATATATAATTTTTTGTCAGTCTGAATTAATGACATTTACATTACTCAGCACTAATGATGCTTAACGGTGTCAAAAGCAAAAGTTTTGTTGTTTCAGTTTCACCTGCATTGACACGGTGATCGCATCGTTAGCTGTCTGTTCGTCCGTCCGCCCATTTAGAATGCGATCATTTCAGTGTTTTCGTATGAGAATATCAGAAAAAGTGTAATGCGATCATCGGTGACAATTCGACGGCGACACTGACACAAATTTCTTACACAATAAATTTTCACATTTATGCGACCATGAACGAGGTGATGAATATAAAATGTGTTTTTTATGAATTTTCGTTTAACAATTAATGATTTTATTTATTATATATGTATATACAAAGATGGCTGATTTGAAAATTTTTAAACAAAAAAATAAAATTTTGTGTTAAAAAATATATATTTTTTGATTTTTATTAGTTAAGAAAATATTTCAAATATTTGTTTCTAAATCATATTAAACCACAGGAATTTAAATTTAAAATAAATTAATTTTATATAAATTTTTGCAATAAATCTGTTCTAACCTAAAAACAGGCTCTTCATGTATACGTATACATATATATACATTTCATATTATTTTTGTTGCATCAAAATATATGGTTGTTATTGTTATTATTCACCTAAATCAATAAACGTTGAGTGACCACACTGATTGCGTCGCCACCTACAGCACTGGGAACCGACATGTGGCAACCTACATTGTATTCACATAGATATTTGCATATACAGTATGTTGGTTTGTGCTTTGGCAGATATGCCACTGTGCACTGTGTTGATGTAATTTGTGTGCATTATTGCATTAGCGTCAAATTCAATTGCGTTCTACGGCGTAATTGCTTGTTGCAACAATATATGTATGTATGTATAAGCAGATATGTATATATGTAGATGTACAGATTGTCCATTGAATTAGGAAATAAATATTTGTTGTTGGTGCTCGTGAGAGAGGAACAGTGGTAATTGTGACAACATTTGATAACTGACAGATAATTACAATCTGATTACTGAGGCAAAATTTAATTACTGCGAGACAATTACAATTTGATTACTGATAGAGAACATCTGATCACTAAGAGACAAAATCTGATTACTGTTACAATTACAATATGATTACTGATAGATAATTACAATCTGATTACTGATAGATAATTACAATTTGATTACTGAGAGACCATTACAATTTGATTAATGAGAGACCATTACTATTTGATCACTAAGAGACCATTACATTTTAGATTACTGAGAGACTATTACAATTTGATTACTGAGAGACTTACAATCTGATTACTGAGAGATAATTACAATCTGATTACTGAGAGATAATTACAATTTGATTACTGAGAGACCATTAAAATATGATTAATGAGAGACTATTATAATTTGATTACTGCGAGACAATTACTGTTTGATTACTGTGACACCATTACATTTTAGATTACTGAGAGACAATTACAATATGATTACTGAAAGACTATTATAATCTGATTACTGATAGATAATTACAATCTGATTACTGAGAGATAATTACAATTTGATTACTGAGAGACCATTAAAATTTTATTAATGAGAGACTATTATAATTTGATTACTGAGACAATTTTTTTTTTGATTACTCAGAGACAATTACAATTTGATAGCTGAGAGAAAATTTCAATCTGATTTCTGAGAGACAATTACTATTTGATTATTAAGAACTGATTATTAACTACTGCGAGACAATAAATATGTGATTAATGAGAGACAATATCTGATTACCGAAGAAACATCTAATTACTGAGAGACAGCATCTGATTACGGAAAAACAACATGAATTGAATTGAATTTCATCTGTGATTACCAATCAGGCCGGGCGTGGCAAAAAATAAAATCATAAAGAGGGGAAGAGCAAGTTTTATATTAAATGAGCGAGTTTTCGAAGGTTCTCTCTAAAAGAAATGAATGTGATATTTTCAAAAATTCGGTCAGCTTGTCTCTCTCTTTTCAATATTCTATACAGGAAACCACATTCGGGGATAGCTATCAACTATGGACGTAAAACATATGTGTTATAGTAAAAAGACAATCTTGACTGTTTTTAATAACGGATTTGTCATCCATAGTGCAAATTTTTCTTATCTCTCTATAAACTTCCGGCATATATCATGACACTGCTAGTCAACACCAAATATTTAATTTTTTGTATGTTAAGGAGGCACGATTTTACCAATGTTTTAAATAAAAATTCATTACTTTTTACTTCCAGACTAACCACATGCGTCTATAAACACACATTTTTCTACCATACGCTTTGCTGATTTTACTTTTATTATATAATTTTTATGCGATTTTTTGCTAAGACTTTGATGGACTGAGTGTTTTATCGCATCAAACTTCCGGCTTCATTCATAATGCGATATGCTTAGCATATTATATTTCAGCTAGCCACTAGTTTCACGAGCTCATACTATGCTTAGTAAGCGGCAAAGAAATTAATCAAGTCACACTTTGCTCAAAAATACTGCGGTTTATTGTTATACATTTTTTAATAAAGCGGCTGTTAAGAGTACCAGTAGTACTGTAAGAAAGCACGTGGATATCGCGCAGTGAGTGGTGGGCTCAAATCATAAAAATTTAAAGTTAGTGAGTATATAGATTACCTTTTTTTAACTCTGATAGGAGCTCTCAAGAGAAAGAAAACTACTCATAAAACTCTTCGGTTCTTCGAAGACTGAGAATGGGGTTATATTGAACCTATATTTTCTGTAGAAATTTTAGCAAACATCCGCTGAGAGGTCTATATCATTTGATTATTATTACTATTAAAGTTATTCACTGATGCCTATACCTCCCTTCTCATATTGCAACATTGTTTCAAATAATATTTTTCTCGCATGCGATTTGCTTAGCCGGCGATCCGTTAAGCAGCTGGCGCGTTATAATATTTTTACTCACAATCTCTCAAAAGTAGTTGTACGAGTATGCTACAGCCAAGCTGCCAGCCGATTATCGGCTGTTGACAGCCGGCTGCCGGTGTCTCCGTACAATAAATGCTCAAAGCAAGTGGGCAAGTTGATTTTGCTAAAGTTCTACGATATTTCCGGCTGCTGATTTCTTTTAGCATTTTTTTGTTTTATTTATCACTCTCGCTTTGTATTTGTATGTAGTATAAGTTTCATTCATATCAAAGAAGGCATAAAGCGATAGGGCGTTTGAAAATACTATGCCCAGTAGGAAAAATTACTGAATTTTGACGAATTTGATATTCAAATAAATTTTTTATATTTTTTATAGTTCTATAAGCTTCAAATTTTACTGTCATTGAAGCTAGGGAAGTGGAAATTTTCATTTTTGTTTTCTAATAATTATTCAAAAAATTGGTAAATAATTATTCGAAAATATTTAAAAACTAAAAATTTCACCACCTAATATTGATGTAAATCAATCTCTACTAATCTAGATAATTGAGTTCATTGGCTGTAATTTCAGACATATAAATCAAACATTGAAAAACTTTTCTCAAAACTACGCTAAATGAAGTTACGCTATTTCGCCTTTTAATCGCCTCTTCCCAAGCGAAATTTTTCCTACAGACCACTCTACTACACTTCAAGCATAGCTGTACATATATAACCTCAGCACATGTGTGCGCTCTAGTCTCACTTTCTGCACCCATGGGCCGATGACTTGCACTTGACATTGACATTGAATGTCGCTTGTCGAGCACTAGTGCTGCTGTCAAGCGAGTACGCTCACTGTCGCTGGCATTTGGCGCTGTTTGCTTGACTGCGATTTTTTTTTTGCGCTGCTGCTTTTCGCGGTGACAATGAAACGAAGTACGCAGTTCTTTTGCAAGTGCGAAAAATAAGAAAGTCTAAAGCAATATTTCTACTTATGAGTACTTAGTAGTTACTTTGGAACTGGGTTGCTGTTGTTGGCAAAATTACTTTTGACAGAGCTCTGGGAATTATATATGTATATGGATCACACAAGATAGTTATGTTTTGGTTGCCATATAGTGGGTTTGAAGGTCTTATGGCTTAGTTGAATGTTCAAGAAGCTTTGTGGATGATTTAGAAGAAGATGGATTTGAGGAAGTTAAATAGAAAGAAACTTTAGAATAGATGAAGAATTCGCTACTACTTTCAATTACTGATTCGATCTTCATTTAATAATATTTTTCAAGCCCGTCTTGGGATGACTTGGAACACATATGTAAATTATGGAAGTAAGTAGTTGATCAGCCTTAGTTGGATGTCAAAATTTTATTATGGAGGTAGTTATTTCTAAAAATTAAACACAATATAACCTACAGACCCAGACGAATTGAGTGGTTTGTAAAATAGTTAAAATGATTGCATCAAAGCGTTATCTCTTTCCACTATGAACCAAGGTTCCACAAGGAGATAGTCGTAGTAGCTTGACTAATTAAAATTTCAAAAATAAAATCAATTCTCGGTTATTTTTTAACATTTTTATGTGCTGTCATTCCGTTGCTGGACTTGAAATTGTTGTTTTCATAATTCTCCTGAAACAAAAAAGTAGTCTTTAGCAAAGAAAAGAACGCTCTTTCACAACCACCTTGATAAATATTTAATTTTGTGAAAATTGCAAAAAAAAGATAATAATAATATTTTCTAAACCACCTACATTTTCTAAGAAGAATTCAAACGAAAACACAATAGCGATTATCCTCCTCTCCTTCATCAATATTTTACATTTTTCCCACAACCATATAAATATTGAAATATTTTAGAAATTGCTTATTTGCTGCTGCACTCTCTCAATAAATTCTATCCTTGGTATATGGAATATATTACAAAAAATAAGAAAAAAAAACCATAACAATGCATCACCTTCAAAGGTTCCGGCGATAAAGGAATAAAGAATTTCCAATGGTTTGGCATGCCAGTGCGTATGAGTAATGTAAAAGGATATGTATGGCTGAGTGCGTGTGTATAAAGTGGAAAAGAAAAGATAAAAGCAGAAATAACTACACAAACATATATTAGAGGTTTGCATGGGAAACCAGTTACCAATTGCAATAACAAATACAACAAACAACAACAACAAGCACGCATGCTAAAACAATGCGCTGAAGAAAGGAGTTTATTTCATGCAAAAGGAAAAATGCAAAAATGAGTGCAATGTTGTTGTTGTATTTGTTGTTGAAAGAGGAATTTCAAAGTATAACCAATATTGCACTGAGAAGCTAAAATATTTGTGTATGTGAGTAGCTGCATAGTAGAGCTGTTATTTGAGTGCAAGTGCGTATTGGCAAATTCAACGCAGTGAGAAACGCAGATGACTTCATCCAACGCTGAGCACACACATTATATTTTTGTATATGTGTTAGTAGTTGCTAGGTCAAAGGAAAATACAATTTATTTGCAGCGTCAATGTGGTAGTGAGACGACGCTAAAGTATTTGGCAGCTTACCCACACCAACAAATATTGCTTTGTTGCATTATTGTAACGCAGCGGAAAATGCTATGCATATACAGAAGTACCGTTATATATGTATGTATATACACACATGTTTATTATAGCAATCGTGTTAGTTGAGTGACAAAGAAAATGAATTGTTGGTGTTGGTGTTGCACAAAATTTACATATCATCTTTGAGGTATTGGGTCGACAAATATCTACCTTCCGCTTTTTTGCTCTTTATTCAATGCTTTATAAAAAGTGTTGCAGTGATCGGATTAAGGGGGGGGGGGGTAAGGTTTGTTTCGTCGAAAAAAGACCTTTTTTCATGAATTTTTTTAGAAAAAATTATTGCTGTAGGTTTATTTTACTTATTATTATATGAAAGTACAACATTTGAGGGATACTTAAAAAAAAGTTTTATCGAAAAATAGCGAGGAATCACGGATTTATCGATGATCTCTGCAGGCACCTCGGAAATAAGTTTTTGTGCGGTGACCAGCCTACAGCATCGCTGGATCATCCGAAACCAAAAAATCAAAATGCTTTCTTTAGTTTATTAGTTTATCTTTCAATTGACGTAGAGTTTTTTTTAATTTTTCAATTTTTAAATTTTTGGTACCATTTTCAAGCCAAAATGACGATTTTAGACGAAAAAATCGACCTATTTGTTATTGTAAAATTGTTGATAATTAAATTTTTGGAAAAACTCGACTCGACTCATTCGAGAGCTATATCTATATATGTAGAATATTTGCTCAAAATTTCAAAACGATCGATGCAGTAGTTTTTTTTGTAGGCTGGTCACCGACTTTAAAAATGACATATTTGGGAAAATCGATTCAAAATTTTGTTCACTAAGCGCTGGTAGCTGGAGGTATCGTTATTCAACCTGCTGTAACTTCGTTAGTTTTTCTCCGAATGACCTAAAACTTGTAACACAATATTCTTGAGATGTTGATCGTTCAGAAAAAAATATAAAAAAAATGAAAAAAAAAGTTGTTAAACCTTACCCCCCCCCCTTAAGTTCAAATACGCGCCATTTCGTTCGATAATTTGTTTCCATCTAGACAGCAACTTCATAATACCCCCCTCGTAGAAGCTCCCCTCCTTATTTGCGAAGAACTCGGAGCCTCTCTTGAGTTCAACTTTATACCACCAAGGGCGTTCGCCATGGACAGGAACAGGTGGTAACTATGTCTGGGCTATATGGTGGATGCGATAAAACCTCCCATCCAAGCTCCCGCAGCTTCTGACGAGTCATCAACGAAGTGTGTGGTCTGGCGTTGTCCTGGTAGAACACTACACCCTTCCTGTTGGTCAATTCTGGACCCTTCTTATTGATCACCTGCGGTCCAGTTTTTCGCAATACATGGTAAAATTAAACGTCTGGCCGTATGGGAGCAGCTTATAGTGGATGATTCCCTTGCAATCCCACCAAACACACAGCAAAACCTTTCTGGCCGTCAATCCCGACTTGGCCACCGTTTGGGACGATTCACCGGTCTTCCACCACGACCATTTTCGCTTGATTTTGTCGTATGTGATCAATTTTTCGTCGCCAGTCACCATCCACTTCAAAAATGGGTCGCGTTCGTTCCGTTTCAGCAGCATATCGCAGGCATTGAATCGGTCCAGAAGCGTTTTTTGCGTCAAATCATGCGGCACCCCACCATCAAGCTTTTTTGTGTATCCAGCTGCAAATGGTTTAAAATTGTTTGGTGACTAACTCCCATCTCCTGGGCGATGACACGAGATGTCACATACCGGACTAACTCGATGTTTTCCATTATTTGATCGTCGCCACAGGTCTTTCGCCGGCTGGCTTATCCATGTTGTCGTTTTCATCCGTCTGAATCGTCGAAACCATTCCTCCGCTGTTCGACGTAATAGAGTACATCCCCCAAAACACCATAAATTTTAGGTAACGTTTCTCTAGCGGAATTGCCTTTAACAAAGGAAAACTTTAAAATAGCGCGAATTTCGGCGTTATTGAAATCCATGTTTACACGTCTATAACTGTTGAACGCAATAGCGTAATTTTGTAGGTTATGTGAAGACCTTTCAAAGATGTATAGTAATGCCAGATACGAGTTCTGTAGCGCTTTATACATAGCCGCGAAATTCAAAAGACAAAAAGGCGGATATATGTAGATATTTGTATGTATATGATTGGCGTTGCAACCGTTTAGATGGTTATAGTCGAATCGATGATAGTGCGCCACTTCTCTCTCTCCTTCGCAGTTCGGCGCCAGTTAAAGATCCCAAGTCTAACCAGGTCGCGCTCCACCTGGAGCTTCCTCCGGCGGGTACTGCATCGAACACTTTCAGAGCTGGAGTGTTTTCGTCCAGGATGGGATCATGTGTAGAAGTTCACGTAAGTGAGGAAAGTTTTTGTTTGTCATTCACTTGAGAGTGGCCAGAAACGATTCTTCTCCACATGATACAAGCAGCTCACGACTTCCAGCTTTAGACCAAGTAACCTCTGGGTAGCCAACAAACAGCCGTTTAGAGGCGAGCTAAAGTGAGAAGGCGAAGCCCTCTTCTGCGGTTGTGCGTAGGGTTTGGGACCCACCACATAAAAACGAAGTACCAATGAAAAATCGACGAAAGCCTCGGATGAGACACCCCCCTTTGATATAGATATTTGCAAACCTAATATTTCGAAGCAAATTTATTTTGTGAATATTTTCCGTCTCTATAACAACAACAGCATATATGAAGAACTAAAATAGCCTTCAAGTCTCTGATTTATAATATTATTGTTGTGGGAATATGGAATCTGGATACGGAAATATTTTCAAATAATTTTTGATACGCAAGTATAATATATATTTGAGAAAATGGGGATTAATCTCTTTCATACTTCTTATTACAGAGAAACCAGAAGTAACGGGCACCTCTATTACACGGACACCTCCACTGAGCGGACATGTTTACACCCACCAAGTTAAATTTTTAGAACAAATGACCCTCTCCTAGGCGAAGGATACCTTTCTTGGGCGAACAAAACTCGCTCGACGGTGTATGTTCGTACAAGAGAGGTTTCCACATTTTATAAATTAATAAACTTTTAATTCAGACATCTTTATTTTATCAATTATCAGCACTTTTAAAACTCAATAATATAAACATTTTAATCCTCATTAGGGAACTAAGCTACACCATTGATCACATCGTCCCGATTTAGCTTTTCCTTTTCGTCGTCGAATTTTCCCCATTTTTTTTTTTCAAAATTCAAAAAATATACTTTATTTTATGTGGCGATGAACAACTGCCTAATACCTTTATACTATTCTTTAAGTTTCATAATTTTGATAACATATACTCCCGATTAGTCTACTAAGCAACCCCTTAATCCACTCCCTCACATCTTCTTTCCCTTCCATGTCAACTAATACCCCGCAATTTAAATATTTAACTCCTTTTTAGTCAACCTTCACCTGTAGAATACCATACCATACCATACTATACTATTTGTATTTGAATGCATTTCTGCATGATTGTCTGCCGTTCAGCTGACGTGCATACCTTACGTAATCGTGCATATTGCTGACAAATTTATTCACTTACACAAATTGTTTATTTGATTGTTCACACAAATTATATAAGTACACACAAGATAAGTTGGTTAGTGTAGCATATATTTATATACAAACATACATACATACAAATTTGTGCGTTTTCACCGACAACCAAAGTGTGCATGCCATTCATCTCGTAGAATGTTGCATATGGCAAATTGTAATGCAGTTCCTCCCCTACTTCCACAACTCTCTCCCACCCTTACACGCTTTCGCTCTTCATCCTCTGCCACTTTTGAAATGTCATACCAATTTGCTACAACGCATTACATATCTATTCGCCACGTCTGTTGTGTGGGAAATGGTTACGTTAACTAGAAAATTGGATTCACACCATCACATAGTATAGATATATAGATATATGTACATATATGTACTATATGTGGCAATGTGCGCCGAAGTTCAGTACGCAACAATATTTCCATAGATCAATTGAAAATTTCCGAAATTCACTTGTATTCCCTCACTGTTTGTACTTGGCATGTAATCGATTCGTGTATTTTGCATGAGAATGTGGCTTTGAGTTGAAATATTTTGTCAGTAGGTATGCATGTATGGCACTTTGTAAATAATTATAGCTTGGTATTCAGATGAATGTGCGATTATTTTAGGCAAAACTGGTACTGAAGCGATATTATGAGTTATTATAATAGATCCAAATTTTTCTGGAAGTGCCAAATGGAAGTGCCAGAATGCCAAATATGTCGAGATCCAGAAATACTCGTGGATAAATAGCCACACAAAAAACATTGTGTCATTGGGGCTCTTACTGCGTGCACTACAAGTTTTTGGGGTCGCTGAATCCGAATCTGAGTCTGTCTATTTAATCACATCAGATCAAATTTTTAAGATAACCCCAGAAAAGCAATATGTCGGACAGCGATTTTGAAAATTCAACGGATTCACTTGAAACTCGTTATTCGGGGGTTTTCTGGGTCGCAGATTACGAATCTGGTGTCGGTTTTTCAAAAATCAAAATGGCGGATCCAATATTGCGGACATCGATTTTTTAAATTCAACTGATTCACTTGAAATTCGTTAATCGGAGGTTTTCAGAGTCGCTGATTACGAATTCGATGCCGGTTTTTCAAAATTCAAAATTTCGGATCCAATATTGCGGACAGCGATTTTTAAAATTTAACGAATTCACTTGAATCTCGTTACTCGAAGGTTTTCTGGGTCGCTGATTACGAATCTGGTGTCGGTTTTTCTAAAATCAAAATGGTGGATGCAATATAAGGAAGTTTTAAAATATGTCCGCCATATTGTTAAAGACAAAATATTCTTTTGAGAATGTGAAGTTAAAACATTAGAAACGGCGAATTAATTTTTGAAAAACGTCGATGAGAAAGAGATGAGATTCGCTTTGTAATCATAAGGAAGTTTCATTTAGTTGATATTACTAAAGGTTTTGAGCTAAACAAATCACATGTTCTGGAGAAATCCTTACTCTCCACGATAGATTACCAAAATAGGAGAGATAGCGTTTCAAAAAAATGTCATTCCACGATTGAGTTAGAATAGTTAATGGCGTAGAAATATTTAGTAGGTATTTTATCTCATATTCTGGTAGTTATATGTTGTGGTAACAAGAAAAACCATTCCCACAGAGTTTGATAGATAGTTTGACTCTCACAAATGATTTTGTTGAACGGCTGAACAATAGTTCCCCAAAATGATTAAAAATAATGTTAAATAAACTTGCATATTATTGTTATTATTGTAATATTAGGTCTACAACTTTTCTGCCAATAGATGTTTCTAGGGTCAAGCAGTGGTCGATTAAATCGTTTTATATCGATCTTAGACATTTGAGTCAACATTAACCCAACAAAATATTTGTAGAGATCTGTTTGCATCCTAAACTTATTCTCAACTGAAAATGTCACTTTTTGAGCCGAATTCTCGACATTCGCGGGAAATTTTGCTTTTCATTTTTAATTCCAAGAAAAGTGCGGCTGTGGCTCATCGAATACGTACGGTGAGGCTGTCCTAAGTGAAAGAACATGTTGCGAATGGTTTCAATGTTTTAAGAATGGTTATTATGAAGTCGAAGACTGACATGGTGGAAGATAAGAGTGGTTATGAGCTGCTAAAGCCAAGTGAAACTATCACAGGAGATCGATACCGAACGCAATTGATGCGTTTGAGCCGAGCACTAAAGAAAAACGGCCACAGTAGGAGGAAAGACACGATAAAGTCATTCTCCAGCATGACAATGCTCGGCCTCACGTCGCAAAGGTGGTCAAAAAATATTTGGAGACGCTGGAATGGGATATCTTACCCCACCCGGCGTATTCTCGAGACGTTGCTCCATCTGACTACCACTTCTTCCGATCGATGGCACACGGCCTAACTAACGAGCACTTCAGTTCTTATAAAGAAGTCATTGGAAATTGGATTGATACTTGGATCGACTCGAAAGATGAGGAGTTCATTCGTCACGGAAAACGCATGCTGCCAGAAAGATGGTCAAAAGTAGTAGCTAGCGACGCCAATATTTTGAATAACATTTTTGTAACCGTTTTTATACAATAAAGCCTTAAATTTACAAAAAAACAAATCGGCGGAAGCAAAGTTGTAGACCTAATACATTTTCGGGAATAATTTTCAAATTGATCTTTTCTATTTGATCTGAGGATAATCCGTATTCTGGTTACTCGCCTATTTCTAAGGAAGTTTAAAAATTATTTATTTTTTTCACTTATCGAATAATATGCATCACAACCACCCTGTATCCGTAAAATTAAAATTTTTTGCTTGCATATATGGTATGTGGCGCCACATCATTCACACGTTACGGCGCTCACACGTTTTTACGACGCGCCGGTATTTCTCATTCACATTTGTTTGTTAAATGTTTAAAATCACATTGAGCACAACAACAACAACAGCAATAGCAACGAACATAAAAAATAACAAAATGTGGTTGTATGTCAAAAATTATGGTTATTATTATACTCATTTTGCACAGTTAAAGCTATTTCGCTTGTTGTTGTTGTACTACCATTGCTGACGACTCGAATCCGTCAATTTCAGTATTTACGAATGGCTATCATTAATGTTGAATATTGTATTTGTTGGTTAAAGCAAACAGTAATTGTTGTTGTTGTTTTTTTTTGTTTTTGTTTTTATTATATTTTTGTTCTTGTTGTATTTTTCTGTTTTTTGTTGCTTATGGTGTTGGCCAGTTCAATTGCATTTGTAGTTATTTGCCATTGCTGTTGTCGTGTATACTTTGTAATCTTATGTACTTGCTGTTGTTTTTGTTGCTGTCACTGCATGGCTGTCCAAATAATAATTACCACCGCCGCATTGCGTTTGCCATGAATAATTACACGCGACTTGTCGGACAGCGCTCGTTGTAAGCCTAAATATTGACTACCTTCTATTAAAGCTGGCGCTTGTGTTGTTGTTGGCACTTATTTGTTGTTGTTGTTACTGCAATTTTTTCTATAGCTCAGCTATTACTGTGGTATTTCTTTAAAACACGTTTATGCAGGTGTGTCTATCGGTACGTACATCTAATTAGTATTACAGTACTACCGATTTTGTATGCTCAAAGCTACAGGGTTGTATCCGCACTTAGTTGTCAAATCAAATGTGATTTTCCCTTGTAAGCCGCAAGTTACATGTGTTCGAGTTTCGAAGAATATAGAGCCACCGCATTTTGATAACATACTCTCGAACTTTCAGACTCAGTCGAAACCAGACTGGTCCATCAGAACTTCTCAGAAGTCTAAAATTATGTTCAGAAGAGAGAAGATCCCATCAAAAAACAAAAATTATGATAAATTTAGCGAGAGATCGCAAGAGATCATCACTCAATACTTTGACAATACTCAAGCTTAAGCAACAGTTTTTGAGTGGATGAATCGGTTTTGAGCCAACTATCTCTAAGATAAAGCCACTTATACAGTATATGCAGTTCTGACTTAACCTCAATACGGAGTGTGAAAGGTGAAACATATCGGTCATAAAACAGTTTCTGGTTTATGAACTATGGTCCTTCTACAAATTTAAGGAGAGTGTAACCACTTTCTCGTTACAGTACCAAAGGTCGATTGATTTTACTTTCCTTACGGAAGCTGAAAATGATCCAAATCTCCACAAGGGACGACTGTGAGTTATTGAAAAGCTGTAATGAGTTCTAAAATAGTTCTAAAATTTAAAAAGGCTTAATCTCATATTGAACAACACCACTGGGAACAATTTGAAAAGATTACCACTGCGATAAGGTAAATACAAATGAGATAAAATAATGAGAACCTTAACAGCTCAAAAAAGTTGGTAATATTTGTACCGCTGGTTGGATTTTCTAGATTTGCCCAGAAGGCTTTGAAAAAAATGTGACAGAGCCAAGTGCTTTATAAAACATGATAATATCTTCCAGTTTGAACTCAAAACGTGCCAACAGACATATTTGGAAAACAAAGCTTTTGAATTAATATTTCTGGAATTTTTTTGACAAAATCCAATTCACTAACCCTGTATCCAACCAGCATTCAGTGCTCATATTTACAGCACTCGTTCAAATTGTTAACAATTGTCATTACGAATATGGTCTGGTCTGTGATAATAGCTGAGACAAGTTGTCACTCGTTTTTCCGCCACCGTACGCTTGACGGTCAGTTGGTTTGTTCGTTTGCTTTTTTTGTTATTTGGTCGAGACAGAGTTTGTGCAGCGACCAGCTGTTTTGCTTGAACAGCGTAAATATCAATTTTGAAAAAAAAAAACACAAATTAAAAACCAAATTTAAAATCCGTCCAAAGCATTAAACAGTCATTTGTGGCAAAGAATGTTGACTGCGTTTTCATTTGACATTATTGTGTCATTCCCATGGAAACATATGTCATATAATTCCGCGCTTGACAGCAATGACTTTATAAAAAACGTTTCACGTTTGTATGAGCATATCATTTATAGTCTATAAGTACACAAAATATTCCGTAAATAAAGTTTGTTGAAAGTGTTTTTTTAAGCTTTATCAACCTTGACACTGAATAATTACGTTTGAATTCGTCACTTAATTTAGATAATTCAACGTACTCTTAAGCTGCTTGAGCTTACTCACACGTCGAAACAGGTATTTTACTTTTGATTTCTTTATGTTTTGTAAATAATTGTCGTTATTAGTTTTCATGTTTTCAGTTTGGAATTTCATGTCATGAGCAATGTAGGGAAGCTTGTTTGGTCTACTACCCAGAATAACGTCATAATATAAAGGTGGGTGTAGACTTAACAACCTGACATATGAGAAGAATGTTTGATGAGATTAATGTTCGGAAGCTTAGATTCTTTTATATGATTCATAAAGGCCTTAATTGCGTTGTACTATTTTATAGCCTTTTCACACAGGCAAATTAATTGATCAATTAAAATGTTGATTGAGAAAGCAGTTTTTGTCCTTCACACTATCGGCTACTCGATAACCGATCAGCTGTTATACATTTTTGTTTTTCATAAGAAGTTGATAAGTTTCATCAGCTGATTGCTAACTTTCTACCGTCGTGTAGCGTGAACAACAACTCGCAGCCAAGAATGTATATATAATAACAAATACGATCTTTGTCGCAGAGTTGCATTTCATTTTCAAGTCGATTAAAATTCAATTAAAAATTAATGTAGATTGGTTTTTTTATGGTAAATCGATCTTAATCAGCGTTTTAATAGAGCAGATGCCGGCTAATTGATCAATTAGCTAGTGTGTGAGTCTCCAGTATTTTTCAATCATTTCAAGATAGGATACCAAGTGTCTCCCACGATTTTTCAAGAATAGTGCCTTAGACTTTAAGTAATTATAGTAATAATGAAGGAGAACTCTTTTCAAAGGCTATGTGAAATTAAACTAAGATTTCTAATATAAAATACTAGTTAAATGCCATTGGTTGATATTTCTTAGCTAGCTTCTTTCGAAGTTTAGAATAAGTTCTTGACAAAGTGGATTTTTGGAAAAGAAAACATAGAAAAAGGCAGAAATGAGTCTAAAGACTAGAAAGAAGAATCTGAAACTATGGATTTATGTGCTTCGAAGTGTTTTGGGACCTCATGTGGTAATCTCAAACTAATGATTTATGTTCTTCGAAGTGTTTTGGGACCTCATGTGTTCAACTGAGGACTCATCAAGTTAGCAGTCTGATTGTTCCACTGATTTACGGAATCTTTACACTTTTCAAGTTTGTCCAAGGAAATGCTATTCACTTTCTAAAGAAAATACTTGTTTTTCAATAAGCTTAAATCTCAAATTTTAGGAATCTCTGTAGGTAAAGGGGCTGCCAATAATCATGACTCAATATTTTGTCAGACCATTCCTCGGTACAAGTATGTACATATGTAATTAGAAAATGTGAATAATTTTTCTGTGAGTAATTAGTCCCTAATTTATTATAATTTTAGACACACATATTCAAAAAGAGATTTCTCTCCATTGTGTTTGCTCAAATTGCCCTCATTACCGTGTCATTCACACCAATTTTGACAAACAAAGAAACATTTTTATTATTTTTTTTTGCACAACACTTCATAAAAAACTTACGCTGAGTTTCGCTCAACACTATACTACACAATAATAGAGTAAAATATAACAACAACTATGCAAGTAGTCACAAACAATAGCGAGTTAAAGTTCAGACGAAAAACGGAGTGAAATTCCAGCAAGCGTAACAATTTCGCATAAATCTTCTACGGTTGTCAAAAAATTTGGACTTTAGCATAATTTTGCACTTTGACACCATAATGACGTCGTCGTTGGTGGCAAGCGGTTGAGTGTGAGGTGTAAGATGAGTAATAGCTATATAATTATATATTTGTTTATCTACAGAGGTATGTATTTAAATGTGTTTCCGACAAAATACCAAATATTGAAAAGTGAGTCATTTAGTAGAGCTATAAATTAAGTAGCTGAAGTAACTGTGCTGTCACAAGTTCCGGTGTTATAGTCACGTTGTGAGAATGTCGTAATCGAGTAGCGTGCTTAGTAGCCCATCACTAAGAATTTGATCAGCTGTGAGTAACGGTGAATATCTTAGGATTATCTAGGGTAGTAGAACTTCCTTTTATAAGAAACTATATTCAATACAAAACATCATCGTTTAAATTATATTTTTAGAATATACATTTTCAAAAGTTATCCGTGGGTTCATTTCATCACAATAGTGATCTAATATCTCTTAAAATTCATAGGAATTCCAATATTCAAACTAGAGCTCTTGGTATTCGACTAATCGATTAACCGAATTAACCGAATAGGGCATTATTCGAATAATAATATTCGGTTTGCACTATTCGGATAGTCGTCAGTCATCGACTATTCGATTAACCGCTCATTTTCGACTATTCGGTTAACCGTTCGTTGTCGACTATTCGAATAGTGCAAGTTCATTAATTTTCTTATTTTTATTGAAAAAAGTGAAACATTAAAACTAACAAAAAACTCGCTATTTTTTATGACTGTCATACCAACACTGTTGTTGTTTCACATGCAAAATTAAAATATGACTGATACAACACTGCGTGGTATGTTTCTTGAGTTCGCTATTCTATACCCCTACCCACTTGCTGTCGAGTTTTTTCGGTTTTTTGCGGCATATGCCTAGTACTGCAGTAACCGGTTACTTTTTGGAACCGGTTTTTTTGGGACACACTCGTGGCAGTGTGGGCGGTCGGTGGGTGGGGCTTTGGGGCGTTTTGGGGCAAAACTTCGACGAGTGGGTAGTCGGTTTTCTGTGAAGAACCGGTTTTTTTGGGTCGGTCAGTGGTCGGTTTTGCTCGTGCCCTTCTGCCCGAACACTTCTCAACCGATTTATACCGCACATTGTATATATCTGGAAAATACGGACATATATCTGGTTTTGGCCTTAGCAAAAATCGCTATGTTTTTTTTCATTTATTCGAATAGTGACAGTATAACTATTCGAATAACCGCAGTAGAACGACTATTCGAATAGTCGGAACATTGCGACTAACCGAATAGTGCTAACCGGTTAATATTCGTACGAACGGTTACAAACCGGATATTCGAATAATCGGTTTTCAGGTTAATCGAATAATTTTAAGAGCCCTAATTCAAACTACAAAGCTTGGCAATTGCTCACGACATCACCTTTTTCTCTTTCTCAAAACACTTACCAATCTTACGAGTAGGTTATTAAATGTAGAGTTGACTATTAACTATTCTGAAATTTTTATTACTGAAGATTAGTCTACTTTTTAGTACTAAAACTAAATACAGTTGAACTTCCATAACTCGAACGTCTATAACTCGAAGTTCTCCATAACTCGAGCTCTTGAATTAACAAAATAAGTAAAATTGCATAAAAATTATCTTCCGTAACTTGGAAGTCTCTTTAACTCGAAAATTTTTTTGTGGATTATGGTGATTCGAGTTAGGGAAGCTCAACTGTATTAGTTTAATATTACCTGTATTCGATTAGGTTTCTAATAAGCTCCTCAATAATAAGAATAATAAGAAACATCAAGATCTATAACTTTTCGTCGAGGCTTAGTGGCCTTATTGTTTATATTGGAAAGTATGGACCAAAAAATTTGAGAATATCTATTCGAGGGTTTTAGAACCAATATTCTTTCATTTTGAATTACTTTTCGAAGAACATATCATAAGTAAGTCTCCTAGATCTTTAGCGAAACTTGGAATAGGCTCTATTGAAACATGAAATGTAAACATAATAAGTCAGCTTTTATCAAAAATGTTGATTACTTGATTTCTAGGTCTCAACAAATCAAGGGCCGATAGTTGAAAACATTGATAGTATAATCTAAGCAAATCTGATTTAGGATTATATCTCTAAGATTCTAAAAACGTTTTCAAAGACTCTTTAAAAATGAAAAAATATTAAAAAATAAATCTCAGAAATATACAGATGGTCTTAAGATCAGTAATTCTTGCTGTAGTTTTTTTATAAGAAATCAAGGGTCTACAGGACTCATAAGAATCTTACACACTACTCTTGATACACACGTAAGCATGGTAAATATATGAACACAACTTTCTTTGGTAAAAATCAAGGGTTTTAGGATTAGAACTGGAGTATCCGAATTCCTGCAGATCACTACTAATTATGAACGTGTAGAAAATATAATAATATCAAGGGAAGTATAAATGAGAACCATCTTTGTAATCTATACAACTCTCTTAAATCACATAGAATAATTAAGATCCCTCTATATATATATGTATAATTATGATATCTAAAAGCCACATTTCCACCAAAAATTATTACTAAAAGCCAACTCGTTCGCATAGAAATCAAATTAGTCATTTAATTTCATATAATTCGCAATTAAAAATGCCATCAACGAGTCGGCAAATCAAAGCGAGTCGGCGACTAAAGCAAAGCGAGCGCCACGCTGAACGCCTAGTGTCGCACCTACAATTCATATAAATTAAATGCAAGACATGTAATGAATACATAAGTGAACCAAATACACACACGCACAAGCACACTTTAATGGCAGCGAGTAAAAAAAAATATGAATACTTGAAACAAAAAAAGTTAGAGCTACATAATTGAATTCCGTACGCATAAGAGCTGCAGCAGTTACGCCAAAATTGGCAAAATGTACAATACGAGTATTTCGTTGGGCCTATTTTGGTTTCGCTTTCACACGCACTTTTGGGCATGAAATTAAATTAAAAGCAGCAAGCAAATAGAATGAACAATCATAATTATATTAGTAGTTCGTAGTAAATGGATTCGCACAAATTGATGGATCTCACACTCACACTCACTCTGTGTTTGTGTGTGTGTGCGTGAGTGTGAAATGCGTGTGCGTAACGGTAATACATATTAATGTGTGTGTGTGCGTGTGCAATGATTGAATATTTGACATTTGCAAATTGGCGTGTGACAAAATTGAATTAGCTGTCAATGAAGTGTGTTTATGACACTCAAGAGGCCTAATGAATTTTTCTGGGGAAAAAGAAAAGAAATTGGAAAAAAAATGTTTTTGGTCAGTGTTACGGCATGGAAGGGGTTTGTTAGAGTAAGTGAGGAGTTCCAATACCCTTTATTATATGCATATACTTGTGTTTTGTAGTGTTTTTCTTCGATTTTCCGATTTTCATTTTGGCAAGCTAGACTTTTACTCTCTTGTCAAACTTTATATATGACAGCAAGAATTCAATAGTAGAGGATAGCTACATATGCAACCCTTTTAACTGGTATAATGACTTACTTTCTTTTCAATTCATATTTGATTATACCAATTATTGCATTTATACCAGTTTTGTCTTCGATTCCCTACTTTACTAGTTACAAATTAATCGAATACGACTTCTAAATTATTATACCAGTTCATTTGATTTATGGGAGTTGTATGTTCGATTCGCCGTTTCCAAGTTCTGTGTAATATAAGTCAGCTGCTTTACATCGGAGGTCGTGATCGCGCTACGTGAGCCGATAAGCTTTTTTAAGAATGTTTGCAAAATATTTTCAAGCTTAGGTCCTACGTCGAAGACATTATTCTTTGTATCGTAGGTTAATTTATAGAGTCAATTAATAGAGATTGATGTACAAATTTAATTTGTGAGCTCTCAGTGACATTAAAATTTCTTGATTTTTGGAAGCTATATAATAGAGTTGCCGTCTCACTTTACTTATGAATAAATGTTTTTTATATTAACAGAATTGGTTGAATATAAATAATAGTCCTAGAGAACAAAACTTTAAATACTTCCATTATTTTACTTTAAGTATACCAAGGAACAGGGTTGCCACCATTATTAAATATTAAATATAATGTTAATATAAAACTATTCAAATTCGAAGTGAACACAAAATTATTGATTTTTAATAAAAATATTAAAAAAAAAATTTCGTGACTCATTGGTGTTGCCACCTGTTTCATAATTTAAAAATCATTAAAAATGTGGGAAGACTTATGGGAGTACACTACTGTTTTAGAATCTTAGATGTTTAGATTTTAATAAACATATAAAGACAGAGTCGTGATTCAATGGTGTTGCCACCTGTTTTGAATAAAAAAACTAAAAATCCTTAAAATTTTGGGAAGACTTATGGTTAGGCTTATACTACTGTTTTAGAATCTACAATTGTTTGAAAACAAGGGTATGGAATATTCAATGAATGAGATAATAAAAAATAAAAATAATAAAAAAATATTTTTACATCTCAAATTCTAATAGGAAAACATATTACTAATTGTGATAGACATTTCACTAATATTTCTATTATATTATTCAAAAATAAATTTACCTTAAATTTTCATATCAGTAACCGATTTATTAACAATGTATTACCTGAAAAGGAAAAAATAAGTATTTTCAATTAAAATAAATTTCAAAGAAATTATTAATTAATACAGTGTTTATGTATATAAAATTATGAATATTAAAGAAAAAATATATATACATATACATATACATAAAACTCATTCAGTGTTGCCCAAATAACCTAATACTATGTTCCGACCGACACTAAATCGCGAGATTTAGGCTGCTGAGTAGTTTAGCTCACTAAACTTCTGGATTAAAATAGATTTCACCATACAAAAATCACACTTCTAAATCACCGAAAGTAAGGTGATCTAATCACTTAAAATTTTTGGTCGGAACATAGTATAAAATATTATAAAACACCAATTGTAGATTCTTATTTGAATTGATTTTTATTATGGATTTAAAAATATAAAAATCAAGAATAATTTCAATTTTTTGATCTAAAAAAATAAAAATCAAAAATAACTTTTATTTTTGATCTAAATATATAAAAATCAAAATTTAAAAATCATACAATATTTCGCATATAGTTCACCTAAAAATCATGATGGTGTAATCAAAAATTTGCTACGATATTCCTTTATGTATGATTTATATATTAAAACTTGTAAAATAACTCTTATTTCCGGTCCCTGATAAAAATATGCCGTTAGGGATTTTCAGTTTTTTTACAATTTGTATCCATTTTTGACTTCAAAGAAAATTTCCTTTAAGACACAGTAGAACTTTTCTTGAGTTGTTTATCCCCTCTTTAACAAATTAATTACCACCATAAACCCTTTTATATACCACAAAGTAAAGATCTTATCACACTTGACCTTTCAACTGACTTCTGGGGAAAACTGCAACTTGTTACTACATAACGGATTTAAGTATAATATGCAACCTTTGATTTCCAATTGACAGGGGTTGCAAGCGTTGAGTGAAAAGAGTCCACTTTTTAGCGAATCTACATAAATGAAAGAAACATTCAAAACACTTGCTTTTAATATTCGTTTTTGTTTTTTTTTATTTATTTATATATTCACAGCACAATTCTCCTTTAAAGAACTGCAGCCCTTCAATGGCCTTTTGTCACTTAGCGATAATTTATTGCGCGCACCCGCAATTGATGAAGGCGAAAGACGTTGCAAAAAGCTGCAAAGACTACTTGAGTAGTAGCAACAACTACCGTCGGCGCTTAGTGTTCTACAAGTTGCTTAGCGCGCAAAGGACTTACGACCCGCTTTAAAACGGCAAAGTCACTTCGACAGCTGTTCAAGCCGCAGCTATCTTATTAGCTTATCTACTTAGTGAAGAAAGCAGTAAACAATTGAATTTTGGCTGCTTTAAAGACTTGAAAAGGGTTAATTTATGTAATTTATTTATATATTTTGTTGCCAATCAGCGGTTGTATTACTTGCGCTGATTTATAATTGAATTACGTGGGTTTGGAAAATAAATTAAATTTATTTATATATTTTATTTTAAAACGAATTTAAAATAACAACTGAATTTCAGATAAATAATATTTAAAAGCAAAAAAAAAAATAAAAAAAATATTTTTTAAAAAATTACAAAATAATATGGCAACTTTGTCAACATTTTCAGCTACCAAAAACCAGCACACAACGAGCAAATCGCTTTTATTGAGGTCAGCAGCGGTAAGGTGAGCAATCATTGACTTCGTTCGTGTTCGCTTCGCCAGTTTGGCAAGCATTTCCGTAAGCTAAAAGCTGAAAGCGTGAAAGTGAAGCCAGTAAGTAAAGGGGAGTTAAATAACAACGGTACTTAAGTGAGAAAATGCATAGTGCGGGCTTCTTTTTGCCGACTTGCTTTCATTTGTTCGCCTTTATGCAGTTCTTTGCATGCCAAAAGTCGACACGCGGTCGAGTCATAAATCACTTAAGCGTGTAAGTTGCCAAAAAAGTCAAAGTGCTGCCTTGTCGAAATTTTATATATTTTTTTTATTTTCTTTTCATTTTAATATTTTTTGAGTTACTGTTGTATTGTAAATGCACAATTTTATTATGTCATCAGTAAAGGAAGGAGGTTGAGTTTTTTTTAAGTTGAAGTAAAGCGTAATTTGATTTTAATGTGGGTCAAGTTGGCACCAATAAAATAAAGTAAGTTTCTCAACTCGGGTATTCAGGAGTCTAAATAGAAGCTAGTTAGAGCTTTTGTTTATAGTAGTCTCGAAGGATACTACTAAATTTAAAGTCGTCTCCAAACGACAGTCCCTTTTAAACAAAACCGACCTCATAGACTTATAGTTGATTTTCCGAGCTCATATTATGTGGAAAACCGCGAATCCACGGACCTGTAGTAAGCATAACCACAGCCACTAACAAGCCACAACTACCCGATAATATAAGGTTCATATATCCTCACGATCTCATGAAACGATTACTCTGTTCGGTTTACTATTTTGTTTCTGGTTCGATCCTCATCAAATGACCTTCAAATTAGGGAATTAGGGCTCATCAATCATTCCAACAAACTGGGTATCTTTTAATCCTAGACCTCGTTAAATAAGTTAGTGAGGGTTGGAATGACTCACATCGACAAAGAGGTTATACCTCCTTAACAAGTACATGTGGAAGTATGATCGTTGATGGAGAAGCCTTGAGCCGTTATGTTCAATTTTAAGATTGCAAGTCGTGCTTACTGTTATATCGGTTATATTCAGAACACATGGTGTCTACAGATAACGAGGAGGTGTTTGCTATCCCTCAATACAGAAGGCGGCTACTCTAAAGTCAATATCTCTGAGACAGTCAAGGAGCAATCAAGGCAACAACCTCGGTTTGCATTTCAGCCAAAAGTGTTTTGGATACCAGGGTGGCAGTGGAGAGAGCTGCTAGGAACACTTCTACTGGGTACCAGGACATAAAGGCATTGAAGGTAACGAGATTATGGACGAAATTGCCAATAATGGTGTAAAACTGTCTTCCGGAAACGCGACCGATATTGGCAAACCAACGCATTGTCTATACGATGATTTGGACAGAGACATGACAAGAAAAATCCTACCACGTTAGACAAATATATGTATAAGGGTGTAAAACCGCTAAAGCCATTTTAAAGCGGTAGACCAGAAGTTCACTAAACTCCTACTGCCACTCGATAGAAGGAACTGTAGGAGTTTGGTGGGAATACTCACTGGCCACTATCTGGTGGCGGCACATGCCTACAAAATGGGACTTATGGATCGAGATGACTGCGGAAAATGTCAGGAGCAAGATGCAATAGAAACAATGAAGTATCTCCTGCATTGTCAAGGCAACGACTTCGCTACTTGGGGGCCTCACAATATGACAATTTGGAAGAGGTATCGAAAGAGAAGCCACAAAAACTTTAAAAATTCGTGTCAAGCGCAGGCATTCTAAAGGCTGCCTACTCCTCGTGGACAACGTGACGGCACTCCTTCTGGTATCGCAAAGGGCCAAAACTGGTCGATGTGTGGCGTATTGGCCTACCAGTATAATCTAACCTAAACGAGTTGTAGAAGTAAGCTTTATAGACCTAAACCTCATTCTTATCTTCCATCCGACGATAAAAACGGATTTTTCAAAAGTCTTCAAGGTTTAACAATCATACCTTCGTACCATATTAGGAACCAGGCCTTACAGTAACAGCAGATTATTTCTCTTCCAAAGGCTGTATGTGTTGAAGAATTTGTACACTGTTGTTCAACGCTAGATGATGGAACATTCTACAATTTTTTTGAATTAACCGAATGCGCGTCATAAACAAACGTGATTAAAGTACTCAGCTTAACGTGACTAACCAAAAACTGCACTTTGGAATTGAAAAATAACAGTAAATAGCGCCAAAAATACAAACAATTAAACATAAAAATAACTCGTGCTCCTAATAGATTTATAATGAGCCCCTATAATTTTGCTTTTTCATAACCCAAACTAAGTTTAATGTACACTGTGACTACATTACAAACAGTTTCGCTTACAAATCTCGCCAACAAACAAGCGATGCGCAATTGTGAAGTTTATATTTCCATTTCATTCTATCTACTCATTGGCAGTAGATATGTGGTAACATTACGAAGCAGACATTTAATAAAGATAATTCATTTCTTGTTTCGAACAGTGCAATCAGGAAATGACGTCCATTTGCGCCAAGATTTACGACCACAATGTGGTGCAGGAACTCAACTACACAATTGTACCCTATCAAGGACGCAATGCAATTAGCGGTCAAGTCATCTATAAAATTGATATAAACAATATAATCTTGTTGTTGACCTTTGATTTGGAGCGTGAAGGACAGCCAGCTTATCGTATACTGAGTAAGAAATTCGATGCATGCAAATTTCTCGAAGGCTTCTACAAGCAAATGCCGCTGGCCAATTCGTTGTTGAAGCGGTTAAATAAAATGAAGAATTTTCCAAAGAGTTGTCCACTGAAGGCGGTGAGTGTATTTAAAAATTACTTAAAATTTAATAATCTCAAATTTTTTTTTTTAACTTCTTCTTTCTCTTTTATTGCAGTACGAACCCATTGTACTAGACTTATTTATTATAAACTGGCAGCAATTACCAATTTATCTGCCGAATATGGGTTATACTGTGACGGCTGTATTTTTTACGAATGGCAAAAAGTTCTCAGAAATCATCTTGAAGGGTAAAACATCGCAGAGTTGAGTTGAATTTTGAGTGATACTATTTTTCTTACAGTATAGAATATATTTTGTGATTATAGTTAACTGGGTTTTAAGTGATTTAATTTTATTAGAATGTATTGGAAAAGCTGTCTTAAAATACGAATTGAAGTGCATCAACTGTGAATTAAAATTGAGTTGAGTTAAATTCTAGCTACTATTTGCGTACAAAGTCGAGTAAAAATATGAGTCTAAAGTTAAATATGAGTGTGTTTAACAGTAAGTTGAACTTAAAATATCATACATTAATTAAAAATCAAATGTAATAGAGTCAGAGCTGAGTAACGAGTTTGAGTGTTAACTTGAGTTTATGTTCAATTTCACTCTGAGTGAAGCCAAAGTTTAAGAGTGAATTTGAAATTCACACTCAATTACTGAATATAATTTTGAGTTTTAATCCAAAAAGAAGTTTATTTCGGAGTTAAAAATTTGAGTGTGAGTTTGACTTTGAGCCTGAGTACGAATTTAACGTGAGTTTCAGCTGAGTTTTAACTTTGAGTAAATTTTTTTTGAATCGGAAATCTTAGACTACATTTAAGGTACAATTTAAGCTTTGTTAAGACCTTTTCACTATAAGTTTAAGTCTAGCTACGACTTGATCTTTAAGTTTTGTAATCAGAAGCTTGAGTTTGAGTTCGAAGTGCGAGTTTGAATGGTTGGTAAGTTAAAAATTCAAATTTAATTCGAATTTGAGTGGAATTCGAGAGGAATTTGAGTATTTCGTTAAAATTTTATGACGAAGCTAGACTTAAAAGCTTCGACTTGAACTTTAAGCTTTGTAATCAGAAGCTTGAGTTTGAGTTCGAAGTGTGAGTTTCAATGGTTGGTAAGTTAAAAATTCAAATCTAATTCGAATTTGAGTGGAGTTTTGAGAGGAATTTGAATATTTCTTTAGAAAAAATGGATTTATATTCACGTAAATTGAAAACTAAATCGAGTGTTATTTCGCATTTGAGTTTAACTCTAAAATTGAGTGTAAATAGAAATCTGAAATCTGAAAATGAATGTAAATTGAAATTTGACTTCGATTTTCTTAGCACTTACGTTTTAGATTTAAGTACAATTACGAAATTAAGTTTAGTTGAAGTCAAATTAAAGGGTGACTTTTCTTCATAAAGAGGGCCATTTTTTTGAGAATTTTTATTCATTTTTTTAAGCTGTCAAGATCAACAGGTGGGCAATCGATTTTTATTTATTTATTTTTCTCATCAGAAAATAAATTTTTCCTTCTATGTGGAAATTTCGCAATAATCTTTCAATATTTTGGAAATTCACAAGCAGCCATGGCAGCCAGCTTATTTATTCACTAAGACTTTCATGTAAACGCGTTGGAAAGTATTTTAAAAGCATTTTCCAAATGCCATACCTCAATGTATTGCGCAAATAAACAACAAACACTCACACTCACCTAATGACGTGCATAAATATTTCTTCAATTCAATTCTTTTTCAAAAGTTTTTCAAATAAACAACAACAAATACAGTGTGTGTCTGTGGTTTATTTGTTTTCGTAATGCACTTTTGCATTCGCAATCAAACATGCTGCTAATGCTGTCGAAGGCGGAAATGTCATTTTGAATAATATATTTACGCTCATTTGTTGTTGGCGTGTGACCTTTCGACTGGCCAAAAATGTATGCAATTGAGCATTTTCAAGTGGATTTTTGCTAATTGAAAATGGAAATACGTTGAAGTGGAGAAAATTCGCACACTGACAAATGTGTGCAGATGCGAAAAATAAAGAAGGAAATGCTATAAGAGGAAGCAGACAAATTGAATGTTACGTAAATATTTACTGCACTTACTGTTGCGGCAGAAGAAATTATTCGTAAATTTAACAAAAACTATTTGACACACTTGAGTAGACAGTAAATTGGTTTAGCAGGCAGGCAATGGCGGTAAAGTGTTTGACAAATACTACAAATTTCTTGCGAGTATAAATTGAGTGGAGAAAATAAAATAATTTTTCGGGAAGTTTAAATGAAGCGAGAAGGAATGGAACTTAGAAGCAATTATGTATTTATTAAATTTTCTGACTAATGTAGCTCAGTTAAAATGAAAAATATAATACAAAAATTTCGGAACTGGTAATAAAGTTTCTATTATAATTTAAAAATAATTCAAATATAGATTTACATTTTCGCCTTAAATTTTTTGTTGTTGAAAACAGATAAAAATGTAAAAAAAATTAAGTAAGCCAAGAATTGGTGTTTTCGGGGTCTGATCCCGAAATTTATTTTGCTAGTCTTTCGTATAAATGTCAGTGGAATGATCAGAAGCTACGCCCTCATATTTAAACAATAAAAACAAAAATATTTAAAAATCATATAAATAAAAAAAAAATCGGGACTGATCCCGAAATCTGTTTTACAATTTTTCTGTATAAGAAATCAGTGGAATGTTCACAAGCTACGCAATTTTTCATATTTAAAATATTAAAAAATATTAAAAAATCATTTAAGTAAAAATCAGAATTTACGGGACTGATCCCGAAATCTGTTTTACAACTTTTCCGTATAAAAAACAGAGAAATGTGCGCAAGCTACGCATATTTAAAATAATAAAACATATTTAAAAATCATTTAAGTAAAAATCAGAATTTTCGGGACTGATTCCGAAATCTGTTTTACAAATTTTCTGTATGAAAATAAAAGAAGTGTATAGAAGATATACAAATTTTTCTTCTATTAATAAATAAAAGTAATAAAAAAATCATATCAGTAAAAATCAGAATTTTCGGGACTGGTCCCGAAATATATTTTTCAACTTCTGTGCATAAAAATTAGTGAACTGTTCAACAGCTACGCACTTTTTCATATTTAAAATAATAAAAAATATTTAAAAAAATCCGAATTTTCGGGACTGATCCCGAATTTTATTTCACTAATTTTTTGTTTATAAAAATCACTAAATACGTTCACAAGCAATGCAGTTTTCATAAAAATTTCGAAATTTTTTCTTAAAGTTAAGAATTTGGTGTAACAAATTTGTTTGTTGTTGTTTTTTTTTTTAAAAAAAATAATAAAAAAGCTATATAATATAAAACGCATACGTGACTAAGCCCGAAAATTATTCTACTGAATTTATTTTTATAATTTATACAATAATATTTTTATTATTCTAATAATAGTATGATTCTTCAATTTCCGCTATCACTTGAACTTTTTATTTTCAAACCACGCAGTTTTCTTTTATATGCAACCTCTAAACCTATATCGGCAAGCGCTGCAAGTTTGCCGTTTTCGTAAAATTTCATTTGTATATAAGCTGCCGTTTCAGGCACATAACTGGGGAAATCTTCAGGATCCAAAAAGTATTCATTTATAGTATAAACAATTGGTTGCTGCAATAGTCGAAAGAAAAATCAAAAAAAAAATTATTACTTCCATTTAAAATTATGAATCACACACAAAACCGACAACAACACTAACCTTCTCGAAGGGGCAACTGGGAAACTTATTCATGTACGATTTATAAGTCTTACGTAGTATCGCATAAATGTTACCTTTTACTTTCGCATTTAGAAAATCACACATGCTCACATTGCTGTTTATGAAATTTATACGATTCCGCACGGCTGGACGTGCCAGGTCCACAATGAAATTGCAATAGACATCAGCTGGCCGCAAAATGGTGAAATTGCCATTCATTCTACCGTTTGCTGCTATTTCACAACTGAAGTCGACAACCAGCGTGGCATCATACGACTCACAACGTACGCCCGTGTATTTGAACTCGAAATTGCGCTTGTTGTGGAAGTTGAGTGGGGAAATTCGATTACTAATACCGCTATTTTAGATTTCTTACTTACAGCAGCTTCCATTAAATGCAAGGATATGCAAAAGGAGAGCAAAATAATGCAAATATTTTCAGCGTTTAGCGCCATTAGATTGCTACTGCTTGCGGTGACTCGTTACTAACTGACTATTATGGCTGATATTTGGTACTTAAAAGTCATTTCGATAATCAGTAATTATAAAACGATATTCAAATCGAAAACAATTATTTTAATTGCAGTTGCTAATCTGTATATAATAACTCATAATTTTGTTGAAAAAATTGAACCAAAAATAACCATAAATCGTTGAAAAGCTTTTTTTTTAAG
This sequence comes from Zeugodacus tau, assembly GCA_031772095.1. NCBI lineage: Eukaryota > Metazoa > Arthropoda > Insecta > Diptera > Tephritidae > Zeugodacus > Zeugodacus tau. The sequence goes on along the minus strand of CM062653.1, from coordinate 11,039,351 downwards.
TATTTAAATTATAGCTAAAAGCGCTTGATGTGCTCTGAAGTCACCTAAAAATTATGGCATTTTGAGCAAAAATTCTCTGAAAAATAGAAATTAGAAATTTACGCTCAAGCCAACTTTTTATTAAGCTTTTCATGAGCTTTTTAAAGATTTTTGGTAGCTTTTTCGATATGTGGTGATATATTTCCAAAAATGTTGAAAAAAATGTCATACAATGTCATGAAATATATATTACTATCGAACTGCGTTCAGGAGAAGTACAATTTATGGCTTCGAGAGCTTTTACCTAGAGCTTTTGGAAGCTTTACTTATTAAATGCAATAAAATACCAACACTAATATATAAGAGTGAACTTTTTTGGAGCTTTTTCTGATAGTTATATAAATAGATCAATTAATTGATTCGATTTTAAAAAGCTTTTCCAAAAAGTTTTTTTCGTTAAAGAATATGAGTAAATTTTTATTAAAAACTGATCTTATAACTTTCACTTCACAGTTTTGATTGGAATTTTCAGTAAACTCGAAAGGTCATTAAAAGTTTAGGGTCTGTTTTTCTACCGTGTTTTTGGAAAGCTTTCTAGTAATTATTTTTTTTAACGTTTAACTCTACTTTATACCAGAAAAAAAAAATGGATTCACTACTGCAGCAAGCTGGTTAAACTATTTACTATTTACAAACTCTTAAACAATCTCCTAAAGGTAGGCAACACAATACATAAACGAGCGTTGCCTACAATTAGGCGAGTTATGAAAATCACCCATACAAATCTCTTCCAAATCAATCCAAATAAACGAACCGTCAAAGGTGATTACATATATATATTTATTCAGTTCAACAACACTGGCATTTTCAACCGCGTTTAAAACCAGTTTGACAACCTAATCCCTTGTGTGCTTTGCATTCGATTCGTCCCTTGAGAGAGCCGTTCAACACTAGATCCGAATTCGGATGTGTAACCTTCAAATTGCCGATAAAATGAAAATTAGTTAAAATAAGCGGAACTTTCTCGAGGTTAACGCTGTAGTTATTAAAATGCCAAACGTAATTCTGCAAAGAAATTGTGTAAGCAAAAATACGAAAATAAAAAAAATTCACTCAACTCACCGGCGCCACTGGACATTTCTTGGGCACATTCGAATATTTGGCCAGCGCATCATGTACGAGTTTAAGTAAATTATTACCCGTTCCCTTTATAAAATCACGAATTTTTGTTTTGACATTCAATATGCTCATGAGATTTTGTTTTTGTGACTGCGGTACTTGAATGGCAACGGCAGCCGTGTAATCACAGAAATCATAAAGAAAATTCAATTCTGCATTAACGCCAGATTTATCCGGTGTTATACTGGCATTGGCGTATCTTACGTAGGCAGCATTATAATCATATGTTATGGTATCAAGGATCAACGCGAACTTTTCAAATTAAATAATATTGAGCAAAGTGGAATTTTAATTTACTTAGCACATATATATTACCTTGCCTTGACTTTTCGTTACACACATAACGATCAAATAAAAACACAAAACACTTCTGTTGAAATTCATTTTCTTACTGTTAGAAAGCCACGTTGTATTGCCATATTAATATGTGGTTTGTCAGTTACGAAGCATTAAAAAATGTTATTTTAATTAAATGCTTTTTAGTTTACTATCATTTTAAATGACTTTATACATTTACTAAATATAGTCATTAAATTTAATGCAGTTTTAATTGACCAGCATAGTTCGATATGTTGATGGTTTGACTAAATTTCCAGTGAATTATTGCAGAGTGCTACTAAATTTGGCTCCGAACCGAACCGAGTTGCCTCAACAAATTTGTGATAGACTCGAAGCGCTTTTTCGGCTCTTGAGGGTATATGGCATCCATTTCGAGGAGTTTTGGGGATCTCAAAGTACTTGCGACTCTGTGGGATCTCTTGTGGCTTTGTCACAGGATCTATCCTATAACCTAATCTAATCTAACCTAATCAAGTGGTTCCATAAATGAGGTATGACAGTATGAGAAAGTTATCCGATGAATTTATGTGGTAATGACACCCATTTTTATAACCTAGAAAAGATTTTTCACCGTTTCGTTGTCATCTATCTGTGAATCAAGACATATTTGCTCCCATGATGGGTACATTATATAGTTTCTGGAGTTTCTCGTAATGTTATTAAAGTATGTATCTTTATAAAATGTAGGAAATGACTTCAACTACCATGGACATCGCGAAAGATCGTAGAAACGTAGCTTTGGAAACAATTTTTTATATCGATTTATTTAAAACAAAACTATACTTATAGAGATCTACAAGAAAAGTACTGAAAGAGTAGCAATAGAATATAGACTAGACTATTAGAGTGTCAGAAAGTCCACTGAGAGCTTCCAAAGTAACCAACTGCGAACAGCTTCGAAGAGAACCACTAAATCATACAAGTAATTATGAAAAAGAATATAGAAGAAAGAGGAGAAACCATTGTAGTCCAGAGCAAAAACAATGATGAACTCAGTAATAAGGAGAAGAAAAGTCTACCGAATGAGCATAAAAGGAGAGAGTAAGTGAGCAATTAGTGTTCAAGAGACACACAGAGGTCGTCGCACATAATTTAGCACAGTCTTATAATGAATGAATTCTGAGTACGAAACTCTTTTGAAAAGCTACTAGATATTATAAGAAAATTCTTTGCGACGGAAATACACTCAGGGGTTTGATATTAAAAACTACTTTTATCTTTATTTTTGAAATTTAATCAATCTTGGGATTGCTACTCTCAGCTGAACCCAATCGACTGTGACAATCATAAATAACATTTAAAAACGTTTTAACTACAAATGAATGAGAGAGAATGATGGAGTCATTAAAAATCTATCATAATTAGGTAAAAGAAGCTTTCAATTTTGCCAATATTTTACACCGAATATTTTTGCAATTTAATGAATTTGTTTTATAGACTTATGACATCTACGATCCAAGCGCATAGTGTAGACATGTTTCGGCTCAAAACGGTGTTTCTTCTACTTTTCGTGGTTATGCCAGCGTGGCAAGTGGAAGCAGAGGTTGTATAATATATATTGAATTATATACCAGATACCATTAAATGGATTGCTATAATATATAAGGATTTTTTTTAAATTTTCCCATAGCGCATAATGACATGGCAAACCATTACACATCGTCACAATCCCGCTTATATAAACTATTTTGTTAGCAACATTACGCAACCGCACAATTTGAGTTTCAACATGGATGTGGGATATCTTAGTGAACTGCCGTGTGAGAGCATGCACTCCTTGGATATTAAAGCACGACAACCGGGCAAGACCACGCTTATGAGCATGCTAAAATTTAAATATAATCTTCGTGAAACGCTCAATGGTGTACGCAATAATTTTTTTAAAATTGTCTTCGAATCGTTGACGAAGTATTCGAATACACCCAAACAGTGTCCTATAATGCCGGTGAGTTGGAGTTCATTTCTTTTATTACGAATCTTGAAAATGTAATATTTTCTTTGATAGGGTTTTCTTTGGCGTTTACATAATTTCTCTGTGCCTATTGAACAATTCCCCGTTATTTTATCCGAATTGAATTTTGTGATCGATTATAAGGTAGTTACACCGAATAACGATTTTATATCATTGGTCACTTTGAAAGGGCGTGTGGAATGTAAGGAGCGTAAAGGCGTCAGTTGTGGCATGGATTTTAAACGTGGCTGAAGTGTTTTTGTAAAATAAATTGTATATACAGATGTGTATTATATAAAAATATATCTGCAAAATATAATACAGCTCAAAGCTTATGTGAACTTGAAAAGTCTTATTACTGGAAATTTTGGAATTATGGAATTAGGAACCTCTAGTTTTCGTATTTTTTGTAATCCCTCGTATAGCATAAATGTGAAAACACTTCATTTGGTTCCGTCGAATATTCTGGTCTAATTGTTAATTAAATACCTCTTTGAAGTTCGGTCGTCATTCAAAGAGAACGTGCTTTACGAGGTCGGATATTTACTGCTGTCAATGGTCAAATATGCATCGACAATATACAGGTAGTTAAGGCTCTGAACCTATATAATTAATAATACTATTTGAAATACTGGAATTGTTTCCAAAACGAATGAGAGACCTCAAGCTCATGGACAAGATGTCAGAACAAACTTAATGACGGCGGTCCGAAAACGAAAAACGCAATGAAAAATCAGTCAAAACGGCACTCATCAGTTTCTTCGACTGTCAGGCCGTGAAACATTTCGAAAGGTCCAACGTTGAGTAAGGAATACTACTTGAATCGTCTAAGTGAACAATCTGTTTTATTTAGATGGATTCTTCTCTAAAATAGTTATTTAAATTAATTATGTCTTATTCGTAGAACTGCCTACCAGTGATTTTTCCAGTTTATGAAAGTCTCATTTGCGGCCTCAAGGTTATTTCGCTCGAGGCCTATAATATTGGATTAAACTCTTTTATCCTTAACAATACACATCAAATTTGAAATGTACTACATTAGAACTAACTGAGAGTGATAGGTCCACACGGGAGAGACCAAAGACCTCACCTTAGAATATTTCAATTTACGAAGTACAAATAAGCTAGATGTATTACAACTAACCCTAATTAGATATTGGACTTACATCAATAAGGAGTTGAGATAAACCTTAAGCAAACTTAAGTACTCTCTGAGATAAGTTCTCTAAGCGATCCTCATAATTAGACGACATATGTAAATGTGGTCTCACGGTGCAAATACTATTGAATGTCCAGTCACAGAAGGTACTCGAATAACTCTCGCTTACAGTCAACAATATCACAAATATCCGTATGGATAATAATTATATCTATATTTTCCTAAAAAAAAAAATAAAAAAAAAATAAAATAAAAAAGCATTTCAAAACAAAGCAATAGTTACTCATTTCCTTCGATCACTTTGCGACAGAAGTTATTTCTGCATGATCGTGCAAATACAGTGGTTTTTTGTTTCATGCAAGTCATTGTGGAATTTTTACAAAGTTCATTGTCACCTTTAGAGCAATTACTCATGCATAAATTGGCGTGCGGAGACAACTTTCTGCATAATTGGATAAATATTAAATATTGTCATAGAAAATATTGACATTTTGACAGCTGAGTAATGCAAACAAAAAGGAGAGCAAAAATCATGGAATTCATATTGATAATAAAATTTCATGGAAAACGATTTAAAGACAATTATTTTTTGTTTTTTTGTTTCACCACACATTTATGGTTCAAGAGATTGCGTAGATTATGCGTGTTGTGATCTCAAGCTTTCAGGGCATAGCTTGTTTGGCTGAAACTTGAGGTATGTAAATATGGATTTTTTGTTGTTTTGCTTACGCATATATCATATTTTTTTGTGTTTTAAGCCTTTCGCATTTTTTTTAGTATTTTTTTATAGACTTTCTATACACTTTCGACATATTTTCGCATATCTGATATTCATATGTATATTTGACAGCTGATATGTGAGTTGTCAAATTATTAACTGTCAACTGCTTTGTCTCACATTTTGACAAATTCATTTTAAGCAAATGAGGTAACTGAACTTAATGAGTGGAAAAAATGTTTGTATTGAAATGAAATCTTTTGTATTTTATGTAGGTGGTCTCAGGTTACATATTTATGTCTGTATATATATTTTGATTATTTGACATTTTCATTACTGAGTATTTTTTTTATGATATAGGTATTTGAAAAAAAAAATATTTTTGTATAGGGTCTTTTTTGCAAGTTTTTCTCTTGAGATCTCAGTTACAGTAATAAATCTGATTGAATCGGATTCAGGGTATACCCTAAGTTTTATTCGAATCTACTTAACTTTCAACTAAAATCTCTGAGATTGACATATTATTCTTCGCTAGAAGATCCTCAGAACCTGCCAATAATAGGATCATCAGTTTCGAGAGTTATCCCAGTAAACTTAATCTGACACTTTACTAGTAATTAACTCGATGAACTTCGTTTTCTTGGAAGTCTATGATAGAATACATTATTCCTCTTGGAAAAAATTTACAAGTCTCGCTTTTAGCATTGCCATTCTGAAATATGTTGTCATACACAATAGACTTTCGAGTTCCTGATGTCTGAATTTTATGAATTTTTTTTCTAAAAGGGTTCTCACGTTGAACTATTCCGATATCTAGAGTTCTACATGTTTGAAATTTACGAATATATGAATTTCTAGAAGCGATCTCATGTTGAACTCTTTCGATTTCTCGATGGATAAATATAAAAAGGGATACGTATAGTTGTTCCATCGGGATAAATAATATTTGAGTGTTTGTGGATTTAAAGGCAAACTATCAGGTTTTAAATGTTTTAAAGGATTTAGGATTCGAATCCAACAGAGTTGAAAGAATTCAAGTGATCATACGTCGGATCTTTCAGTCTCTATTTACTTCAGAAAACCTATTCGATTGTCTCGACGAATTTTTTCTAGTTATTTTTTAAATTCTAAATGTCGGACCCAATATGGCGGACGCTATTTAGAAAATTTCATCGGAATCGCATGAAACTCGTTAGTCGATGGTCCAGAAAGGATCGGCATAAGGCTTTGAGATCCCGGAGTGCGTTTTCAAAACCTAGAAATATTGTTGCGGAAAGCGTTTTAAGAATAAGCTTCCAGAAATAATTAGATAAATGTACCGTTATTAGTATTGCAATAGTAGCACTATTTTATCATTTGCATACCATGAAGTTCATTTATGAATATTTTGAGAGTATTTTTGTTTGCATTTGGCGTAAAAAGTAGCTAAGTTCAAATTGAAGAAATATAAAATATTGATGTAAGATGGAACTAAATGCTATATGACATAAAAAATTACAGATTTAAGGTCTCAAGTAATACTTAGAATGTGGTGCTATGGCATCATTTTCTCTATATAATTTAAAATTTTATTAAAAATTGGTAAAATGGTTTTATCACTTGAAGGAGTCGATATAGACGATATTTATTAATAATCGACCCAAGTTTTTTTGTAGTGTCAATCTAAATCGCTTAGAAATATTTCTAGTACTTGTTATCAAGGTTTCACTGTAGCTAAAGCACATTTTCGTGACAAAACAAACAGCAGCGCTAAGTATTTTCAAAGTTAAACAAATAAATGGGCAAAACAACTATAAATAAAAATGAAGTTAACGCTATTAAAGTGCTGCAATAAAATGCTTGGAATGCGGTGAGCACAAATATTTGCGTCAGATTATTGTAGTATTATTAAAATGCTATCATTATACACTACAAATACACACTTTTGCACATACACACATACATATATAGGAAATTATATCACCTAACTCTAGACATATACATACACATTTGATAAGCAGCTGACTGGCGTTACTTTCGTCAGCGTTTGAGACGCGATGCTGCGTTGGATTGGTATCTGATTTTGCATGCAACACATGCTCAAATAAATACATACACCCACACATATGTAAATATATATGTATTGACAGTCACCAAATACCGACGGCACACATGCTTATTAACCATTCTTGTTTGATTACCATGCATTTATTGCTTTAGTTTTCTTACACATTTTTTTCGTATTGCTGCTGCTTTCAGATTTGTCTACAGCAGATTGTGAAGTGTCAGTCTTGACAGCGTCTGAAGAGCGCCACTTAGTGGCGTGTCAGGCCGTAAGCGCTTAAACGCCCCACTCGGCGGCGGCGGCGGGCACACACCGTCAATGCTTAGGCGCTTATGTACTTAAGCGTTTAGCTAAGCGTTTATTTATCTTTTAAATACTTACTTTTGCCGCTGCTATCTGTGTGTGTCCAATGTTTTTGTTGTTTGTGCACATGTTTGTATGGAGGAATTCCGTTTGTTGCATTTCGGATTTTTTTATTCTTATTTTTATTAAGACAAACACTCACCTGAAAGTAGAAGAAGAAATGGAGATAAAATTAGATTGCGATAAAAGCGTGATTTCTTTTCAAATAAAAGTGAAGAAATTTTTAGAATTTAACAATAATAGGAAAAATAATATATATTTTTTAAATTTATTTTTATTAATATTTTTATTTTATTTTTTTTAGGATTTGTGTTATCCTCTAAATCATACCAAAAAATTAATAAATAAAATATCAAAAATAAATATATCAAATATGAAAATTATATAAAGCTTTGGGAGCTTAACGAGCTTTCATAAATATCTAATTTATTTTATAACCAACTTTTACTAAGCCTGAGAGTTATCTTGTTTATAATATTCCAGATCTCTACTTAAAATATATTTTTTCTGTGCTAGAACATATGGACATAATCTTAAAGCTGCACTCAAGAGCTTTAAGCTCCGCCCCGCTGATTATATATGAACAGATCAATGCTCGGTCTGTCCAAAAATAGGTTTTTAAAGGTTCAGTACGTATTCTATCAGTTGGTTTTTCGGTTCTAACGGCTGAAAATATAGTACTGAATACTGAAAGAAAAGCTGAACTGAAAAGCTTTAGGGAATAAATCTTCCCAGCTTTAGATAGTGAGCTTTTTTATATTACGACGAGCTTTTTTATTTCATCATGAGCTTTTTCATCGATTCTCCATTTATATATTTAAATATATTCTAATAATTTCAGAGACTCAGCTACTTAATTTGTCATCAAACGATCAATATAAATGGTTCTTAGAAATTTCGGAAGCAGTGTTTCCCCACTCTATGATAGAAGACCACAAACCTATGCTTCTATGAATCATTTATGGCACTAATGATAATTGGAACTGAAGAAATAAGCTTTCAATTGAATATTTTTTAAAAGACCTCAAACCGAAGCTTCCAAGAATCTTTTAAGACACTAATGATAAATAAATTTCTTTAATCAAAACTACCCACTCTCGGAACGTAGTGACATCGTTTAAGTAAGCCACACATTCACTATCTTCCAACACAATGCTCCCATCACGCAAAACCTTATTAAACATCTTCCACAAATATTCAACTAACAATAATAACACTGAATTTTTAATTACTGTAATCGTTTTGCCACCGTTTCGAACTTTTGAGCCACCGGGACCAACGTGTCACTCACTCCTGCCTTAGAAGCTTTGTAAATCCCAACTCAGTCAATCTTTGCGCTTTTAATTTCAATTCTCTGCTTTCATAATTGCCACAATGTCATAACCAAGAAGCGTAAAGTCAAAGAAAAAATAATAATATCAGCAAGACATTTAATATAACGACCTCCCGGCAGCGGCTTAGTAGCAGTTTTAATTAAATTATCATAATGAGCGACACAATAATTGGTTGAACAGCTAATAAAAATATAATAAATGACAACATTGTGCAAAGGCGATGAGGCTAAAATAATGAGGTGACAGGAAGAAAATTTACTTTTAGTTACAATGTGAAAAATTAATTGAATTAACTGCAAAATTAATTGAAATGTTGGAAAACAGATTTGCTGGGTAATTGTTGATTTATAGTGAGAAACGGTAAAACAATGGGTGTAAGGAAAAAGAGATTGCTGAATAGTTAGAATTGGAGATGGAAAAATGGTATCTCTGATGAGGTTTTTAACGATTTTTTATTATACTTTCACTTTGGGAGGTTTTCTGATGCAGTTTTTGCTTAAAGAGTGGATTTAAAAAAACGTTGCCTACAATTAGGCGCATTATAATATTCTGAACATCTTGAAGCGAAGACCCACACCTACTAAATTTTTACGAATATTTTAACTATTGTGTTCCCTATTTTCTACAAGTTTTGATTCCAATTGTTATAATATACCCCTATGATCGGATTCTGTGGTAATAAGTCTGAAGTCTGAGTAGTCTTTTTCTTTGAGAAAGCTACCAGTTTATTCAAATTACTTATATTGAATGCAGTTTATTGTCAAAATTAGCATGATTCATGTTGAATGTGCAAAAAATGTCTCTTCACCAATACAAAGTGCCCACAAAAATAGTATCCAGTTCAATAAAGATTACCACCGATTTGATCGGAGCCTTATCGCAGTACAAAAGCTTGCATTTATTTCACAACAAAAGTCAAATTTCTACGCAAAATTTTTAACAATACTCAACGACTTTACGTTCGTGTCTCAGGTATTTATAATTACTTGCGCTGGTAGTATGGTGCCACGCATGTCTGCTGTCTGAGTGTAATTGCACTGACGCATACGGTTTTAATTGTTTGTATTTGTACACAAGTAAGTAAAAACGATTCTTTAGAATATTGTTAGATTTGTTGCCAGTCACTTGGGTCGCGCTATATTCAAACAATCGTCGGTTATTCAAAGAGTGCGCGGCAAAGCGCGTTTTGATTAGGCAATATATACACGCTAATCAGCTGAGACGGTCAATACCGTTGTGTGCTACTGTTGATTGCCTTTTTTTTTGCATTTGTATTTGAACTTTTTTCTTGCACCCCAGTTATTTTTATAACATTTTATGGTGTTGGTTTTGCTATTCTACAGGCTTTTAAGCCGTCGCTTAGCTGTTTGTATACATAGTATACTCGTATATTGTATTTTAGGTACTTTTAAAGTTGGCCGGCTATTGCTTTAGCCTCATTTGTTTACTTTTTAGAATTTTATGATTTTTCTTACACTCTTTTGTTAAGTTAATATTTTGCGTTGTTAGCTCTAATTTTAGCTTATTAGTCATTCTACTATTGTGCGTTGTAGTGTGCTACAAAAGAATATATGATATATGATATGAATGCGTAGCATACTCGATTGAATTACTTTAATTACATGTAATGCTATTGGTAAAAGTAATGATTCTAGTAATGATTCATTAAAACGAGTATTAAAAAGGTAATTATATCGTAAATAATCTCAAATACCGAATTGTAATGGTAATGGTACTGGTAATTATAATGGTCAAGACATTGTGATTATAGTTAAGTTAATTATACAACTAAATGCAAGTGTAAATAGTAATGGTAATTGTAATCTTAAAAGTAATGGTAATGGTACTGGTAATTAAAGTAATCAAGATCTTGTAATTGTAAAAGTTAAGTTAATTATACAACTAAATACAATTGTAAAATAGTGATTGTAATGGTAGGGGGGGGGGGGGGTAATAGTAATGGTAATTATAATTGTAATATTAGGAGCAACGGTATTTGTAATGGTAATTGCAGTGATATAATTATATAATATAATTATAAATGTAATTTTAATAGTAATTGTAATCGTAATGGTAATGGTAATTATAATTTTAGTAGTAACGGTATTTGTAATGGTAATTGCAATAATATAATTAAGGTAAATATAAATGTAATCTTAATAGTAATAGTATTTTTAATGGTAATGATAATAGTAATTGCAAAAGTAATTCTAAAAAAATTGCAAGTATTTAAGTAAATATAAAAGTTAAAAGAAACTAAAAATGTATGATAGGTTCAGTTGCCAAAATAAAATGTAATGTTAATAGTAATGCTAATGGAATCAGTAAAAAATCAGTGAAAAATAGTATTTGGTAATCATATTAATGCAATACTACTGATTTATTTTGAACAGTTAAACTTACATTTTGAAACCCTTCCCCAACACCTAAACATATTAACATCTCTATTATTTACTTATCCCTCGCAAAGTTAATCTAGTCGATCAACTTTCGCGACAACTTCACTGCACTTTATCCACAGCAGCACAGCAGTTTGCAGCAACACCCATTGCGGCCGAGTTCCGACTTTATCAACAACAATTTTAAACGTCAAGACAGTCATTAATTTTGCTGTCATTGCTGTTGTTTGGTGGATTTTTCAGCGCTACATATTTTATAATGTTTTCTTTTTTAGAATCGTTCTTCTACCACGGCTCTTCTTAACATCGCTTGGTTGTCAGCAAGCAAAATGTGTAAGCTTAAGACTCATGACATTTTAATTGGCTATAACAGCAAGTTAATACCAAATAATTTTTAATACAGTGGAGGCGGAGAAATGTTTAACTGAATTAAGTGAGTGATATTAAAATGCTTTAAAGTTCATTCGAGCACTGAGGAACATTGTGGAGTGGTATAATTTTTGAAATTAGTCATAAAGTCATAAGTACATACTTGTAATGTATGTTGCAAATATGAAGCTTTAATTTGATAAAAGTTCTTCTTTTCAAAAGTATTCGTTTTCATATCAAAGTATACTATATGTAAACCTCACGCATCTAAGTATACTCTTAAGCATCCAAGTACGTAAGTATGCGCTGATATTGTATACTTATCGCCAACATTTGTAAATTTATGAGTATTTATAATTCACTTAAGTGCTATATATTATATTAGGGTAAACATGCGACAAAAGTGTGTCACAAATTAGTTTTATTGGAATTTTTCAATTATCAGAGCTGATTTTGAGAGTTTTGCGACAAAGGCAACTCTGTAAATTGAATGAATGGAGTTTGTAGTGCTATATTATTTATTTTTAACTCTCTTCTGCCCAGATATAAGGGTCATCGATATTCACGCCTTAGAAATATGTCTGTGAAATATTGTTTGTTAAATACAAGACGATCCGAACCGTTTTCATAAATTGAATAAAATGAGTAAATTTTTTCAAGTTAAACAAAAAATGTAATTCCCAAAAAAAAATGGCAACACTCAAAGAATGTTTCTAGAAAAGTGGCAACCCTATTTTAAAATATGTCTGAAATAAAAATGTTTCGCATTCAAAAACTATGCTTTAGATTTATTAGACAATTGGCAGCACGACAATTTTCACTTTTTGAGCCAGATGGCAACTCCGACCAAAAATATAGCTGAATTATAAACTTAAAAAAAAATATCAGGAGGCCTTTATTTAAAGTTTTATTTGATGCAGATATTTATTTATAAATTTTTAAGTATTATTTTTTTACCAGTTGGCAACCCTATTCCAATATATAGATTTTTTTTATTGTTTTTAATTTAAATATTTTTTTACCAGTTGGCAACTCTATTCCAATTATTTTCATTAAGAATTCTATATAAAGTGGATTATTTATTCCTTTGTTTAAGAAATTTATGATTTCCCAAATCACTACAGATTTTTAAGCCACTAATTAAACTTAATTAGTTCAGAAACTAGCAAATATTTTTTTCACAACCCGCACTCATATAGTTATATGATTTATAGATATGTATATTTACCCATCATGAATCATATTAATCCCATCCTATTCATTTTAATTTCTACTCTACCTCTTTGCGAAAGGTTAAAAAACCGCTCAATTAAAAAAGTAGTTGTTAAGACGCCGGGTGGCCGTATGGCTGTTAGTTGTTATGCTTGTATGTAATTATTTTTGTCTTTCTGCCTCGCTGCTATAATATTTGCCACAGTAGTGCTGGTCACACGCTAAATTGCCTACCTAATTAATAAATCACGCGAATTGGTTTATGGATTAAGCGCAAGCATTAATATATGCTTGTTTACAAATGTAGAAATATAAATATATGTGGTAGGTTACTAAGCGCACTAGTAGTTGATATATAGTTGGCATATGGGTGGTCCACAGAGACTAACAAACAGTGAACACAAGCTGTGAGTCAACAAGCGATGAGCCTAAAATTCAACGAAATTAAAACATAATCCGACAAGGTATAGAAAAAATATTAAGATATATGAATATAAGAAATAATAAAAATAAAATGAAAGACTGGTCTGATGTTTGCATTAATAACTAACAACAGTTTTCACTTGATTTTCTAAATCTTAACTTTTCTTAAATTATTTTTAAAGTTTAACTTAATAAATTTCTTTATTAAATATAATAACAAATTAAAATTATATCAATTTCATATAAATTGATAATCAAAGTAATCTTAGTCCAACATATCCAGTACCCACTGTATTTTGCAACCACAACTTAATCGCCTCTTAATGAGTTTCTTGCTTTCTGTAGCATTTTTTTTAGAAACTATAATTTTGCAAAAAGTATTTATTTATGCCACTAAATGCCACGTCATAGTGCGTACATACAAACACAAGCAGCCACTGCTAGTTATGGAGCAGTAAGTAAGAAAATAAAGATGATTTTACTAATGCAAATGCTATTAATCATTTATTTATTGGAGTGTGGCGAGCCGTTGAAATATGAAGCAGCAGACTCATTGCGAAGATAATTTGCAAGTAGCAATTGGAACACACATACTAACATATGTATTTGTATATGTGAAAAATACATATATACAAGATATGTATAATTAAGTCGACAATAAATACATGCAAATTAAAGATGCTGAGTCAGTTGATCGCTCCTTACTGATTTCTAATAAATTTCAATTTTTAATGGAATTTAGGGCGATTTAATTAAGATTTGTTGTAGGAGTGTTTGGTACAGATAAATAATAATAATAATAAACGTTTTTTTTTTTTTACTTTTTCTGCAATTTTTTTAAATTTTTGATATGAGCTTTTTGTATGAGGAAGAATAATTTTTTCATATGTATATCCAAAAAAAACTCTTTGTAATAAAAAAAATAATTAAAAAAAAAAAGTATTTTTTTTTAATAAAACTAAATTTATTAAAAAATATTTTTATTAAAAAAATCTTAAATTTACAAAACATATTTTTAATAAGCAAAAAGGTGTTTAAATATTTAATAAAAAAAAATATTTTTATAAAAAAAAAAGTTTAACAAAATATAATTAAAAAATTATTTTTCTAAAGTTTTTGTTTCGAAATTCAGAAAATCATTTTTAATAAAAGTTAAATTTAACATAAATTTAATGTTTCCAAAATATTTAATTTTTTAATAAAATTATGATTTAAAAACATTATTATTTTGTAAATAAACTAAATAAAAATTTAATTTTAATCAAAAAGATGTAAAAAATTAAATTATATTAATAGAAAATGTTTTAATAAATATATATATTTTTTTAATTTTTTGTTTCTAAATTATGAAAATCATTTTTAATAAAATTTAAATTCAACACAAATTTAATGTATGTAATAAAATTAAAATTCAAAAATGTATTTTTTTAATAAAACTAAAATTAAAAAATTTAATAAAACCAAATTTTTATAAAAAAAATATATACAAAAAAAAATTTTTAATAAAAATTTATTTTTCTAAATTTTTAGATTCGAAATTAAGAATATAATTTTTAATAAAAATTAAAAATAACAAAAATTTTATGTGTCCAAAATAATTAATTTTTTAATAAAATGATGATTTAAAAATAATTATTTATTTTTTAATTAAACTAAATAAAAATTTATTTTTAATAAAAAAATGTTAAATTTATAAAAAAAAATATTTTTAATAGAAAATGTTTTTAATTATTAAATTTTTTTTTTAATTTTTTGTTTCGAAATTAAGAAAATAATTTTTAATAAATTTTAAATTGAACACAAATTTAATGTCACCCAAAAAATTATTTTTTAATAAAATTAAAACTCAAAACAAATATTTTTTTAATAAAACTAAATAAAAAAATATTTCTTAATCAAAAAATCAACTTTACAAAAAGGATATTGTTAATAAAAAAATAAAAAAATATATATATATATTTTATCCAAAAAATTTTAATAACAATAGTTTTTTTTTAATTTATTGTTTCAAAATTAAGGAAATTATTTTTAGTAAAATTTAAATTAAACAAAATTTGATATATCCAAAATAATAAATTTTTTTGTAAAATTATGATTCAAAAAAATTATTTTTTTTAAAACTAATTTAAAAAAATCTTTTTAATAAAAAATGTTAAATTAATCAAAAAATATTTAAAAAAAAATAAAAAAAAAAATTAAAAATTAAAAAATATTTTTAATAAAAAAGTTTTAAATAAAAAATTTGTTCTAAATTTTTTGTTTCGAAATTAAGAAAACCATATTTTAATAAAATTTAAATTAAAAAAAAATTAATATGATAAAAAAAAAAATATTTTTTTTTTATTTAAAAAAAGTTTAAAAATTTTTTTTTCCAAAATTTTGGTACTTATTACTTGTACTTGGTACTTGGCTTTCTACCAGTTTTTATTAAAAAAAAAAAATTAAAAATCTGAAAATTAAAAAAAAAACGTTTTTTAATATGTAAAAAAATTATTGCGTCAGTATAGTTATAATATCTACATTTTTTTTAATTTTTTTGATTATTCTCTTTACTTACTACTTTTCTATTTACTACTAAAAAATTAAAAAAAAAAAATATTAAATTCCATAAAATTAGCATATAAAACCTATAGATTTGCTACATTGCTAAATTACCATAACTAAAAGGTGCTAAAATAAATGATTTTCTTCTTTATAAAGCCGCTAAAGGCATGCGAAGATATTTTGCTTACACATGTTTTCTGTTTTATGAAAGTTGTCAACAGCCATTAATGGTTTTAGTGCCATTTATTACCATGTCGTCTTTAATTTTAGTTAAACCACATAAACTATGCTAATTTAGTAATTAATATTTATAAGCCTTAGACCAATTTCAAATTTAGGGCGTGTCTGCTAAAAATCATTTAGGAAACGTGATAAATGAGCTAATGGAAATGCGACAAGTTATTAAGGCGAAGAACAGTAATCAATTTCAGCGACATTAATGTAGGCTGATTTATGTGTGGAAGGGTTAAAATTGTGATAATTTGTATAAAATTACTGCGGGTAGTATTTGAGTTCAAATTAGTGCCTTCTATGATACCATTTTGGCAAACCTTGAGGTCGAATAGATGGAAGGCTGTGTTAAGTAGGTATAAATTATGGGTCTAACACATAGTTAAATTGGTTCGAGGTTATGAAAATATGCAGTTAAGACATTCGATTTCGGTATTTTTATAGAAATTTTTGAAATTATTTTGAAAAATTTATTGTGACTCATAATGTTACTCATACGCCATGACCACAATGTATTTCCAATGAAATCAAATATATATTTTTGAAAAACACGCGCCAATCTTTTAATTCAATAAAATTAAAAATAAAAAATACAAATACTAAACCCGCTGTTTTGTGCCACACATTCAAGTACCACAGAAATCAAAGTACAAACAATAGGCTTTATTATCAAACATTATGACAAGTCATAAAAAGATTAAGCAATATGCCTCCACTAAACCCAAATTATATGTACAATACCTTTTTGGTTGACTACTAATAAATATGTCATGGTAGTATATATCTACAAATTTTCTACGCTCTTGATAATTATTTTGAAATTGTTTATTGTTTTAAATCACAGATGTAACCGATGCATATCACGTTTGGTTAATTTATAGTGTTTTTTTATAGGTAAATATATATGTAAGCAAACTCTATTGCTATTAATAAACTCACTGCGTCTTATATGTCTTACTTTTTCCTTATCTTATTGCATTTATTATTGTATTACATACTTCTCGTTAATTTATTGTGCCACTTGTGTGAGGTATTTTGAAAAATTCTTGCCTTTCGCTTATAACTGCAGTAGATTTATGAGGTGCTATAAATAGTGATTGTTTATTTTTAGGGATTTTATTAACTATTTAGGTGTGACCTATACTACATACGTGGTATATAAAGGTGTTCTGAATAGCAAAGTAGAACACAGTATTAACTATAATAAGATTATACCTGTACTTTTAGTATAAAGTGTATGGCATACTTGGCAGTATACTATTTGGAACATATCTCCCATATATGTATACATATATTTCTAAGTGACGTATACTCATATAGCTGTAGATATATTCATTTAGCGTACATATCTATGTATATACTCGTTTTTGTCTACATTTGTATGTAGATTCTATACCCAAAATTGGAAATTCTTTGCTTGTTGTCTTTTTAGAATTTCAACTGATTGGCATATACCATATTGTATGCATTAAAATATATTGATATCTTATCATGGACTTAAAATTTTTCAAGGTACACCGACCTTCTACACGCATGTAGATTAAAATAATTGGGGCATGCCAAAATTATATAAAGTATAAATGATTATTAATTGGTTAGTTTTTATGTACTAAAATGGAGTACTCGAGACACTATACATACTTAATTTTGAGATAATTAGTGTATCATTAAAAAAGTATGGTTAAATTTAAAATTGTATTTATAATAACAAGTAAGGAAAGATTAAGTTCGGGTGCAATCGAATATTTTACACTCGCAATTGATTGCTATAGTTTTATTAAGATAACACACAATTTGACCCATATATCGGCATAAAGTCCAATAGAATAACGAAAATCATCATATGAGGGCTGAGGAAATTCCTGAACCGATTTCACTCATTTTTACCACCAAGATGATATAGTGAATCTTGGTGGTAAAAATTAAGACCATATGTTCACTTAATTTTGCTAAGATTTCTCGCATATTAACCGATTTATAAGCTTTTAAGTTAATTGTATTTTTGAAAAACTTATAATTAGGTATATGGGAGCTAGGGGAAGTTACGACCCGATTTTAATAATTTTTGGTACAGAGACACACTATTAGTTGAAAAAGATTCCCTCTGAATTAAATTAAAATATCTGAGAGATTTAACGACATTTTCGGTCAAAAATTGCACTTAGGCACTGAGTTCTTCAAGTTTCATATCTAGAGCCTTGAAAATATATAATCCGATTTCGACAATTTTTTCACATGTGATGCCATAGCTCAAATACAGTATTTATGGAAAGTTTTAGTCCCCTACTTTCATTGGTTCCTAATGTAGATACTATAAAGTGACTGAATCAGATGGAATTAGGGATGCAAACATCGTGAAATGAAACATCGATGGTTCGATGTATCGATGTTTCTTCAAAACCCATCGAAATCAAAAACATCGGCCATTAAAACATCGATACATCGAACCATCGATGTATTTTTGAACTTTTTTAACTTATTTTAAATTTAGTGTGAAAAGCTAAAGGATACAGAAGCAGAAGCATAAATAAATGAAATGTAGTACGTCTTAAGTTGATACATTTTATTTCACTGTTAAAGTTTTTTCTCAATAAGTAACAGAATTTCAAAACAACGACATGGAAAGTTTTTTCACTGTCATTTCTTTTCGATTTTACTTCTGCGTGATAGTTGCCCTAGGTTTAGAAAACAGTCGTTTACTCGGCACTCAAGAGGCTACAATGTGTAATATTAATAAGCCTATTTTTACAACTCCGGAAACACAGTATTCATATCAACCCAAACTCTATTGGCTTCTGATTGGTAGGGGTAACAGCCGAGATACATTTTCTCTTCAACCTTCCGTCCCTGTAATTGTAGATAAATTTGACAGCTTACATTTCACCTTTTGGTGGACCAAATGTTTATTCTGGTTCCAAATATCAAACGAGTATTCTGTTTCACACTCATCCGAAGATTCCGTTGTATCAGCGCGATTCTTTGAATTTTTTATGAAACATAAAAAAGTATTTCTTTTAGCCATAGCATCTTTAAAGTGCAGTAATTTGAACCTCTGACCTAACGCAGTAGCCTGCGCCAAAATTAAATTGTGTAAATAAATCACAAGAGTAACCGCAGTATTGTCCAAGCGCACATTCCCTTAACGAATTCTCCGTATTTTACAAAAATCGAATTCCAATGTAATAAAGCGTATCCAAATTGAGGGTGTGAGAAGTGTGAAGGTGTGAAGTAAAATTTTTATATAAAACATCGACATAAAACATCGTTGAAAGTGACATCGATGCATCGATGTTTTTAGATTCGAGACATCGATGGCTAACATCGATGCTTTTTGACGAAAACATCGATGTTTCAAAAACATCGATACATCGTTTGCATCCCTAGATGGAATTCAAAATTGGGTTACATGGGAAGTTGTCGTGGTTGTGAACCGATTTCGCCCATTTTTAATCCGTGTTATTAGGTTGTCAATAAAACATTATATACCGAATTTCATTGAAATCAGTCGAGCAGTTCCTGAGATACGGACAGACAGACATCCGGATTTTAACTGGATCGTCATCATTTTGATATAGATAACCCTATTCTGACTCATCTAGTTTTATGTTTCTCAAATTTCTTGCGAGAGTATAAAAAGAATATGAGTAAGAAAGTTTTAAGAGATTTTTAGCGAAATGCTTTGTATATATTTTTAATAACTATTTTCAATTTTAATTGCTGTTTCGTTTTTATATTTAAATTTTTCTGATCTACGGTCTTTCACATCTACTTTTTTCATTCAAAAAAATATATATCTCTTATTTATTTGGCGATTTTATATCAAAATCAGAGATGTCGGTATGTGACTTCGGTAGAATCTCAGGTGTATGTCCAGTCTAAGTGACAGTGCTCATAAATGTAGGCAATATATAAATACTTTTTGAGTTTTTTAGACTGTAAATAATGAACTGATGATTCCTAGAGTATTGAAATCGATTTGGTATACAAAATGCAACAATTGAGATCCCAGAGTAGGTCTAATGTATATTAAGCATTTGAACCGCAGGGTATCGGAATAAATAAAAGGACTCAGATTAAACGTTTAGACAACCGTTCACTTCAGAGGCTTATTAAAACTATATATAAAATGTCAACAAAATGATAATAGTTTCAAAATTATTTTTATAAAAAACAGTTTATTTTCAAAGTGAAAGTCTATCATATATAAACAAAGATATATATCGAAAAGTGAGATATGTACTCCACACTCTAAGTTCAAGTCTATATAGTAATAATAACCAGGTGCTTGTCTTCGCTAATTCTCACAAGAATTTCATAGATTACTCACTCCATGTACTAGACCTCACGCTCATAAACCAGGTGATATTGAACAAACTTCAAGCAACATCGTAATTAAAAATGTCGCAAATTCTATATAAACTTAACGTTATTATGTATTATTAACAAACCATCCAGAAAGCTTATAAATAATCCCAAAGTTTTCCCCTATTAAATATTGTGCAATTTAGTAAACAACATACCACTGCAGGCCTCTTCAGTAAAGTAATCAAAGTCCAACTACTTCAACATATAAATATATATTGAAGTATACATGTACTCATATATTCACAATGTTGTATACAAATACCTATAGTCAGGCGCAACTTGACAACTATACAAATTATTAAATAAATAAGTGAAGTGTAACAAGAAAATTTATTGTTATTAAATGCCAAAGCCAACACTGCAAGTGCGTAAACAGCGATAAAATTTACTATAAATAAGCAGATAGTAAAAATGAGGAAGCGAACGTGTTATTGAGAATCGCTATAGTGATGGCAAATACTGAAAGGGTGGCACTGCTTCGTGATGACTTGTAACTGTGTATTGATTGTAGAATTAATATTGAGAATTTTTTGAAGTGTGACACTAGAGGAAGTTGTTAATAAATTGAAAACAATGTATAAGTGTATATTAAATAAATATTTCAGGAATTTTAAAATACAAAGTAAATGAAGATTTATGTGATTTTTATTGAAGAGTTTACAAAAAAATAAATTGAAATTTTAAAAATATTTATGAAACACCTCAAGTACTTTTTCATTTAATTGAAAATACTACTGAGTTATAGAACAAAAAATATATATAATTTTTTGGAAGAAACAAAAAAAATAAATTCACTTTAAGTTTTGAAAGTATAATAGAATAATATTCAGTATTTCTCTTGTAAAGTTATTGTAAAGCAATATCAACTGATATGACAAACAAACTGATAACATAATCATACAAAAACCGATGCTCACGTAATAAAATAACAAACAAATACACGTGTGTAAATATATTGACTTACGAAGACTTTGAACGAGAAGACTATGCTGAGAGCGTCATAAGAGAGGTGAATGTTTGCACTCCATACGAGTGTAGGTAATAGGGCATGAAGAGGTTAGCAAGTTAGGAAAGGAAGTAATGGTAAGTGAGAGAGAAGAGCATATAAGGTAGATCAATTCCAAGAGCATTAGAACTCACGAGCAAGTCTCGAGACTAAATAAAAGTTATTATTTAAGGATGTTTCGTGTTAGATCATGTGTTAAAACGAGGGTGCTCTTGGACTTGGAGGTTTAGTTGACACAAACTATAATTTGGTGGATGTTTTAAGGTCTTCTGAGTATCAAAAAAATTATTTTTACTAAAAAGAGCGTCTTAAATCGCTCCATGAAAATCCATCCATCCATGAAAAGGTTAGGAAGTAAGGGAAGGAAGTAATGGTAGCTGGGAGAAAAGAGCATATAAGGTAGATGAATCCCAAGAGCTTTAGAACTCACGAGCAAGTCTCGAGACTAAATAAAAATCAGTATTAAGGATTTTTCGTGTTAGATCATGTATTAAAACGAGGGCGCATTTGGACTTGGGAGGTTTAGTTGACACCAACTATAATTTGGTAGATGCTTTGAAGCCATGAAGAGGTTAGGAAGTTAGGAAAGGAAGTAATGGTAGCTTGAAGAAAAGAGCATATAAGGTAGACGAGTCCCGAGAGCATTAGAACTAACGATCAAGTCTCGAGACTAAATACAAGTTATTATTTAAGGACGTTTCATGTGAGATCATGTGTTAAAACATGGACGCCCTAGGACTTGGAGTTCTACTTTGGACAAACTATAATTTGGTAGATGTTTTCAAGTCTTCGGAGTATCAAAAATATTATTTTTTACTAAAAAGAGCTCCTATCATTAACTCTTTAAGGTCTCAAGTTTTCAGATATTCTTTTGCTTTTATTTGAATGTTCTCCCACCAAGTTCAAGATATATACAAATACTTCAGCTTGAAGCATCTTTTTATAATTATCAAGTTTATTTACGATTTCTTGATGGTTTTGATTACATGCTTACATTGTATTCAATTTGATTGTCATAATTTCGTTATCTTCCAGCTTGTCTAGGAATTTTTCGTGAGATTATTTGTAGTTAAATTTTTTTTTTGTTGTTTCATTCACCTTCACTGGCGCGACACTTTGTCATATGTAATATATTACTCACAAGTACACACGTTGTTAATTTGTAATTACTTTTGGCATTGTAGACATGTTCACAAAATATAAATAGGCTTAGTAGTCAGCTGTATTATCTCTGATATTTTATTAAGAACAGTCAACAGGAAGTAGAAAAGTGGTATACAATTATATCTTTTGGCAATTTAAAGTAAGCGCTTTATAAAATATATGGTGAAGAACTCTAGGTTGGAAGCACGACTTTTTGAAACATGATTAAGCTAACTTTGTTGGATTGGATGGATATATGACAAACAGGTCGTTTAAGTGGGAAGAGGAAGAAGGGGAAGAAGATAGAATTATCGAAACAAAATATATTTTTCTTTCGGAAAAATATATTACAACAACAAAATAATTATATAGAATACACCTCATATATCAATGTCTAACACTTTTAGTTAACTAGGTGAGTGAAAGAAATAGTTTTTGATAAAAATTAGAATTTTTCTTCACAAATTGTTGTTCTAAAAATCATAGTGCACAGGAAGTCTGCGAGTTATTTTAATAGCAATCAATCAGCTGAGATGATAAATTAGTCTAATTTGACAAGCGCCAAGTATGCTAACCTGACTGGGACGCATGCAAATTTTTAATAGCAAAAGACACTCGATGGATGACAAAAATGTAATCAGCAAAAAGACACGTCTAAATCTATGTTAATAAACTCAGCAAAAGTCATATCTCTAAGTACGCACTTCAGCATTAAGTGCAAATGCACCACAAATATGTTCGTCACTAGAAGGGAATTTCCTGAGCAAGATACGTTTAGATATGCGAAAAGTAAATAAAATAAAAATATTTCAGCAAATATGCAGTGTTAATTAGATTGTTTGTAATTTAATTACATTTTTCGCGCGAAGTTCTACATTTACATACATACACCGTGTGTGTGTGTAATAACTGTGTATTCCTTTTCACACATACTGCGCAGATAGGCCTAACCTTGAAATGCGCTATCTCTCTACTATTTGTTTTACTCCACTTTATTTACTTTACTTTCTTCGAAAGCGTCTTTTTACATTTTTGTTTATCATAAATGTTGATAAGCGTACAGCGAGTAGTGCGGAGAGCAAAACTTTGTTTATAGAAAAATTCATTTGTTATTTAAATAGAGAGAGAGAAAAGTGGAGCGAATCGGATTTATTTGATGGGGAGAGGCAATAAAATGAAGGGCCCAATAAATATTTAAAATTATTTGATTGAATGGTAGTGGCATGTAAATAAAAGTAAATATAAACTGAAAGTGAAAAAAGTTGAAGATTTCACACTCTGAGTACATTTCTTCATGAGAGTTGTAAAACGACTGGAAGAAAAAAATTGGCATAATTAAATGAGGATAGGAAGCAAAAATTTTTAGTATATTAAAAATATACTCATATAACAGCTGTCCAACTTTAGAAAGCAAATCGAACACACAACTGGTATAAAAACAAGAAACTGGTATAATTGAATAAGGATAGGAAGCAAACGGTTATAGTTTATTAATGGGATATTCATATATCAGTTTAACTGCTTTAAAAAGTAACGAATCGAAAACTGGTATAAAATATAAAAACTGGTATAATAAAAGAATGATAGAACAGCAAAGATTATGACACTTTAATGAGACACTAACTGTCTTCGCTATGCCAAACTTTGTTGAGTAACGAATCGAACAACAAACTGGTATAAACTTAAGAAAACGGCCTGATAGAGTAGAGATAATAAGCCCGCCATTTCTATGAGACCTATTACCTATTTGGTCTAAAAAAAGATAAGGTCTAATAAAACAAAGACTAACAAGAATACCAAAGATTATATAATTTTAACGAAATACAAACACTAGCTGTATTCACTTTGCCAAACTTTGGAGAGCAACAAATTGACTGGTATAAGAGAAAGAAATTGGCATAATTAAATGAGGATAGGAAGCAAGCATTTTTAGTATATTAACGTGATATTCATATACCAACTCACGAATTTAGAGAGTTCCAAATCAAACAAACAACTGGTATAAAAACAAGAAACTGGCTTATTGGAATAAGGATCGGAAGCAAGCGGTTATGGCATATTAAAACAGCTTGACTGCTTTTGAGAGTAACGAATCGAACAAACTGGTATAAAATAAAATGTAAAGACTGGTATAATTAAGGCGGCAAATAGGAAAGATTATGGCACTTTACTGAGACACTAGCTGTCATCGCGGATCGAAATTTGGAGAGTAGCGAATCGAACAAACAACTGATATAAATATTAGAAAGCAGGCTGAATAGAGAGAGGGTAGCCCAGTACCTTAATGAGATAACCACATACTAGCTGTACAATTTGAAAGACTAGCGAATCAAATAAACAATTGGTCAAAAAAGATAATGTATAATAAAACAAAGACTAACAAGAATATCAAAGATTATATAATTTTAACGAAATATAAACACTAGCCAAACTTTGCCAAACTTTGCAGAGTAAGAAATCGAACAATAAACTGGTATTAAATTAAGAGAACTGGATACTCGGGTAGAGGGAGATACCCACATATTAGCTGTCGAATTTTAGAGAGTAAAGAATCGAATAAACAACTGGTAAAAAATATAGATACTGGTATAATATAATAAAGACGGAGCAGTAAGGATTATCTTTACAGAGTAACGAATCGATTAACTGACTGGTATGGATTAGTTGATAGATATTAGTTGATGATAAGAAGTACACCTATTATTTGGCTAGGTCGAGATTGTTGAATTTTTGGGGTACAAAACCTAATACATATTATTCAAAGAAAAAACCAATCCACTTTATCTTTGTATATCTAAAACCTCAATTAATTTGAAAAAAAAATCAAATAACTCTATATAAACGTAAAAAAAATGTATAAGCCACCCTCGTAGACAAGTGTTAAACACCTTTGCTCCACATAACGATGAAAATGAACGTTTAAAGACGACGCTTACTCACACTGAGCACACATTGCGCAATGCAACAGCTACGTAACTCGGCTCACACTCGTCACCTCCCTTATCACCTCACTCATCAACACCACATACACTCCTCAGCTGTGAGTACTCACCAGCCTATTCATTATTACTGCAGTGGAACTGATAGCTCATTAAAGCGAAGTTAATGCTAAGAATTTGTTAGAATTGCAAACAAATGCAAAAATAAATATTGAAAAAAAAAGTGAAAAGAAATGGAAAAGTTATTGCCATAGAAAATGAAATTCTGGAGTATTCATCACGTCGTTGGAATGCGGCACAAATGTGCACTTTATTTTCGCATTTTTTTCGAGTAGGTAAATAGCATTTTTTTGCATTGGAATGTGCCTCGACACGTTTATACTGTTTCGAAATGCTAATTAAATTAGTAACAGATACAGGTGATATTGTGGGGTTTGGCAGAAATTGTAATTATATAGCGCATACTTTGTGGGGAGATGTAAAGATTGTGGTTTATAATACTTTATATTTAATAGGTATCTCATAAATAAATCGGATGTTCTGGAAATCATCTCGTAAATTAAGTTAAAAAATGCTTCTAAATTTTAGGGGTTTTTTAAAATAAGTATGCTGAGAAGTATTTAAATCCATTTTAGGTCGGGGATGAGCTCCGATAATTTAAATAATTATCTCCATCTCTTTCTATGCCTTCGACAGCTTCTGCCCAGTGAGAATACGAGTAATATACCAGAACTTTATCTCACCACCGAACAGCAACTAGACTATTAGGATAGATTTACCCTAAAGCCTTATAGAGCTAAGTAAAAGATTATGGTAACATCAGCAAAAACTTAAAGGAGCCTCAATGAATGTTAAAGATGGAAGATCTATTCCAAAATTGCTACAGAATGAATTTCTGATCATAGGAGTTTAAGTAGTAAACGAAAAAGTCAAAGAATTAGTGAAGCATGGAGCCTTTTTCAACTAATATAAAACATGAATAATCTTGGTTCCAGAAAATAACAAGAAGGTTACTTGATCGTGCTTGAGAATGGTATCAGAAGCTTTAGATCGGGATAGAAAACCTCTTTCAGTATAAAATTGGTCATATAATAATCAAAATATGTTTGTTTTTTTCTTTGGGAACGATGTTTAACTATAGTAGACATAGTAATATGAAGTGTTGAAACATTATGCTCTTATGACTCATGCCACTCATTCCATATAAGAGTGACTATATCCTCTCTTTGTGTGCTTTTATCGAGAGCATCGTTTCCAACATTAAATTAAATGCTGTAGGTCTATTAACGTAGTAAGATCTTTGGTAAATCCACTTTGGTTACATAGATCCAACCTAACCTAGAAACGTAGGGTTATTTTATTTAAAAGTGTCAGGAGAGACTGTCATTATAAATTTTTAGAGAGTCCTAAAGTGGGTTTTGAGTTCGTCAAGCTCACAATTGTCTAACTCAGAGAGCGCTTAATCGTCAAGGGACTTTTTAGAGCCTCCGAGGTATGAGGTACAAAAGCTAAAAGTCTTCTTCAGTATTTCATAAACTATAGCAAATCATTTCCGGTAGTTTAGTTGAAAACAGTCAGTCTCTTGTACACATTGCTTGACAACAGACTACTCCCACTAAGTTTCTTATATGAACTAACAGATGTGCTTGACTTAAACGTTTCTGTATGTTTTTTCATGAAAAGTAATAAAAATTATGAATGAAGATAGTGAAAGCACTTGAAAAAACGACAGGAAGGAAATAAGTTTGCGATAAAGTTGGAACGAAAATAGTTTTGCAAAAATTCACACATTAAATAGCGATAAAATTTCACTGTTTTTATGCTCGTATGTATGTATGTATTTATGCAAATCTCACATACAAAGTAGCTGATTAATTCGTAGAGAATTGAGATTAATGCGTTGCTATATGAAAGGTTTTGCTGTTAGTTTGTGGTTTTTCTTTTTGGCAATTTGTCGCAAAATCCACAGCATTAGACAGGAAGTTGAGTAGGAAAAAAAAAGAAACAGCAAAAAAATGAGCATTTCATGTGTGTTTAATTAATCTTCGCTTGGCTCGCTTTAGCTAGTCGCTAACTCGTGCGCTTTAGCTAAGCTTGTGATATACTTATATGCTCTTTTTGAAGCAAGCAGCAGAAATTAATGGCGATAAAAACGCCGGTTGGTGCGCGCACAATTTATGATATTTGTAACAAATTTGTTTGTCATATTTTTTTTTTGAGATATGCAAATTTATGTATTTTTTATGTTTAGTGATTTTTTTCTCACAATTTTATTTCATTCAGAGGTTAATGAACGCCGTTATGCGAAAGTTATTAGGTTGTTGATTAGCAGGCACCCACGATATTTTATTCAACTTTCTGAGAAAAAGAAGGATGTGAGATTTTTTTATTAAATGTTACACACTATTAATTCAGTAAAATACGATTATATTGTTCATTCAGAAAAATTTGAATATTCAAACAATCAAGTGGTCGAAAATTCTGAATTCTTCATGCCGGATTAGAGTGAACTAGACTAGAATTACCTCTCTAACTGAACAACAAGCATTTTTTAAGCCAGGAAGTTTTATAATATGAAGAAAGAAACTATATAAAAAAGGTAACTTGGTTTAATTTTGAAGTCTGGCAAATCGTACAACAACTGGTATAAATAGCTTATACTGGTATAATCAAATAGTAATAGAATTTTATATTGAATTCAACTAAATAATTGTGTTAATGCATTCAGACCTTAATTTTTTAATAGCGGAACAATCATACCAAGAGAGTACTGGCGAATCGAACACATAACTCGTATAAATCACATGAACTGGTATAATCAAATAGAATATAACGTTATATTGAATTCAACTAAGTAACTAAGTTGAAGTATAAGTAATTTTTCGATGACAGAGCACAACCATATGTATAGAAAAGTAGCGAATCGAACGCATAACTGGTATAAATGACCTGGACTGGTATAAAAATATATATTTATAAAAAAATCAGACGTTTATGACACTGTAAACTAGAGTCCATACAGCTTACTGTGTTATGACAACGAAGCGCAAAATTAGCGAGTAGAGAAGTGGCGTATCGAACGTGGCTAGTATTAAATTCGAGAAAAATTAATATTTATGAGAGACTAATGCGAGTGAAGAAGTGGCATATCGAAGATGGCTAGTATTAAATTCGAGAAAAGCAGTTTAAAATCGCAAATTATGTATTTTATTCAACGCTTTTTGATTTCTATGTGAATAAATATATGTTTGAATAACATAATCCAACTAAAATACAACCCTCAATGGGTTAAACAAATATTTAGTTATAAAACCATAAACCGCAATAATGTAGATTAACAAATGGGAAATTAAAAATGAAAATGACATCAAAATTTAATTTTAATACAAAACTGATAAGACAGCTAAAACGACGATTAATTAGCTTTATGTCATTTGTATTGTAATTGTAAATATTTCATATTTATTTATAGTGAATTTTTTGCCAGGCTGCTTTATATGTGAAAAATTGCTAGTGGTTTATTTATTTTTTCGATTTGTTTTTTTTTAGTTATTTTTTTTTTAATTTGTTGCTGATAATGACAACAATAGTGTGAGACATATGTACAATGCTGACAGTTGTGGAGTTTTGTGCTCATGAAGCAGCTGGCAATTATATTATTGTTGTAGGTTTTTCAACGGTATCTAAGTATGTATTTTTAATAAAAAAATTTTATTTATAAATATTATATATATTATTTTAATTAATTTAATTATTTATTTTCAATTTTAATTTTAATTTTAATTTTAATTTTAATTTTAATTTTAATTTTAATTTTAATTTTAATTTTAATTTATTTTTGACAGTTGTGGAGTTTTGTGCTCATGAAGCAGCTGGCAATTATATTATTGTTGTAGGTTTTTCAACGGTATCTAAGTATGTATTTTTAATAAAAAAATTTTATATATAAATATTATAAATATTATTTTAATTAATTTAATTATTTATTTTCAATTTTAATTTTAATTTTAATTTTAATTTTAATTTTAATTTTAATTTTAATTTTAATTTTAATTTTAATTTTAATTTTAATTTTAATTTTAATTTTAATTTTAATTTTAATTTTAATTTTAATTTTAATTTTAATTTTAATTTTAATTTTAATTTTAATTTTAATTTTAATTTTAATTTGATTTTAATTTTATTTTAATTTTAATTTTATTTTTGTAATTCAGTACATTAAAAGAGTATTATAAATGGGATTGGGTCTTTATTATTAATATTTATTTTTAATTTATATTTTTGTATTTTTTTATTAACTAATAAATATTAACTAGAACATTACAAAAATATTTTTTTCTCACTTTAAACTCGCTAGCGTACATTGACACTCATTTATTAATTGTATTCTGGCGTCTATACAAAGCCATATTCATAGTATATTTATATATACAATCGCGGTTATAAATATTTATTGTTACTATCTTCGTATTGGCTGCGCATTCTGCTCTGCTTTTATTATTTCTTTATTATTATTTTCTTCTTTTTTTTCTTATTGCCCCACAGTATCTTTTCGTTTTGCAAGTTAACTTCTGCGTCAGTGAAATATTTTTTTATTAAGCCATTTATGACACTTAATGCCTTTTATGATTTTTATGGCACAATTTTAAATCTGCTATGGTCAAAGTAGCTTTAAGTTCACATTTTTTTTATGGTATCTATTTTTATGACCAGTTGGAAGTTACGGACAGAAATCATATCGACAATTAACACAAAGTAAAAGGTTAATATTTTGTTTTTAGGTTTTTTATGTTCGTATATATTGGGTGCTAAAAGCCTATATTAACATATTTGTTTTGATATTTTTTTACGCGAAACTACTTGTTTCCACTTTTTGTTTATTCCACAACTGAATGATTTTTGGCATATTTGTATTTGTATTACAATTTGTATAATTTACAAGTCTTTTACGAGTTTTAATATATTTTCAAAGAACAATGGGAGAATTAAATAAAAAGGTCACAGAACTTGCTTCATGTATATGAGACGGATTATCTCAGATTAGCTGTTCAAAAACATTAAGAAAATTTTAGTCCAAAAGCATCATTTTAATATTGGAGAGATAGCACGGAGCATCAACTTCGCTTAAAGACTCAACCTTTTTATACTCTCGCAACAAATGTTGCTAAAGAGAGTATTATAGTTTTGTTCACATAACGGTTGTTTGTAACACCCAAAACTAAACGAGTTAGATATAGGGTTATATATACCAAAGTGATCAGGGTGAAGAGTGGAGTTCAAATCCGAATGTCTGTCTGTCCGTCCGTCCGTCTGTGCAAGCTGTAACTTGAGTAAAAATTGAGATATCTTGATGAAACTTGGAACACTTATTTCTTGGCACCATAGGAAGGTTGCTTTCGAAAATGAGCAAAATCGGACCACTGCCACGCCCACAAAATGGCGAAAACCGAAAACACATAAAGTGCCATAACTAAGCCATAAATTAAGCTATGGAAATAAAATTTGGTATGAAGGATCGCACTATGAAGGGGCATATGTGGATGTAATTTTTTTGGGGAAGTGGGCGTGGCCCCGCCCCCTACTAAGTTTTTTGTACATATCTCGCAACCTAATTGGGCTATATAAACCAAACTTTCTGCAGTCGTTTTTTTTGGCCACTTCCTAATACAGTCCAAAAATGAAAGAAATCGGATCATAACCACGCCCACCTCCCATCCAAAAGTTAGGTTGAAAATTACTAAAAGTGGGTTAACTCACTAACGAAAAGCGTCAGAAACACTAAATTTCACATAAGAAATGGCAGATAAAAGCTGCACTCAGATTTTTTTACAAAATGGAAAAAGGGCGTGGCGTCGCCCACTTATGGGTCAAAAACCATATCTCAGGAACTACTCGACCGATTTCAATGAAACTTGGTTTGTAATAGTTTCCTTACCTCCCAATAATATGTTGTGAAAATTGGCCAAATCGCTTCACAACCACGCCTACTTCCTATATACCAGAACTTAGAAGATGAGCTGAATCGTTTACTTAAGAATATATAAAGTAAGCACTAGTGAAGATATCGGTGCAAAACTTTGCACAAATACTGTATTTATAGTGTGGCAGCCCATTTCTAAAAATCGCCGAAATCGGACCATAGGTTTTCAAGGCCCCATATATTGAACATGAGGACCTCGGTGCTTCTAACCTAATATTAGGGTTTCCAACTTTCAATGGACTTTATACAATATATATGACGAATATGTAGGTCTAATTGTGTATTATATAATATTAATTAAATTAAATAAATAAATTGCGAGAGTATAAAATGTTCGGTTACACCCGAACTTAGCCCTTCCTTACTTGTTTTTCAATATTTTTGTTTGAAGTTCAGAAATGCATTTCCGTCAAACTTGCACCAAAAGTCACAAAAGAAAAACTTGCTATGGCTAGGTTCAGACACGGCAATTTTTGTAGTTTTTGCTTAGACGATATATATACTACAGACAGAGCTTTATCTCTGATAATTTTAGGATTTCAAAAGAGAACTTATGCATTCGAAACCTTTTTTCAATTTTTCTCCGTGTATTATTATTAAAGCAAATACGACCCTATTGCCAGTTATGAATTTCGCTTAATAAGCCATTGAATCATAATGCATTCTGATATGATTTCAATATTGTTTAATGTGTACCGAACTTAAGGCGCTGCATGCGTAACAAATTCTATTTTTAACTCTGCTGCATAATGCATTCCGTAGGCATAAGTGATTTACTGTGTATCTATGAACATACAACGGAACATATGTGCTCAAGTACTTGCCACTCATGCAACCGTGTGCGCCGCACATATCTTGTATACGCACTTAATCAGATGTTTAAAGTGTGATTCATCCCCAACCAGGAAAATATTGAATGATAGCAAATAAAAATTTAAAATAATAAATGAAGGAGAACAGTGTTTCAGCGAGTACAGCGATTATAGTAGACTCTGGTATTGAGGCTGATTGAGTTGGAAATGCACCAAACAAAGAATTTGTTATAGAGCTTCCAATAAGGTCTTAATCAACAAATAGCTGCTGACAAGAAAGTGAACAAGACTAGTAAAGACTATTCGAGAAGTATATAAGTCTTCCTAGTGTATTATTGCTTTGCTAGGTGTCATAGAGTGAGCTTAAATACTTGGTTCCATGAACTCAAGTGATATATGATCATATGTATTTCAGATTTGTAAAAAGGGTTCTAAGTCTGAATGAAATCTGTTTAGGGATGGCGCTGAAGGCATCTAATCGAGAAGGTCTAATCGAGAAATAAAACTGCGAGTTTAATATTGAAGATAAAAAAATAATGAAGAAAGATATCTTAAAATCACCCGAAAGTATCTCAAGAACTGCAGTTCCAAGAGATCGAGTTAATTTTAAGGAAGAGTTAGGAGAGTCTTTTAAGGTTAAATCGTTCTTAGAGAGCTCTAGAAATCTGTAATGAATATCCTTATTCTCAGACATCGAAAAAGAAACAGTAAGTAAATAGAGAGCTTGTTAATATAGCTCCAGTATTATCTAGAAAATTATTGGTCTTCGAAAATTTATTTTCTGTCATTTATTTTCGTTTTGTTAGTGACCATTTTTTTACAAACACCCAAACTTTTTTCAATATTTTTTTTTATTTCCAATTTTATTATTTACTAGCAGACCGCTGCGGTTTCGCACGGGTTTAAACAAACATTTCAAAAGTTATAAGTTTTTACATACTTATATACATATGTACATATATACTTTCTCGTTTCTTGCGTGGGTTCATTTTAAAAAAGTAAAATGAGGAAAAGTCGAACATGAAATTATATTTTATTTGCAATGAGCTAAAACTTGATTACGACCTCTCGTCTTTGGTGTGTCTCTGATTGTGAAGGCGTTGGGAACGCTCAGAACTCGAGCTTGTATATTTCTGATATAATATTTTGTTCTTCAAGCCGCTGCACACGCTCCATACTCGACTCTCAAGCGGGTACTTGGGAGGTTTTGAAATTTTGTTCAGCAAGCAGCTGCAAACGCTCTTTACTCGACTCTCTGGCACGCGATTGCGATGCGAAGAGAATGACTTGCATGACGATTTTCAGTTTCAGCTTAAGAGGTCTACCCCTAACCCCTCAGGATTTTCAAAAAAAAAAATTTTTGTTGAATTTTCGTTAAATGTAATATCTTCAAAATATTCTCCGAAAATTTGAAGTTGATCCGATAATTACTTTTCGAGTTATTCGACAAATAACAAAGAGCACTCGGGCACTCAAAAATGCTCAAAACTATGTTTTTTGAACTGGTGACAACTGTAACTCGAAAACGGCTCGGTAGATTTTAATGAAATTTCTACAGCTTTTAGAATACATAATAAACTCAGGCCTTATCGAAGGATTTTTTTTCAAAAATTTCGATTTTTTAAGATTAATTAACTGTTGATTTTTTCCGAAAATCTAGAAAAAAATTCCCCGTGGCCGCCATTTTGTTAATTTTAAAAAGCTTCGATTAGGCCCAAGATTATCTATTTAGAAAACTAATTTTTTTATCCGATTGATTTTAACTGAATCTCCAAGGACTTATGATTGTCACCGCAAGGTCCTTTTTTTGAAACTGGGTCAACACTGACACCTATAACTTTGGAAATTATACATTTTTTCAAATTTTCGTGACTTTAAGTCAAAACATTGTATAATAGTGGCAATATGTTTTGTAAAATAAAGTGTTTTAATGGCAAAACAAAAATTACTGAAAATTCTAATTTTTTTGTGTCTCTGACTACCCCTAACCCCTTAAGATTCTTCATCACGGAATTTTTCTGATACCCACACCTGGGAACTATTTCCAGAAAGTTAAGATTTTTGCAAAAAAATATAGCCTAGTTACTCTCTACTCACTCTATGGGTGAATGTAGCTTTGCAGTGGTGAAAGAATTTTTGAAATCGGCACAGTAGTTTTTGAGTTTATTCATTACAAACATACATTCAAATCGTTTCTCTTTATAATAGTATAGTATATATTAAGAAATCATTTCCACGAAAACACCTAGTATAGACATCCATATTTATATATTTAGCTCATAAATTCAATTTCGACAGTCTTCTGTCTAAAATTTCGATTTCCTAGGAAATTCAAAGTGATTCATGCGATATACATTCTGACCACGATAATAGAGTTTTAAAAAACACCAATAGTGACGTCACAATGCGAACGTATGTATATCTTTATGACGACGCTATCTGCTAGTAGCAAGTAAAAATTGCTTGCGATTTCGCAACAAAACTACCGCCAAACGCAACTACTGTTGCTAAACGCAAGAATTGGACTTTGGCACAACAGCAGGTGACCGTATGGCAAGAAAATTGAAAGAAATAAAACTAAATTTACTAAAAAATTGCTTGCAAATGAGAAACTATGAGAAATTGTGCGAATTAGACGTAGAAATAACTGTATTAAATGCTACAAAAAGAGAGAGAAACGAAAGTCATTAGATGATTCATGATGTATTATAGGTGAGAGATATTTATGTTTATGCGAGCGTTATTATTTATGTTGTTGGAACGCTAAGACAACTACGAAGTGGAAGATAAGCAACTGATGAAGATGAATTTGGAGAACAAAATTAAATAATAGAGATTGCGGTAAATGTTGAAATCGATGCCAAAAATCAATATATACATATATACAGATATACATATATGGCGCTAGTACATGAATATATAATTATACTAACAAACATGCCGCAGTCACACAAAAGTATTGCGGTTTGGTGACACACAAACGCCCACACACAATCCCAGTAATGTTTTCTTCGCACAATGAAGTTCAATGTGGCTTATATGTATGTGTGTATCGTTATGTATTTACTAAATACAAAAAGAAATTATATATTTGTTTATATTTAAGCGCGCCAAAGAACTAATGAAATATTCATATTTCTTACGTGCAAAGCAAGCAAAGTGAAGCAACTGCTAGAGATCATATACACTGAGTGACGAAGAATACGAGAAAAAAGCTGTTCGCATCACGTACTATCACTCTTGCATACAAATACATATACAGTGCACTCGCGGTAACGTGAACTAATTAAAACCAAGGGAGTTCACGTTAGTGAAAATGTTCACGTTAGCGATTGTCGAATTTGAAGACGCAAAATAACTTCAAATTGCTAAATTCAGGATTTTTACACATTTAAATGTAAAAGTATTTTATTATTGCTATTAGTATGTTCATGGGTATGAACATACATATTAAATTGCGAATAAAATTTCACATTAGATTTATTCATTAAAAAAATTCGTTATCTTTTTCTGCTGCTTTTTCCTTTCTAATAGCTGAAATACTGCTTTCTCCCTTAAGCGTCTAAGTACACTCATGTCGCTTTGATCAACCATTGCATCTCCAGCCCAATGCAATGCCTTGTTAAAGATTTCAACTTGTTCACGTTACTGAGCTTTCTAAGTAAGTTTGTTCACGTTACAGAGTAGTCAATGTAAAAAAAGCGTGGTCACGTTAGCCGGTGTTCATGTTAGACGGTGTTCACGTTACCGCGAGTGCACTGTATATTTAAATATGTATTTATGTACCTCTGTTTGCTCAAATTTGTGTTTAGTGCGAATGCTACTGTATTTTTATGAATGAAGGCATGAAACTATAGAAAGTTTGCGGTGAAATAAGTACGAGAAAAGTGTATGAATCAGCGCTTGAGAGTGTTGATATACAAACATATGTACATACATTCATTGTTAATAATATGCTGGCTGCTTAAATTGTTTTGACTTGGAGAATGAAAAAATTATTAAACAAAAAAATTTGCGAATTCCCATCGGATATATTTTTGTAATATTTTTCAAGAATAAGAAGAGCCATTGAAACTTTTTAGTAAAATTTTCAGTTAGTCAGTTCAGTTTATTTAAAAATTTTCATTGATCTTTACTAAACAGTTCGCTAGCTGGCGCTGTGAAAAAAAAAATGTAATTTCACTGTTTATGGATTGATTTTAAACATTTTAGTGAAGTGAATGCTACATATGAACTTCAGAGAACTTGACACTATTACACAGTTTGTCAAGAATTAGTTTACACATTGAAAATATATACACTTTTTCACTTTGCGCAGCAAAATATATTACTTTTTACATCAGAGTAACATTTTTTTTTTTAAACAGAGATGGTTACATACAGTATTTAAGCAGAATTGAGGCAAAAAGAAACTGTAAAAGCAAGTAAAAAGTAACAAGAACAACAAAAAACAAGTATCATTAAATTTTGTTAGTGTCAAGAAACTCTTTACACACAAGCTTCATTTTTGTTTTGTTTTTTAGTATGTGTTACAAAATTAACCATACTATACCGTTACCTATTCTTCAATTAGTTGGTGATTCATTTTTGAATTTTTCATATCTAAAATATCCAAAATCTATTACTTTTTACTTAAGAGTAACATTTTTTTTCAAACAGAGGTGGTTACATACAGTATTTAAGCAGAATTGAGGCAAAAAGAAAATTCAAAAGCAATACAAAAACAAACCAAGAGCAACAAAACAAGTATCATTAAATTTTGTTAGTGTCAAGAAACTCTTTACACACTTCGTTTTTTTTGTTTTTTAGTATGTGTTACACAGTTAACCGTACTTTACTGTTACCTACTCATCTTAATGACATTTACAATGAATTTGTCAAATAGTTGTTGTTAAACTTTTGATTTTTTCATATCTAAAATACCCTAAATATGATACTTTTTACTTCAGAGTTACATTTTTTTTCAATTAGAGGTGGTTACATATAGTATTTAAGGAGAATTGATGCAAAAAAACTGCAACAGCAAGCAAAAAGTAACAAGAACTACAAAAAATAAGTATCATTCAATTTTGTTAGTGCCAAGAAATTCTTTACACACTTCGTTTTTTTTTTATTTTTTAGCACGTGTTACACAGTTAGCCGTACTTTACCGTTACTTATTCTTCGTAATGACATTTACAATAAATTTGTCAATTAGTTGGTAATTAATTTTGCTTTTTTCATTTTTAAAATACCCAAAATATATTACTTTTTACTTTAGATTTACATTTTTTTTCAATCTAAGGTGGATACATAGAGTATTTAAGGAGAATTGAAGCCAAAGAAAGCAAAAAGTAACAAGAACAACAAAAAATATGTATCATTCAATTATGTTATGTTCTTTACACACATCGTTTTTTTTATTTTTCAGTAGGTGTTACCTACTTTTCGTAATGACATTTACAATAAATTTATTAATTAGTTGGTAATTAATTTTTGCTTTTTTCATATCTAAAATACCCAATATTGCATTTTTAAAATGTCGGATAAAGGGTTATAGTTTGAAGTGGACCAAGTAATGCCCCATAATCACTAATTGGACAAAAACGCTAAAAAGAGTGTATAATGTGTAAAATCTAATGGAAAATGAGAAGGAAGGAAGTCCTAAATCATGAATTACTGTATGTGTGTTACTGAATTACTGGAAGTATGTAAAGTATTTCTTGACAGTAACAAAATTGAAAGAAACTTGTTTTTTGAAATTCTTCTAGAGCTGGCATGTATAAGGCATTCTTAGACATTTTAGAACATTTACAACAAAATTCACTAGCAATGAAAAAACAAAATACTGAAAAATTCACTAAAATTTCATAAAAATTCTACCAAATAAAGGTATACAGTTTTCAAAAGATTTTCCAACAATTACTCATATCTAAACGCATGTGTAATCGTCAAACTGCTTACATAAATTATAGAAAGTGAAAACGAAAATGCAAATGCGCCAAATGAGTATAAAAACCATTGGCAGCAGACGGATTATGAGGAATTTAGAATGAGTGACGTCAAAAAACAAAAAAAAAATGAAAAAAAATGAAAAGAAAAATTAGAAAATCGCTTTACAAAAATGCAAACACAAAAATCAAATACAAGAAAGAGATTTTCAACAAAACGGCAAGGTCTTCTTTGTGTTTTCGACGAAAACACATGCAGAGTGGTTAATGTGATTTTGAAATATAAACAAAAGTGAAATTATTGAAATTTTTGTGGCAAATTGAATGGCGAGTGTGTAGTTTGTTGTTGTGCAGGCACTAATGAAAATATAATATAATCAAACAGATCATTAGCACAGTGCAAGTGAGTACATAAAACGGGTGCAGATGAGTATATATAAATATATATATATTTCAAATTTTTTTTCGTGGTCTGCACTGAATTTGCTCATTGACTTGCTCACTCAACAAATACAAAGTGTTATTATTGTTGCTTTTCTTACTTTTCTCTGCTTGCATAGCTTGACAATGAGGCAAGCGCTAAGTATAAAGAACTAGAGTGAATTGCTTAGCACATCACCTGTCTGTCAGTGCGTTTATGCATGAGTGTATATAAATATATGTTTGTGTGTGTTTGAGTATTGTTGCTTGTTAAATAAATATTTCATATTTTTAATAACTTTTCTGCGAACATACCTGGTAATATGGCGCCATTGGTCAGTCCCTGCGTCAACGTCAAAAACAATAAAACCGCATACATTGTGCTGAATGTTGTTACTGTTGTTGTAGGTGTTGAAATTTTGATTGAGCTGCTGTTTATCTTCCTATACAGGTTGTATGACTTTTTGTTGAATTGGTTTGTAATTTTAAATATTTTCAACACATTGCACTCACTTTTTTTAATCTTTTTCAATTTCTTTTTCACAGAAATATATTTGTTGCACTTTTTGAATATTTTTAAACAAAATTTAAAAATTTATTTTTTGAAACACTTTTACTTATTTTATATGAAGAAATTAATATTTTTTAATTATCAACAACTTTTTAAAATTGTTTACTATTTTTTAATATTTTCATTAAAACTTCATACTATTCAGAAATAACGAAGCAGCTGAAAAGAAATAAAATTAAGTTTTTATTAAACATTTATATTAAATTACTTTTTATAACATAAAAATAATATAAAAAAATCATTAATTAATATATAAATTTTTTTTTATATTTATTAAATAAATATTAAATTTTTTTTTATAATTTATTTTATAAAATATAAAAAAAATAAAAAATTTTGTTCTCCAAATTTATAAAAATAAAAAAAAATCGCATGACATTTAAAACTTACAAAAATTTTACAAAAAATATGAATAAAAAAATTAAAAATTTTATACATGTACATATGAATGTTTGTATGTATTTCCATATGTACGTTGTCGATATTTAATGCCTTCACATATTTATCTTAGCTCCATCGCTCAATCAGCCATTGCTTACAACAAAATTACATGCATATAGCAGTCTATCAATGCCACAAACACAGCAGGACTTCAAATTTAGACAAGTTAATACAAATATGCAAGTTAGTGTTGACAATCCCGAAAGCGGAAAAATTTCGGGATTTTTGAAATATTTAATTTATTTTGGTTTTCAGTAATTTTTCTATTATTTTAAATATTTTCAATAATTTTTAATAAATAAATGCAATAAATTAATAAATAGACACAAAAAAGGAGGTCAGTGTTGTGAATCCCGAATCACAAAAATCGGGATCGCTGAATTATTTTATTTACATTATTATCTAAGATTATTAAATTAAAATAATAATTATTTTACTAATAACACAAATAAGACAAAGTTTATAAAGGGGTTTTCAATTAGAGAGCTACAAATATATTCGGTTATCATTGAGCGGTAGCGATCCCCATTCACAAAAACCTTGACGGTCTCGATCAACACGGAAAAAGTAAGGCCCAATGCCGCCACCGGGTATAAACCGCACTAAATCGTGGGCCTAACCATTGAATCCGTTTCGATCGAAAAATAGTTCGATTTGATTAAAAAATTTACGTCGGAATCATTGAAACCGTATAGAAAATAAAATTTACGATCACATTGAACTCACTTATAGACTCGAAAAAATAAATTCCGCGGCTAATAGATGTCGCTATTTACGAAATCATTGAATCCGCAAAATCGAAAATTTTGATCGAAATCTATACGTTGGTGAATGAGTTTGCGGAAATGTAAAAAGACATAAGCTGTTTGGAAGTTTGTATGTAAATAATTACTGATGACGGACTAAATTATGTTTTATATGGGTATTTTAGAGACAAGAGAAAAAAAACAGACTAACAATAATAAATTAAAGATGATTAAAAGCGATATAAAGTTGCACTGTCGAAAAAAAAGAAAGAATTTTCTCAAAGAGCCTCAGGTGAATTAAATATTTTTTGGAAGAAATTTCACAATAGTTAAAGGTCAGTTTTAATTTTTTTTGAACAAGGCAAAAAACACAGACACTTTATCAAATTTGTCGCATTTGTCGATAAAGGTCGGTAAAACAGTTTTACGTTCTCACTTTGTGGTAAATCAGTTTATCGACGGAATCAATGATTGCATGAACATTTTCGATCGAAAATCTTTATCGTATCGAAATCGAAATCGAATTCGCTGCGGATTCAATTATTAGGCCCGTATTTTTTTTGGGATGCAATGGTGGCTCATGGAGTACGTGTGGATTGCTGCCCGATCAATAACGCATATTTTGCTTATTAACGAAGCAATTCAGGCCAAAATGAGCCAACCATAAATTAGACGTAGAGCTCTGAAAGTTGACGCCGAATTTCGGTAGTATATTTTAATAATTTCGACTCGTTGTTGGATCGTAAATCTTTTTATGATGAAATGGCAAACCTTACTGAAGAGAAATGTCAAGAGACTGGGCAAAAATATGGCGTCGTTTACTGTCTCTATCGCACTACATGTAACGTCTCTATTGAGATATCCTTTACTATTTTTTCCTCAGCATAAATAAAATTAAAAATAAAATATATATTCGAAAATTCCTAAAATCCTGAATTAATAATTGAAGACTGATAATTATTATATAAATGCCTAATTATTAATATTATATTACATTTTTTACTAAAACAAAAATTAAAGTTCGAAAAATCCCGAAGCACCAAATTATACGAAAATCACTACTACAGACACACCTAGCACCTAAACACCTGTATATCTCTGTGTTTTGATTAGTAGCATTGAAAAGGGACTGAAAGCAAATGAATAGGGAGTTATTATAAACAAACAGCTTTAGAAATGAACATAATTAAAAATATGTTTATGGAAAAATGTGAAATGTAAATACCAATTTACTTCAGAGCCTAACAAAATATTGGATGAAAATGATTTAGAAATCGACAAATAAATAAATCAACAAACAATTATTACAGAACAAGTAAAAAATGCTGCACCCGCACACCTATTAAACAGCATTAGGGTGGTACAATTTTTGTAAAGTAAAAAAAAATATTTTTTTTTGTTTTTGGAGATTTAATAAATAATTTTATTTTATATTTTATGATAAATATTAGACTCTACTAACATAAAAATTAAAAAATAAATAAATTTATAATATTATAAAAAAATAATATAATTTTGTTTGACATAGCAGAGTCAGTAGGGTATATTTTTCATTTAAAACATCTTTCAATTTAGAAAATTTCGTAAAATTATTAATTTTAAATTTCACCGTTTGTTGTTTATAAAATTAAAACAAAAGTATTTAGATTACATAACTATTTTAGAACTCTTTATTAATGAGCGAAATACTAAATTTTATATAAAAAAAAATTATAAAATTTTGTCTCACCCTAATGTCCACGAAATTATATTGTAACTCACCTAGCGGGTGGTTGATTAACTCTGTTTAACTGCAGCAAATTGTTTGCTTAATTTATAATGTAATGAAGATAATTAAAAATCTTGCGCAATTTGCTTTTGTTTGTATTTTTACGAAAATTCCCTGCTATATTGTAATTGTAAAAATAGCTACACTCAAGGTGAGTTCAACAAGTACAAATGAAAAATGAAGAATAATTACAACAAATCATTTTAGAACATTATAGATTGGTGAATGTTGATTTGGAGAATATCTTTTACAGCTAATTATTAAAGACTGTTTGGAT
Source organism: Zeugodacus tau (assembly GCA_031772095.1). NCBI lineage: Eukaryota > Metazoa > Arthropoda > Insecta > Diptera > Tephritidae > Zeugodacus > Zeugodacus tau. Next base: position 10,996,709 of record CM062653.1, on the reverse strand, counting down.
AGGCAACAAAATAAATATACGAAGAAGAGTTGGGGTTTATTAAGTCTTTGGTAGAAAAATGTATACCATTAATGACTATAAGACTCCATGAGATAGTAATAGTAGTTTATGAAAACAAAGAAGCTTGGTTATCCTCTAGAAATCGCTTTATAAGCCTTTGCTGTTGGAGATTCTCCTTAGATATACATATTAAGAATATACTTAAATGTCAGAAACATATGACTACTTTGACAGTTAGTTTGGCAGATAGGCTGACAGCTATCCCTCTAGGAATTTTTTTTATCATAAAAATACCCTATAACATTCAAATTAAGAGTTTTAAAATGTGTCCTTTATATCCCTTTATATATCTTTGCTGTTGGTGATCCTCTTTAGATATTTTAAGAATATATTTAAATGTCAAAAACATATGTTCACTTTGACAGCTAGGCTGACAGCTATCCCTCTAGGAATTTTTTTATCATAAAAAGACCCTATTAAATTCAAATTAAGAGTTTTATAATGTGAATATTTCTTCGAAGAATCTCAAAATATTTGAAATACGAAGTTGTGCTCACGTGGACGTGATGAGTGAATTCAGAAGAACTTTATTAAAAAAAAAAAAAATTGTTTTCAAAATCTCCTCATTATTTTCCTTAATGTTTTCATTTAATAATGCATAAAAGTGTCATAAAATGTAAATGCTTATAAAAATTTTAATGCTGTGCTTAAAAAGTGAAAATAAATTTATTTGACATTTTTATTTTCGAATTTTCAAATTTCTTCGCTTTAATATTTGCCATTTATAAGCAAATGCGTCAGATAATAGGCGAAAAATTGCAGGTTCTTGAAATGAAACCAAACAACAACACAAAAGAAACCAACAGCTATAAATTCTGCTACAAATTGTTTTGGATTTTCCCAAATTATTATTATCATTATTTCGAAATTTTTACCAAAATGACATTTTGGATTTGGATTATTGCCAGGATTTAACCTCGTTAAGCTGGTGATTAAATGCAATAAAAAATAAATAAATGAAATAATTAGAGATGATGAATCGAAAAAATAACGGTATTTTTATATTTTTGTGTTTCAAAAATTATAGCTATAATTTTAAAAAATATTTTTCAAACAGTTTTTTGTTTTTAAGTAAGAAGTTTGGACCTATTTTTCATTGCAAGAACCGATCTACATATTTTTTGGAATATACATACATACATATTTCCCATTCCATTTAGAATTTGGATCATTATTCTCAGTTCGCTTAGTGTTTTTACTATAGAATATAGAATCGGGTTTTAAGTCCAACGGTCCCACGGAGGAGAAGCTAAATAAGAAATTTCTGATGTTTTAAGGTATATTTAGTTCTGGTATGGAGATAAGGTATTTACACAAAATAAGTTGTTTCAACAAGATCGGTCCAAAAGCAGCATAGGAATTTCAAATAAAATTAGTCGTCAGAAATTTAGAAACCTTAAGATCACATAATAAGGATGACAAGATACATACAAGAACATACTCTCATACTTCTCTTGTCAAAACACTTTATTGACATTAAGAACTAGAAACTAGAATACCGAACTTTTTAAAACATCCTAGAGGAACATAGAACATAATTTTGGCATACTTATTCCAAGAAAAGTCGAATAGTACTATGAATGTACTCTAGAGAAAGGGAAAAAGGAGTTTTACAACTTTAGCAAGCGTCTGATCTTTCGTTTCTAAGCAGATCCTGGATATAGTTTACAGTTTTAGATATTGCATAATGGGTTATATATTCAATTTGGAACGCATTTTACATTTTTTTACAACTCCAACATTTCAAAGTAATGTTTCTTTTTTGCACCACTTCATTTTCGGAAGCATTTTGATAGAGTTCAGCACCCTCAAGAATTTGGAATAAGAAAGAGGAAACTCCCTCTCCAAATTGAAATTTCCATAGATAAGAATTGTATCTGTGTTAAAAATAGAGTAAAAATGCAAAAAAATTTCGATAATTTCGACGCTCGTGTCGCAATCGCTTATCAAAACGCTATTAAATAAAGCGATAAAATTGCGACAGACGCCAAAGAAAAATAATAATATAACAAATAAATAATAAAACAAGCCTAAGTAGACGGCCAAAGATTGCGTAAACAAAAAGGAGAAATAATAAAAAAGAAAGCATAGAAAAACTACTGGCAAAATCACAACAAACAAAACGCACCAAAACGAACAAAACGTATGAAATAAACATAAGAATACTATGAGAGCCTTAACTTTTTGGGACTTGTACGTAAATTCAACAAACACAAAAAATGGTGAGGAAAAAAAAACAAAAGAATATAGAGATTAGTGAGAAAGGTGGAAAAATACAAGAACTTAAAAGAGAAAATAAGGTAAAAAGTGGTGGCAGTTGGGAAAACTACTACAATAAAGCAGGGTGTGTTGCATAGAGAAGAGTGTGAGTAGAAAGTCAAGTGATTAGAGTTTAGCATAGAACTAAGGCATAGTAACCGTTTTGTGGGCAAGGCTATAGCATAAGTCAATCGATGAATAAAGTGTTTGTGTTTGATTTCAAGACAATACTGCTGTCTGACTGTCAACTGACTTATGGAGAGAGCGCATGGGGTTGTCTCGAAAAACACAACAACTTCATTTCGGGAGTCACCGAAGAGAAAAAGTAGGAAAGTAGCGTGGAAAAATCGTTGGCACCAAAATGTAGGAATTTTGGGTAACACAAAAATGAAGTTAGGACTAACTGTAAACCAACGAAATTAGGACAGAAAAGTAGGTCAAACTATGAGGGTAATGAATGTAGTGGAGTGTTGAACCGTTTATACCGTTAAGTTTTGTATGGGTAGGTATGCGATGGCGTGTGAAAATCTACTTTCGAAAATTTGGTTTGATATTTTGAAAAAAAATATATATAATAGCTAGCAAACAAAAACAACAACTACTTGTGTATGAGTAGTAAGTGGCGGATGCAAAATTATGTATATATGTACACCTGCATATATGTATGTATTTGACATTCAAACTGTAATTAAAGTTCAAGCTGTTTGCTCAACAAAAAAGCAAAAAAGCAGAAAAACAGAAAACAAAAACAAAGTCAACAGTGTGCAAACAAAAGCCAAAATAATAACCAAATCGAAAACTATAAACATGCGGTGGCAAATAGTAAGCTGTTTGCACGCTGCTACTCTTGGCTCTTGGCTCGTGGCAGAAAGCACCCGCACAAACGCATCGCTTGCGGTAAAGCGTCAATTTTCGTACAAATTATTTTATTTTATTTTATTTTTTTGTTTTCGTTTTTTTTTCATTTGCGTTTGGTGCTCGATGTCTTCATTTTCCATTCAGTCACAATAATGCCCAAAGCGACTACAGACACACACCTAACAGACGCAGGTTGTCATACTTGTGTATATACATAGTTACATACATACATACATATGTATCTAAATTGTAATTTATGTATGTCGTTATATGCTCATGCAAAATGTAAATAAGTGCGCACTTACCTACATGCAAACGCTGCTGCTCGTGCTGCTGCAATGCGGCAATTTTTGGTCTGATGACGAAATGTGGCAATTTTAATTTTGCTTACGTTTTTTTCTATTCTTTGTTTTTGTAGTGTATTTTGTTGACAATTTAGTTTGACAGCAAAATTAGTAGAAAATTTGTATGGTAAATTATATTTTTGCGGAATTATCGAGCAAATGTTGGGTGGTAGGGAATTGTTTTTGGTGGTCACTTTTTATTGATTTATATTTTTATTAAACACTGTTGAAGTACGCAAATTGCATTAATTTTTGGTATTAATTAATTTTTAGAAATATTTATTTATTTATTTTTTAACACGTTTGGCAACTTTTTTATTGGAAAATCTAAAATATTCACCAAAATTATTAATAATTATTGTTGCTTTTGTTGTTGTTAATTACTTTTTAATATTTTCAAAATTTATTTTCAATATTTGAGAATTTTTATGTTTACGCTTGCAGGTTCTAGAGAATTAAAAATGCTAGTAAAAAATAATTTTCTGAAAAAAATATTATTTTGCAAAAAAAAATTTTATTCTGTACAAAATTTCAAAAATAAAAAAATATATTTTTTTAATTTAAAATTCAAAATTCTAATTTTTTTAGTATTATTTAGTAAGTTAATTAGTTCAATATAAGTTTATTGCAAATTTAAAAAAATGAAAAAAATATATCAAATAATTAGTAAAATTTGTATTTAAAATAAATAATAATTAGTAAAATTTGTATTTATTTTTATTATAAAAAAATTTTATAAAAAAAATAAAAAACTTAAAAAAAAATATTTAAAAATTTCTTTGCAATTTTTGGGTGCCAATAATGCACTACACATATATTCCTTGTTTTATTTATAAAAAATATAATAAAATGAAATTGAAATTATATATAAGATAGTTTAATATTTATTAAAAAATATTATTTTTAAAGAAACCATTAAATTTGCTGTGATATTATTAAAGCAAAACTATGTTTAAGCACAAAAAAAAATATATTATAATTTATTTGTATGAAAAAAACTAAAAAAAATATATTTAAATGAAATAATTAAAAAAAAACAATATTTTAATGAAATAATTAAAAAAAAATTATTTAAATGAAAAAATTAAAATAAAAATTTTATTAATTGAAAAAAACTATTTATTTAAAAAAAGAACATTAAAAAATTATTTAAAAGAAAAAAATTTAAAATAAGTTATTTAAATTTAAAAAAATTAAAATAAAAATTGTATTAAAGAAAAAAATTATTTATTTAAAAGTAAAAAATCAAAAATAAATAATTTAAAAGAAAAAAAATTAAAATAAAAATTTTATGAAACGAAAAAAAAATATTTATTTAAAAGAAAAGAACATTAAAAAAATTATTTAAAAGAAAAAAATTTAAAATGAATTATTTAAATGAAAAAAATTAAAATAAAAATTTTATTAAATGAGAAAAAAATTATTTAAAAGAAAAGAACATTAAAAAAAATATTTAAACGAAAAAAATTTAAAATGAATTATTTAATTGAAAAAAAAAAAATTAAAATAAAAATTTAATTGTCATAAAAAATATTTTTTGGTAAAATAAATTTATATTTTGTTTTTATTTATTTTTTTTTTTATATTATACATTTATTTTATTGAATATTAAAAAAATTATTTAAAAGAAAAGAACATTAAAAAAAATATTTAAATGAAAAAGATTGAAATAAAAATTTAATTGTCATAAAAAAATATTTTTTGGTAAAATAAATTTATATTTTGTTTTATTTATTTTTTTATACTTTTATTTTATTGAAAGTGTTGAAGTCAAATATTTCTCATAAGAACTTTATTTCATGTTAAATAATAATATGAACATATGACATATTTTATGAATACACTATACAGTGGAACTTCCATAACTCGAACTTCTATAACTCGAAGTTCTCCATAACTCGAAAATTTGAATTGGCAATAGCGTTTAGAAGCCAATTTTCATACAAATTTCCTTCCCTAACTCTACATAACTCGAACTGTTGAAGTGGCAATAGAAGGCAACTATCATACAAACTTCCTTCCATACATCGAACTTTTCGACCAGGGCATGATACAAAATTTAAAATTTTACTATCGTGGCAGAATTTTAAAAGAGTCCCACTATATCGTACGGACTCGAACAAAAAATATTATTTTACATTTAAGGTTTGTATAAATCACCTAACAAAGGCATGGCATACAGAAGTCAAGAGCCAAACAATAGCAAAATACAACAAACATATTTACAGAAAACATTTTTTATTGTATGTTCATAAAAATTTGTGCGAAGTAAATAAAAAAAACCGGTGTATAAATCTATATTTTACAGCTTTTTGAAAATTTATATGTTTTAATGAAAATTCCGTAACTCGAAGTTTTTTTGTGGATTGTGGTGATTCGAGTTAGAGAAGTTCCACTGTATACATATGTATGTACTTTTAGAATATGTGTATGTTCTATTAGAATTTTCTTGAAACAGTCCTGATTAAACCACTGAAGTATAACCACTTTGCATTCTTTATGCTCTCAAAATTTTAATGCGATTTTCAAAAAAAAAATATTTTTTTTGCAAAAATAATTATTTCAGAAAACACAAATAAGTAATAAATTTTGAAAACTCTTCAATACATATAATTCTTGCTTGTAAGCTTTAAATTGCATACCTTTCGATTTAACACACTTTAATTTTATTTCTTCATTCACAATAATTCAATTTTTTTTTTAATTTTGCATCAATTATTTAAAAAAATGTAGTATAAACTTGCACTTAGATTTGTGATTCCACTTGTCAAACAAATCGAAATTTTTGCAATTAATAATTTATTTCACAATTTTTTGAAATTTTATATTTCAAATGTTTTCAAACAATTTTATTTCTTTTCTGATAATTTTCGCAACTTAATAAACGCGCGTCTTTTACTTTCAGCAAGTTAGTACGCAATTTACAAGATTCACGTTACACTTTCGCAAAACAACACGACACAAAAAACACAACCTTCACATTGTCGGGTCGTTAGTCAACTGAATTAAGCCGTTCGGTAGCTAGTGACACTAACAGCGATCCATACACAAGCAGCTAGCGCATTGCGAGCCAAACTAGTGTGTGTGGAATGTATTGATAACGCGGCTAAACGTAAGAGAGCGCAAAAAATTCAATTTCAAATATGCTCCAACCGTCAGTGTTGCCGTTAAACGAGTAAAGTAAAGTGCCGTAAAGTGTAGCGACATGGTAGAGCGGTTAATTCTTACAAAGATTTTGAAAATTTCTAAGAAAACGAGTTGGGAATAATTAGAAATTGTAAAAATCTCATAAAAATCTAGTTTCATTTATTTTCTTTAAGATATTCGTTCGTGTATATGGCACTCTCTCAATAAGTACATTTGAAATTGAGTTGCTCCACTACAGCAAAAACGCAATAGTTGGCGTCTTCTTGATACTGTGTGCCTCTCGACTTGATTGTGGACTATATGCTCTCTTCTATAGCGTGTGCTCTCTTTGACCCATTCACTCCCACTCACAGTTCTGAGAGTTAGCTGAGCATTCTAGTTTATTATGTTAATGGCAATTGGCAATGTTTTTTGTATATTTGTGGATTGTATAGCTCAGCTGATGTTGGATTTTTTATGGAATTACTACGTAACTACTGTTGTCTCTATAACCCAATGTGAATGTTTTGTTTGCTTTGAATACTTTCGCTCATATGGCTGATCTTACCTTTTTGTTTGGAAATACGTACATATACATATACCTTGTATACATATGCATTTCTACGACAGTCAGCTGGTAGGGTTAAATTTGATTTAATTTTTTCTTTTCCTAAACATAATTACATTTAGCATATGGGGAAACATTAGAAAGTCGGCCTTTTAGAACTTACAAAAACCAGTAGGAGTCCGGTTTGATATCTGTAGTTTCATAAAAGTAGCCTTAGAAGAGTTTATTAAATTATTTTCCAGCTAGAATAATGATTCCTGCTAAGAAACCTTTAAATGTTTTATGGGCATCATATGAGTTAGTATGTTTATTGAAGTATCATTATTCGAAATAATTTATAATGCTGCAATGACAAGAGACGAAGACCTTGAATGGAACTTTATTGAAATTCTAAATGTCTTAGTCTAATAGCCTTTTCACACAGCCAAATTAATTGATCAATTAAAATTTTAATTGCGAAAGCAGTTTTTGTCCTTCACGCTGCCGGTTACTCGATAACTGATCTAGTGTTATATAGTTTTGTTTTTGCTTTTCATAAGAAGTTGATAAGTCTCATCAGCTTATTTGCTATTTTTTAGCAGCGATATTTACCGTCGAGTAGTATTAATGCCATTTTATCAAAAATACAGCCAATCGCAGACAAAGAACGTACATATATATAACTACAAATACAGTATTTGTCGCAGAGTTGCATTTCATTGTCAAATCGATTAAAATTCAATTAAAAATATATTAAATAAAAAAAATGTATGGTAACTCGATCTTAATCAGGGTTTAAATCGAGTAGAGGCCGGTTAATTGATCTATTAGCTCCTGTGAGAAAAGGCTATAACCACATTTACTGTGATCTCTATAACCTAAACAAGTATATAATAAACAATATCAAAGTGCTACGAAGCAAGTGAAGGTTAGACTAGGTCAGCTTTCGAAAAAAAAAAACATAATATTCCAAAATAAAAATAAAACTGAATTCTATTAAATTAAGAGGAGAGTTTCTGTCAAATTCTCTCAAATAAAAAGTGAATTTAAACTGTGAAAAGTCTAACTATAGAGAACTGTAACACCAAAAAGATTATAACAAATATAAATCTTCTACTTCTGGTAACTTTATTGCTAAGCGATCATAAATCGCTAGGGGAGAGCGATAGCTACTCAGCGCAAGCTTTTGCTATTCAAAAGAGAATGCATCTCATTGATCACTTGCGCTCAGTAAACATCGCCAGCGAGCACTGGGGAGACAAAAAATTGAGTGTAAAAGTCAAAGCTTATCGCTAGTAACGGAGAATTCTATTATGAGTCAGATAAAAAGCTCCAAACAAGTACAGGGCAACATATGTTTATGCTGGTAAATGAAAATTAATAAATATGCTAGAGGTTAGTAGAAATGTTTTCAAGGGTTATAGATATAAGCTGACATCAATTGGTCACTTCTCTGCTCGCTATCTTTGGGCGCTGCTCGCCTGTCAAAAATTTTACATGTGAAAGCAACAACAAAGATATCTAGTTGAATTCGTGCTGGAGAGTATGCGAATACCTCATTAAAATTTCAATAGTCGCTTGCTGAGTGCTACCAAGTTTTGTTTTACTCATTTTAGAACCATTTTACAATTGTGAACGGCTCAAAGAACAAATTATTGTCAAAAAAATAAAAATTCTTATACAAAAATTTGAATTTGAAAAGGGCAGGCGAAGATAAATCGTTAGTATTTTTGTATTGAATTTATTGAATAAAAAACTTTAATAAAAATTAAATTTGTTACAAAAAACGTTAGACATAGACGGTGGTTGAAGAGTTCAGTGCGACCAAGTATATACAATTCGATTTCAGTGCTGCCAGTTTGTATGGAAATTTGGAAAGTTTGTTCGATTGGCTTGTCTATAGCAGTTAGCCAATCGATGACAGCTATAATTTAGTTAAATATATTAGTCACAACGACTTATAAAGTGTTGCATTAAAAATAATTTTAATTATTATATCTCTATCTCTATTAATTTTTTTCTTTATTTTAATTTTTTACCTTTCTTTCTTAACTACTTACCAATGATTCCAATTTTTTTCATTATTATTTTTTTTCAAATAAGTTTCTTTCTAATTCATCATATTTTGTTAAATATTTTTCTTTATTGTTATATTTTTTTCAAATACTCTTATCTGGCTTTAGTAGCTACATATTTTATATCCAAACGTAGCTTACTTAGCTTGCGCTTACATACCATACATTTATGTTTAGAAAACTTAACAGAATGCTATAGATTTTTGAATGTCATACATACTAGGGTGGGTCGGTTTTAACTAAAAAAATAAATAAAAGTATTTAAAAAGTTTAACATTTTTTTAATAAAAGAATTTGAGCTAGAGAAATTGAGTAAAAGGGGAAAACTCAAAAATATGAAATTTAGAAAATACAAAAATCACAAAAATTGGAATTAAGGGGTAACAAAAATAGAAAATTTTACTGAAAAAATAAAAAAAAATATATATATACATATATATATTTACTTTATTGAATTTAATTCAAAATAATATTTTAAACAAGAAAATGGTCGCCTACCTATTTTGAAGCAAAAAGTGTAGTAAAAAATATTTTTCTCTATATTTTTTTTAAATAAATATAAATTTTTTCTTTCAAAATTTTTTTAAATATTTTTATTTTTTTGATAAATTTTTATATAAGGTAGGTCAAATTAACTAATATTTTATTTAAAAAAAAATCGTATACAAAACCGACCCACCCTAATACATTTGTAAGCTTAGCGCATGTGAGCTATGTGTATGCATTTATTACTATTTTCATGAGTATACGCATATTACTATGATAGCGAAAGTACTAAGTACTATGTTTGTATGTATGTGGAATGGTTAGTATACAGAATTGTCAGTAATTACAAATTTAGCTATTTACAAATATTGAGTGATTTTATTTTTTAGTTTTGTCTTATTAATTACACACTGATGCTTGCGTTTTTTAGTTTTGTATAAATGCAGCCAAAAGCTTTTGTTTTGAAATATTTATGTATATGTACAACAGCAGTGAATGAAATGATTTAAAATTAGAAATGAATTGCTGGTTTTAGTACATTTTTAGTACACAAAATTTTTTTAGTACTCAAGGAAAAATATCTACAAAATTGTGCCGAAAAGGAAGATATTTTGCTGGAACATTATTCCATTCAGACTACAATGAAATATTTAAAAAATACAAATAAAATATATTATATGTAGATATCAATTTTTTAGTACACTCTTTTCTACCTTGAAATGTTTTGAGATCGTTCTTCAAAGTATTATTTTCTTGGTACAGTTATTTATGCACATACAAACATTAGTACATCTAATGTTATTTTAGTACTTAGGCATGTATGTAGTGTAGTTTTTAGTACTTTATTTTGTTTTAGTACATACTATACACCTTTTTAAACATGCAAATACCCAAGGACATTACATACGAAAATTGTTCCAAACAAATGAATATAATATTTTTCATAACAAATTTTAGTACTAATTTTAGTACACCGCAGCTCTGTATGTGTTAGTGCGTAAAAACTTTATTTGCTCACACTTTTAGTAAACATTTAACTAGGTACAAAATTTTAGTACACAAGTTAGTACATATTTAGTACACATTTTTATATATGTATACTATATGTACTATGTGTGGAAATGATTAAAAATGAAAAACATAAATCGAAAAACATGGTTCAAAATTATAAGGAGTCCACCAACTGATCTATTATGACTCAGTAAGATCTTATAATTTCGAAGCGCTGGAAGCTAAAATATTACTATGAGGCTACTTATGAAACGATGAGAGAATACTTGGTAGATAATCAAAAACACATAATTTTAAAATCTAGTTCAAAGCGCATCTGATGAAAAGAAACTGTAGTAACAGTCGCCCAAAAAAGTATGCGTTAATATGAAATGAAATCTGTTGAATGCTGCTATTGTCTTTTTATGCTTGTCAAGCATATTTTTGGTTTGCTTTGATATCTATTACTATGCTTGCAACTGTTTAGCTTTTTACTGATTTCTATAACGGTAATATACAAGCAGGCTTGCATCGAACTCGGTGCTGCCATATTAATTTATTTTATTTTGAATCATTATTTTTCTCCGTTTTTATTGTTATTTATTCTTTACCTTTTTATTTATTTAGTTTTCCAATTATTTTTTATATTTTTATTTTGCTTTATGAAGCTTAGCTAAACATTTAGAAATGCATAGTACATACAGTATATAAAGTTGTATACCTAATAGATACCATGTATAAGCACATATATATATGCCATCAACTATAATACATTTTATTTCTATTTATTTTTTGGTTTTTATATATTTTTAATTTATTTTATTGTTTTTGTTTTTGTATATGGCTTAATTAAGTTTTATATATTTTTCAGTTACTGTATGTCTGTATATACTGTCTTTGTTTTTTAATTTACACTTTCTTATATTATACATATTTATGTATGTATTTTCTATTTACTTGTAGATACATACATATATGCAACAAAATTTATTTATTTTGTAATATTTTTATTGTTTTCATTGTATAACTGTATTCTCAAATATTATTGCGCATTATTCAGTATTGTAGGTTTGTACATAACCTCATTTTTTATGGTATATTTACATATTTATATATATTTCGAAAGTAATTTTTTCGAAAAAGAAATAAAACCGGATATTTTTTTAGAAAAAAGAAACTTTTTAAAATATTGAAAATATGGTTACAAAAATTTTCAAAAATGGAAACAAGATTTAAAAGAAATCATAAAATTCCAAAATGAGAGGAAGAAAAAGGCGATAGACTCACCTAAATTTCGCATATTAAAATTTCTCAAATTTAAACTTTTAAAAGATAATTTCGAAAAATTTCGAACTCGAAAAATTGTAAAACATAAGATTCCACAAGTAGAAGAATCAAATAGCAATAGACTTCCAGAAATTATTAATATTCTAATTTAAAAGAAATTTGAAAATATAATTTCGGATATCTAAAAATTTTAAAATAAATTCTAAAATACTAAAATTTAAAGAAAATGTGGCATAACACTCTTAAATTTATTATTCTTATGAAATTTTAAGATTTTTGAATTCTGAAGTAATTTTTTGATATTCGAAAAATTTCGAAATTATATCGCTCATTTACTTGAATAGTGTCACAACTCAAAAAAGTCGATTTTTCAGGAGAGCGATTTAAAGTTTTCAATTGTCTCTTATTTAGCAAATATAGAAAAATTTCATCAGTTTATTGACAAATCTAGTGGACTGTAATATATTAAATACAATGTTGAGCATAAATGAACCAAATAGAGTGTACTCATGTTTTTTCTTGGGCATAAACGTGACCCATTTTGAATTGTGTCGTTATTTGTGAAATAAATAATTCAATTTCGCCGTCATAAGTCAAATTGCGTCGTTTTTGTTGAAAAAAATCAATACGAAAAATTTAATTACTTTTCACCAATATCGTTGTAATACAAAATATGTCTTTCTTTCTGAAAAGAAAACCAAATTCACTCTATGACAACATGTGTTGTAACACAAAATATGTCTCTCTTTCAGAAAAAAATCCATGCCTAATTCTGGCACAACTGAGAAGTGCCGTTATTTTGGTTAAAAACTAATGCAACATAACAAGTTTAATAACGGCACATTCTTATTTCACGGTTTATTTTTCTACGCATCGGAATGAAATTTTTATACAATATGGACGCTGCAATTGCGCACATTTCTGCATACTCAACTCAAAAATCGTGTTTTTTGAGTTGTGACATTATTCAAGTAAATGAGCGATATGTTCTGAAATTTAATTGAAGAAAAAGGCGATACACTCATAAAAATGTATAAAATCCAAATTTCTAAAGCTAAAATATTTAAAATATATTTTCGAACAATTTCGAAAATTCCAAAAAAATTGAAAAGAACTTATAAAATTCCATAATTACAGGAAGAAAATCGCCACATTATCACATATATTTCTAATATACAAATTTCTAAAATTCATATTTTAAAAATATAATTTCGAAAATTTTCGGAAATCAAAAAAAAGTCTTAGATTACAGAAGCAGAATAACCAAATTGCGACAGACTCGTAGAAATTAATAATATTCTAAAATAAAAAAAAAATGTAAAATATAATTTCGAAAATCAAAAAATTTTGAAAATAAATTCTAAAATTCAAAAAATAAAAGAAAACACTCGAAAAACTTCGAAAATCTAAAAATTATCAAAAAAAATGTCTAAGATTCCAGAAACAGAAGAACCAAATTGAGACAGACTCATAGAAATTAAAAACACTATAATTTAAAACAATTTTGACAAACAAGTTTCGAAAAAAAAAAATTAAAAAAAGTAAGTTTTTAACGAATAAGGGAATAAAACATTTCCACAGACTAAGAAAATATGATTCTTATGTCATTTTAGGATTTAAAAAAAATTTTGATATTCGAAAATTTTCGAAATTATATTTTTATAAATTTAATTGAAAAAAGGGCGAAAGAAACACTCATAAAATGTACAAAATTCATATTTCAAAAATTAAAATTGTAACATATAATTTCGAAAAATTTCGAAAATTTAAAAAATATAACAAAATTTCGAAAATATCGAAATGAGAGGAAAATGATCATAAACATTATTAAAATCGAAACAAAGAAAAAGAAAATAATAAGCACATCCAAAAGACTTTAAATAAAAACACCAAAAAAGAAAACGAAACCACCAATAAACACCCAACTCAAAATTTTTGGTTATACTAATGAGCATTCGAAAAAAATTGAAAAAAAAACATAAAAATATAAAAAAAATTAAAAAAAATTTAGTGAAAATATTAATATTTTTAAATCAAAAAATTATTGAAAAAATGTAAAAAAATAATTTTTTTCTCTAAATTTAGCTTCATATATCATCAAGCAATTTCTCTTCACCTATCTACGTACATTTACTTACTTCTTCAGTTTTACAACAATTTTCTTTTTACAAATATTACTTCAAGTTAAAGTTTAGTATAGCTTTGCTCTCCACCTCCACATTTACACACATTTATGCTTAATTACTCAATTAAGATATATATATATTTTTTTTTTTACTTATGATTCTAGAATTAACTCTATGCCATTAAATTAAACATTATTTCGTTTATTAACTGCTCGTTTTTTTTATTCTCATAGGATGCTCTTAGCAAGTTCTGTCTAGGGTTTATTGGTGGTTGTGTCTAAGTGGTTGTACAGGAATAATACCAAATTCGCTGTATGCTCAATGTGTAATGGTCGTTCTGAAAAAGAGAGAAGAAATCGAGAGAGAAAATATAGGAATTTGCAATGGTTTGAAGATAGTTTTTCCGATAAGAACACAACATATATAGGGTGGTTCTCAGCTCGAAACAAATATGCAATGAAATAGATGGTATGTGAATTGACTCTTTTAACATTCTTAACCCTCGATAGATCACTTTAAGTGTTTTAAAATCTCAGAAATCCCATATCAAACCTTTATTTACCGAATTCTAAAATTGAAATTCTTATAAGTCAACCCATACATAAATCCGTATCCGCAAATTATTCTCTTCCAAATAGTCTTTCCTTTGAGTCATTATGAACGATTCTCATTCCCGGAACATCGCAGCAAGGTTGTCATCATCTCATCAGCTACACAAATGATTTCATTATTAAACCAAAATTCTATAGAGCAATTACTAAAGACGTTCTAAAACCATCAGATTCTCTCTTAAAGTGATTAACTTCACCTAACGAACCCAATTTCTATAGAATTATGAGCACTTAATTAATTAATCGCCATACAGAAAGCATTAACGGTTTAAACGACTAAAGCGAGCTATGAATTAAGAAGTCAAAAGTGATGGCTTTGACATTGAATACTGACAGCAATGACAAAGTGTCAATTTAAAAGCTTTAGAGTGTGGGTTTTCGGGTGAAATACTACTAACAATGTAATAAGAGAGCCGTGTGCGTATAGCTATAAGCATGTGAGATATATGTAAGCATGTGAGTCAAACAAGTTAATTGGCAATAAATTTGCTGATAGCTGTCAATATGTCATAAATATGACACAAAAAAAAACAACAAATTTACAACAGCAAAATTAAGGTAATAAAAGTAGTTGAGAGAGGGAGAGAAAGGGAGAAAATGAGGATAACAAGACAATGAAAATATTTGAAAGGATTTATGCATAGTAATGCCTACTTGGAAGGAAAGAGAGAGTGTGAGAGCAAAATGAAAAGGATTTGACAAAGGGCAGACATGATTTGAAGGAGAAGACTCAAAGAAGATATAATATGAATGCGTGTGTAAAGAAATAATGAAAAAAGTATAATAAATAAATAGGAAATTGGTAGCTACACAACAAATCTAAATAAAAAATTGTCAATAGACGCCAAAGGCTGAGAGAGACACTGAGAGTGAGTGAGAGTGTGCAAATTTTGAAGGCCAATTTTCGGTTGCGTTTTTTATGTCAATGTCGAAAGAGGCTAATAAAGGGTAGAGAGCGAAAGAAATCCTTTTTACGATGGTCAGCCGGAATGATGACAAATCAGTGTTGAATGAAAGAAATAGTAAGAGAGAGAAAGTTGTAGCAAAAACTTTTTGATATCATCATTACTGTCAACAAACGAGATTGAGGAAAAGAGCGGAAATTGAGGAAATAGAGACTGTAGATATAAGTTTCGGGTAGGCAAGACATGTAATAGGCACATAAAATGAACGCCAGAGATGAGGCTACGAAATGCATGTTTAGCATGCAAACAAGCCGTCGAGAAAGCGAGTGGTTGGAGAAGACATAAGTTGCCAACAATTCAAAGGATATTACACACAGACAGTATAAGCCTTTATATATCCGTTTAACAAGGCTTTGGCTGGCGTTTAAAGCAGCCATAAACTGCCATATTGACATTTGAGGAGAAAAGTTATGAGCACACTTTTTGACTTTGAACTACTGACCTTGGCTCAATTCGGTGGCATGACTGTGACCGTAAAGGAAAGCAGACCAAACTAATGGCCACCACGAAATGTATTTTCCATTAAATTAGTAGCGAAATGTATTTATTAAAAAACTATATATTTATGTATTTGTTCATGGCAATTTGTGGCTATTTAATGAGCTTTCAACTGCCATTAAAAAATATTACAATAGGCAAGGAAGGATGGGTAATAAAGTTTGGCCAAATCACATGCGCCATGGCAATTTGCTTATGAAACCCTAACGAAGCTACAAATATTTATGACCACAGCCTTTTCTACGGTTTCAGCCTACTTTCCTTGCCGTTTCGCCACACTTTCCGGCAAGTTTATTGCATTTTGACCGTTCTGCGCTGCAGTTTACTGTTTGCCTCTTTCATATTTTTTTTGATTTTTTGGGCCGCACCCAAAGTCCATTAAATCTCATTTTGTGTGGCGAAATCTTTTCCATTTCGTTCTAAATAATATTTTTATTTGCATAGTCATGCCAGTGAAGCGAGACTAATTTACTATTCAATTTCTGCTGCACCCTTAAGTGACACATTTGCAACAATGGCAGAAGTAGAAGCAGCAGAACAGCAGCAGCGACTGCTGCAGAGTAGTAGCAGGAGCGCAACCTTAGCAGCGCTAACCGTAAATATTTAAGTTGTAGATTTTGGCATTTAGATTATTAGATTCGTTGCGCGAACGTCCAACGTCTGCTAGTTGACCGCATTTTATTATATACCCGAACCGCCTAAAAGTATGCAACGCGTCACACCTCGTTGACCTTAACATCATTTTGGGCTTACGTACAAACATATAACCGTTATAAATCCTTACAGACAAATACTATAAGCTTGTAAATTTTTTAAAGTGCCGCCATAAATTGCATGACAATCTGAAAAAGCAATTTCACTAATGGAAAAATCAGCGAATGCAAATGGTTGGGCATCCACTATACAGTGTAAGTGAGCTTGTGTCTGATTTAAGTGCGCTTTCAGGCAACTGTAGCTGTAGCTCATGAAAGAGTTAAAAAATCAGTAGCGCAGTTGGCATTAATTTAATTAGCCGTAAAGTTGTTGAGCAAAAACTGCAAGAACGTGAAATGTTTTTTGTCTGGTAGTCTATTTAGTTAGTTAGTATATTTATACTAAGCTTTCTGGGCTGGCAAGTAATCAGCGATTTCGTTGAACTTGGCGAAGTTCGTGTCTGCTGGGTAATTTAGTAGATTAATCAGTCTACGGATTACATACTAAGCTTCTAACTTAAAGGCCAATGCGCAAATATATTTATTTTATAATAGTAAGGATTAAAAGACCCTTTCTTGGGAGTGTAATGACCCGTACTATTATAAACTGTCAATCAAAGATTATTTTTGTGTTCATTTTTTTTGAGATCTGGCCTTCTCTGAGACATATCAAATATACTTTGGCTTAAAGAGTTCCTCTTCAAACACAATGTTATTTGTAAGGATAGACCCAAATATGTACTTTCAAAGTCATTAGTTACTCAGTTATACTACAGTCTGGACATTCACTTCGGTATATTCCAATCACCGGTATGTTCCAAATACTATATAAATTATTTATGGTACTCATGGTTTATGGAATTCATAAGATCATAAATAATATAACTATTTTCGAGGTGGCCATGTGATCTGTTGAAAAATCAGACTGTTCGTTGTCATGGATAAGATTTCAACGAAAGCTATAGAATTAATATCCACACAGGAGTAAATTGATCAATTAACCGACCTCTGCTCGATTAAAACGTTGATTTATAGCCTTTTCACACAAGAGGTAATTGATCAATTAACCGGCCTTTGCTCGATTAAAACGCATATTTAAATAAAAAAAAAATATTTTTTTTTTACATTAAATTTTAATTAAAGTTTAATCGACTTGAAAATGAAATTCAACTCAGCCACAAAGACCGTATTTGTAATTATATATACGTTCTTAGTCGCTGTTGGAAATAAATAAAAAATAGCTATCAGGTGATGAAATTTACCAAAACAAAAATGTGTAACAGCTGATCGATTATCGAGCAGCCGGCAGTGCGAAGGACAAAAAATGGTTTAACAATTAAAATTTAATGAAATTGGCTGTGCGAAAAGGCTATAAGGGATCTAAAGTGTATAAGTGACTAATTTCTAACCATTGTCACATATAGATTAAATTTATGAAGATATATTCTAGACCTAGGAGGTTTCAAGATTTAAATCTTTGAAGATAAGGTAATATTTTCTACCTTCCCTATTACATTTGTCAGTACACCTACATATAACTATGTATAATGAACTGAACTGAAACTAGGTTCAAAGACTCGTAATCTAGATGACCAAGTGTAACCCCAAATGACAGTTGTTTGCTTAGCCTATAGTTAGCATTGATATCTAGTTGAACGTCCAACCTACAAAAAAAAAGTGCGAAACCTCTGCCTTTTCTAACATCATCAAGCAAGTATCAATGAGGAGTATTTCTATGAGATATTCATTAGATTCAAATGCTCGTTCTAAAGGATTTCACAAACAATTGAGTTTGAGCAGGGTTTCGATGAGTGGAAGAATTAACTATTCAATGGGGATTATTTTGAAGACGACAGAATTAATGTGACGAATAAATACAAAATTAAGATGTTCGAAAATTTACGAAATTATAATTTTAAAAATTTAAGTGACGAAAAAACTGAAAGTAACACTCTTAAAATTTATAAAATTAAAACCTCTAAAACTAAAATAGTGAAAATATAATTTCGAAAAATTTCGAAAATTCAAACAATAGAATAAAATTTCGAAAATCTCGAAATGAGAGGAAAATAGAAATATATTCATAAAAAATTTTAAGGTCGAAACAGAGAACGAGAAAATAATAACAAAACTTCAAAGAAAGGCATCAAAAAGAAAAAACACCAAAGACTTTCCCAAAAATTGAGCTTGAGCATTGTTTCGACGAATGGAAGCATTGACGATTGAATGGGAATTATTGTGAATACGGCAATATTAATGTATTAATTTCAAAACATTTCTGTTATTTTTCGAAAACCCCTCGTATAAATTTATCATATGTTGGACAATTGGTTCATAAGATATATCATATGAGCACCGAAGGCAATGGACAGAGCATACAATACAACATTATTTTTGATGACAGCAAAATTGAGTGGAAATGTTTTGTTTTATTGGACCTATCATGAATATTTTCGCATGCAAAACATTTGAAAGAGATTGCCACGGGTAAAAACAAAAAAGAAAAGTTCATTAATATTTTTTTCACGCCGGAGTCTAATCGACAGTCATCCAAGACCAAATTTAAAATTATGTCGTCTATATTTAGGAACAGGTCGTCTATATACAGGACATTTAACTAAATTTAATGAAATATGTTTCGCTTTAACTCAGCATCCAATATATTAGTAGAATGTGCCCCAAACGACAGTTTCCTTTCTAGCTTGAAGAAAATGCTCTCTAGAGAGATATTTAGTGTTAATGACGAGGTATTTGTACAACAAAAATTATTTCGGAAATTAGAAAAGTCCCTATAATCGATGTGTTTATCCCAATAATAGTAGTATTGGATAATAAAATCGAATTTTGCCAATATATATTTTTAAATATTACCATATATGCCAACCTCAATTCCTAGAAACACTCATGTAGTAAGTGAAATCCAAATTTGATAGCCGTTAGGCACTTCAACTAGCACTTTCGGAAAATTACCCTCATTTGAATAGGAGTAAATACAATTTTATAATAACACTAAATAGCTTTGTTTTCATCTCATTTTTTCGAACGAACATTACAGAACACTGCCTCAATGCTACTACATTGGAGATTAAAACAGAGAGTGGGGAAGAGCTCGCAAACTAATAACAGTTTTCAAGGTAATTTTGCTATTTACAATTGACCTGCTAAATGGCCAAAAAATACATTGCCAAATGCACAAACCACTCATTTGGCGCATGTTTTGGGAAAATAAAACGAAAAAATAAAATATAAACCCAACTGAACGCATATAGTTTTATAGCATTTTCGGCTATACACACGCCGGTTGCGGTCATTGATTTTTATAGACAAGCCAAAAAGTGCCCGAAGGACACAATAGAGAGCAAATGCAAAAGCAAAAGCAAGTCTGTGTATGACCACTTAATGGTTGACTAAAAACAACAGCGATTTGGATGAGCAACATAGTGAGAGAGGGGGAGAACATTGCGAGAGGGAAGTGAAACAACAAATCGGTAACCAATATAAGGGGCCATAAGCAAATGACTTCCAAACAAGGGGAAAAAAGAAACGAGCTCAGCGCTACAATGTGCCAACATGTAGTAGACAGACAAACGCCAGCGGCAGTAAGTGTATAACAACAACAATTGCTTGGACTACAAGAAAAAACTGATGATGGAAAAACAACTTGTACTCGCAATCAAATTGTTCATGTCAGCTAGTGAAAATCGTCTGCGAGGCTACAAACAGTAGCGTACATGATAGAGGATAAGCGTAGCTTTGCGTATCCTTTAGACTTTCTGCGCCATTAAATGTGGCTCAGGCACCGTATTTTTTGTTGGCTTACTTACACTACTGCCAAGTTCCGTTAGCATACGTCATTAGTGCAATGAAGCAAACGTGGCGTCCAACTGACCTCAGCAAGTCGCTGGCGCGTCGAAATGTGTGGAAAAAAGGCACTGTGTGTGTGTGAAAAAATATCAGCAATATTATTGGCAGCAAAATAGTTGGAAAAAATGGCACACACTCAATAAGAGGAAAAAAGAAATAACAAGAAAAAAACTATTCAAAGGATGAAAAAAACAATAAAAAAGCAGCAAAAAACTAGTGTCGACATGCAAATGAATACTCCTGGCATGTATCTGTTTGCACCCTTTAGACACGGCCGACCCTATCAACCTTTTGCCACTAACACTACCTGGCTACAAACTGCAACGCGTTCCAGCTTAATTCGCTTCGTTTTTTGTTTTTGTTTATTTTGCACAGTCTTCGCTTGCGCTGGCAAGCAGACAGTTACAAAGTGAAATCAAATAACCTGCCCAGCGCTACACCTTTGCTAAGAGGGTGGCAACACCTCACCGGTACTAGGATAGTGGCACTTAATACCAGCCCGTAGTGCATAAGCCTGTGTTAATATGAAAAAATCAGTTATATATGTATGTGTAATTGTTTAGTAGGGCGGTCGGAATTAAGGGGTTATATACAGTTAGACGGCCGAAAAAAAGTGAATTTTCCAGAATTTTTTCTGAGAAAACTTTTTAATTTATTGATCCAAAAATTTATACACATATTATGGTATCTTTTAACTGTATTTTAAGACTTAGTACTAGTAAAAATATTTATTTGAAAAAGAGCTACAGCTGATCTCCTCTCAAAAAAGACGTTTTGCAGTGACCACTATATCTCGGAACTGGATCATTTGAAATTAAAAAACCAAACAGATTTCGTTAAAATAATGTTAAATCTAGTAATTAATCGAAGGAATAAGCAAAATGAATTTTTTTGACAAAATGGCGGTTTCTCAAAAAAAAAAATCGATTCTTCACCGAAATTTCGGCCTTAAATTGTTTATAAAAAATAAAATATTTATCGGAGAGAAAAAATCTTCGATTAATTACTAAAAAATATATTTAAGAAGGTCGTGTTAAAATTTGGGACTAATCGGTCTAGCCGTTTTCGAGTAATGTTGGTCACCGACTTTGAAAACACCATTTTGAGAAAAACGCGTTTAAAGTTTGGACCTTGTACTTCCAAGCACTCTGAAACGCCTTTTCAAATTTGCTTGTAACTTTGAAAATATTCACCGGAACGATATGAAATTTTCTGTGTGTATTTTTAAATATATGTATATTAAGAAAATGAAATAAAAAAAATGGATTTTTAGAAAATTCTAACTGTATATAACCCCTTAAAATAAAATTTAGGTTATTTTGTAAGAGAGAGAGAGAGAGAGAGAGTAATTTGTGGTATGACGTCATACTAGCGTTGAACTGAGAGGCGTCTGTGATTTATTTCTTTGCATGACATACTTTAGAAGACACGTTATAAAATATCATTTCTAGAGTACTTTTGGTTATGACGTCAGACTAGCTACGCTTTGTGAGAGAACTGAGAGAAAAATGTAAAGAAGCGACCTCTACCGTACCTTTTTTTAGCAAAAAATTCTGCCAATCTGCCAAGAACGGATATCGTACGTCTTTGTCGTAGAGTTGCATTCATTTTCAAGTCGATTAAAATTCAATCTAAAATGAATGTAGATTTTATTTTGTATGGTAAATCGATCTTAATAAGCGTTTTAATCGATCAGAGGCCACTTAATTGATCAATTAGCTTTAGTCTAAAAACGTTATTAGACTTTTTGAAAAGAAGAAAATAGAGAAGTTTAAAAACCGGGACTGACTCAATATAATTTAGAGCGGTTTACGTCTTTCAAGATTTTAACAGTAAGTAAATAATGAAAGACGACTTTGAGAAAAGAAATTTTATAAGTATACGTAGGTTGAAATAACACTCTTGACTATTAGCTACAGATCATAACTAATCTTATTAAAGTTGAGTTGTATTAATTAACATCACTTTTAGTAGCTTATTAGATTCAATTTAGAGTGTAAAAAGCTTAAAACGTGTATTTTGAATATTAGCGGCCACTATAGTCACGTAATTTAAGTGCGTGCCTACTGCACAGTGAGTTTCAGTTCGGCATCCAAAATGTAAAAATAAGCCAAAAATTGTAGAACAAGTTATCGTTTATAGAAAGAAGGCCACTAGGAACTCGATTTAAGGCGGTTTATGTCTTCTGCGAATCTCTATTTGAAACGGAACATCGAGACGCGCCCCCAAAATATCGAAGAAGCTTGGCCAGGAATCTGCCAAGAAGCCAAAATTGCATTTACTTAAGGAAAATTGAAGATGAAAGGTTCGTGCCCAATCATTTTGTTGAAAATAAACCGAAATGTAGGTTACGAATTCCTTATTTCGTGATATTGACTTCCCAAGACAGTGATTATGACGAAGAAAGGAATCAATCACACTGAATTTAATTGGAAATTGTATTGAGAAAATCTCCAAAAAAGAAAGTTGAGTCAAAGCTCTAGAGAGTGAGTAAAATCTTTTCATTAAAACATACAGTTGGAAAATGAATTCGAAGGTTTCGATAAAACTCTCTGTATAATGATCTACCAAGTTCTATGTGTCTTTGAATTGAATTGGGTCAGGAGCAGTCTCGGCCTCCAAAGAACATTTAACGTGAATGTTTAACTACTCAATACTCAAGTCTCATGAAAATTTAAATAAAAAAACTGATCCGATCACTAAAAGGTGGTGCACTAAAAATTGCTTTAAAAATGTCCATAACACAGCGAGCGTGCAATTTTCCATTTATTCGAATGCGCTTATGCTTTTCCTGTTTTATTATTTTCTTGTATTCTATCTCTTCATGATACCCACGTTTATACCATCTTTTTTATGCAATTCACTGCCTACAGTGCTGCAGCATCTTGTTGGTAGTTTAGTTTGCTCTGCTAACTGTTACAAGCCACTAATGGACACCACAACACACTTGGCTCGCAGCCAATACAACTTTTGGCCAACACCATAGTCAGCAGAGACCTTGGCGATATTGGCAGGAAAGCGCATAGCAGTGTATATGAATATTGTGAATCGTAATTTGTGTTGTTAAAAAAGTTGTGGTGAAATGGAGGAAGTGAAAAAAGTAAAAAAAAAAATGTTGTGTATCGAGGAATTATGGTAAATTGGCTTAAAGTGTGTTGTGATACGTTTATGTAATGGTATAATTGGCGATTGTGTATATGAGAAACTAAATTGAAAATAATTATATTGATCTGATATTTTAATTTTCCTCACTAAACATTCCCACTAACTTCTTTCTGTGGTAAAAATATTTATTAACTGCCGGAGGTGTTCATTTAGAATATTTTAAACTCTGTATATGTATATTAATAATTTCTCTCTATATTCGATATTATATTACTTTGATATAAGGCTAAGTAAGGAAGATAACTGTCTTTTTGGGTCGTGAACAATTCTTTGTTATAAAAGCTTGCGCTAGATGGCGCTGTGATGCATTGTTTAACTTTAATATGGATTTGTTAGCAAAAATAGTATATTTCACTATTTCTATCACTAATTAGTAGACTGTTTCTGTGACTGATTAATCCATTTTGAAGTCCGTTTCATTGCAAAAAGGTTTTATTAGATGATATAACATGTTTTTTTGGGTCGTGGAAAGTTTCTTTCTTATAAAAGCTTGCGCTAGATGGCGCTGTGATACATTGTTTTAACTTCGTTATGGATTTTCTTATGAAAAATAGTATATTTCACTGTTTCTATCACTAATTAGTAATTTTTAAGTCAGTTTCATTGAAAAACAAGTTTTTATTATAATATATAACAAATGTCATTCCAATAGATGGGGAATTTCCAATTTGTGTGGCTTTAAGCTTTAAATTTGTGAAGCTTTTTCACTAAATTTTCAATCAATATACTGCAGTATTCAAGGCCAAAAATTTCAAAAAGGCTTTAAGAGAATTGAACACATGAACTTGCAACGAGGGAGTTGCATAATTTCTCCATAAGAAAGCGATGCTGTAATCTATAAAGAAAAGCTGCTTATTTGCTAAAAATATGAAAGCTTTAGAGCTTTAGCTTTCGCGTGATTTATATAACAAATTTCCAACGCCTTTCAATTTCCTTCCCCTCTCCTCTCCTCTCTCTCGTTAAGCTATAACATCAACCACCTGCTCGGGCGTTGAAAGCGTTTATCTCGCATTTATATGTCTGCAAAGTTTTACACTTGAACATAATGAAAAAAAAAATGAAATAATACAAAAATATCACCGACACACAAAAAATCGAAATGAATAAAAACAATAACAAATAACTGTATGAAAAAGTAGCAAATAAACTTTGCTGTTGGCTGAGGCGTAACTTTTATTTGTCTGTGCTCATTTTCAATAGCTCAACAGCTCATTGCGTTACACAACCAGCTACGGATTGCGCGATTTTAACGAGAGTCTGAAGATAAGAGAAAAATATTTACACAAAGAAATGAAGACAGTTTTACAAGGAAAACCATTAAGCATATGGAGTATATAAAGAACAACAAAGCTATAAATAATAATAGACTTGAATAATATTTGCGAATTTTTCACTCACAATTTCAATTCGAAATGCCAGTTGTATTTCCTTTTATTAGAAGTGAAAATATTTTGTTAAATTAATGAATTGAAATATTTTATTTGTTTTAAGAGAACAGACAATTAATAACTTCAATTCTGCACTTATATAATATATCTTCTACTCACTTGAAGCTTTGTGAACATTTATAATCACTATTGAGAGAAGTGAAGAAGAAAAAAATTCTTACAAGGAAACCAACTAACTTAACAACTCACCCTCGTATTTATTTATATATTCCTAAATGTAGTATATCGTACACTAAAGACTTTACTGAAATTTGAAACTAAAAAGTTTTCCCACTATTTTGGCAACTCATTCAATAGCAATACCTTCTCATGGGCAATTAGCTGTCTGCCGGCTTCTTAGAAATATGTCTCCGGTGAGAAATTTCACACAAACTGTCTTACTTGTTACTAAATTTCGGTGGAAAAGTGTATTTTGCGGTTAGTTACACGTATACGAACACGAAAACATACACATATATTCATACATGAGTACAAACATAAGCGCTTAAGACCCCTGTAAGCAGGTAAAGTAAAAGCTAGTGTAATCCAACTTTGGAAAGCCGACTTTGTTGGCTGCACAAAAACTTCAATGCGAAAACAAAATACTAAATTATTTATGTTGCTGCAAAAAAATTGCTTAAAACTAAAGTTTACAAATAAGAAAAGTGTAGCTTTGCCGGGTTTATACTGTGAATTTCACTTAAGTTTCATACAAAAATTAAAACAACAACTTGTACGAGTTGTATACTTGTTTGAAATGAGTATGTAATACATGGCGTATGAGTTACTTCAATTAATTTTCGAAGTTGAGATGCGTTTTGGAAGTATATTATTATTTATTATTACTAATAAATCGTTAAGAACAAAGAAAGTGTGTAGAGTTTAGTTAAAATTATTATGAAATTTAATTATAAATCAATATTTACAGTTTTTTTGAGTAGTAGAGTGAGGAACTGTTATTGGTGATTTCAATACTTTTCAAGACAAAACTACTCCGACACAAATTTTTTTAAACATATTTTTAAAAAGATATTATAGAGCTTTTCAATAAAAATCATCCGTCCAAAACAAGCTTCTTAGTTTAGTATTAAGAAGTTAGATTTATGAATCCACTTATTTCAGGTAATTTAAACCATTATAGACACATTTTTGAATAACTTTTACCAGCCTTTCTCTCTATATTTCTTAATATCACAGCATTATGGACTTTTGAGGTAATTTATTTTTGCTTTTCATATTGGAAAAAAATCTTATTCGATAAGCTCCTAAATGTAGGCAACATTTCTAATTGCTACCAAAAATTCTATTGTGAATAGCCAGGCTCTAGAAGTTAAAAAGAAAGTATTCACGAACTTATAAATCGTAATGAACAAGAAGTCATGTATATTTTATCTGAAATTATTTAAAAACTGAAATTTCCGAGTTTTCTCCTCTAACACAATGACGATCTGATAGCGGTGATTATTATATTTTTGTGAATTTGCACTACTGATCTACTTCGAAAAGACCTAAATCTTTTATATATCTTTATAAAAGTGATTATAGAGCTTTTCACAAATAACACCAGTCGAAAATGAGTTTTCTACAGTAGTATTGAGAACGTAGTTTTATAATTCCCTATATTTGAAGTAAACAAAGAATTGTAGACGTATCTTTGAATACATTTTGGCTTTAATTGCTTCATTGCTTTTGAATTGAAGCGTTTTGAGCTTTTGAGTCTATTAATCCAGGCTTTTCATATTGAAACAATTATTTCGATATACTCCTATATGTAGGCAATATTTAACTTCAATATTAGGAATGAAGTCATATTAGGAAATAAGTCATAGTCATAGCCTTTTCACAAAGCCAAATTAATTGATCAATTAAAATTTTGATTGACAGACCAGTTTTTGCACTGCCAGCTACTCGATAACCAATCAGTTGTTACTCATTTTTGTTTTTGCTTTCGCAGAGTTGCATTTCATTTTCAAATCGATTAAAATTTTATTCAAAACTAATGTAGAAAAATGAAATTTTTCTTTTGTATGGTAAATTGATTTAAATCAGCTTCTTAATAGAGCAAATGCAGGTTAATTTATATTAAGTAAAGTTGTGAATTACTTTTTAAATTTTCGAATTTTGAATTAATTTTAGAATAGTTGATCACTTGAATATCTGAAAAATATTATATTTTAATCTCTGGAATTAGTAGAAATTCCATTTTAAATAATTATCTTATATGAAAGAGTTTACCCAAGACAAACAAGTATACAAAACCTTCAAAATTATTTTCAAAAACTATCAAATTCAAAAACCTAGCACCTACCGAAGCTTAAGCAAATAATCACTTCTTATTTCTACATTTTCCTTAAGTAAAACAATAATTTGCGAATATAACAATAAACACTTCGCTTAAATGACCCATAATTACGCCCCAAAAGCAGCTGTTTAGTTGCCATAATTTCCGCAAGATAATATATGTACTACAAGCGGTGACCGCAAAAGCGAACACACAAATTGCATTACAAAATGAGAATTTTCTGCACAAATCTGCGCTGGAAGGCAACAAGAAAAAGCGATATCTAAAGATATATATGTTTGTAAAAATAACGAAGTTACCTGCAAAAACGAAAAAAAAAAATTATTTTTTGCGCCAATATTCCCGGTTGCCAACAACAACAACACATTTGCGTCATCATAAGTACTTAAGATTTGAGTATATGAAGTGCTTGTAAATAGCAATTTGCCGCACACGCCTTCTCTCCCTCTTTATACCACTCTTACTAACTCACTTTCGCTCACACTCTCTATCTCATTCTCTCTCCTAGCAAATCGTTAGTCAAGCAGTATTTATGTGCGCTCATTGTTGCCTTTTGTAATTCGGTTATTTATGTCTGTGCGCCAAATTATACGAATTTTCATGTTAATGCATTTTTAATTCAAAATGTGTAATTTGCATTAAAAGTAACGGCAGCGCAGTAGCATAATGCTTTTGCAACAACACCCAATCGCCTTGGGAGCCAACAATACAAATTCGGCAAAACATTTGCGTGGACACGGAAGTTTACTTTGCGCCGACAAGCGTATGTATGTATGTTCACAAATTATTTATTTATTGTAATTCACACGAGTGGATTTGGTTGTTAATATTTTTTTGGCGTTTTTTCCTTCAGAAGAAATGTTACTCATACGCCTACGCGCCACCACAATACGAGTAAGTACGCAGCACTGCTCTGCTCAACACTCGTTTTTGTGTGTATATGCCATTACATAAATTTGCTGTTATCCGAATTCCTTTACATTTTTGTTATTGTATTTGCAGGTATTAAGCGCAGAAATGCTGTTTTTCTTTTATTTTCTGCACTTTATTTGAATTTCTTCTTCGGTCGCCTTGACTGTTGATTACGTCTTTTGGCGTTTAGCATTTTTACCTTCGCTTGCTATTGAAATTATTATTGTATTTCTTTTTTCGGTTTTTTTTTGTTGAAATTCTGTTGCGCTTTAAGCTCAAATACTTATTACTACTCATTTGATATGCAAATGAAGGCGATGTCCTTGTGTAATGCCACACAGTTTGAAAGCAGTTGGTTTTACTGACTGCATGTAAAATGAAAAAAGGAACAAAATAACTGGAAGCTGTATTTGTTATGCTGATGTCATGAATATCTTATCCGGTTTCCAATTTCATGCTTTTCCGCAATACCTCAAGAAATATATGTACAATTATATGCTCAAAATTTGGAACAATGCAAAGGTTTGAGGAGGAGTTGCTCTCAACATAAGCTCTCGAATATGTGGTTCATTCTTAAAATGTTTATTATACTGATGTAAAAACTCCATTTTGGGCAAAAAATCGGATTGAACAGAACTCTGCTGGAATACTCTTCAAGCCGAGTGTTATATTATACAAACTAATATTTCCCTTATGAAAGCAATGCATTAATTAGATTTCTAATGGACCAAGATCTATAAAACCAATCTTAATAAACCACAAAAATTTATTTGTAGCAAAGACACCTTATAGTCCAAACACACACCAGGAAGATCATAGCATAGACACATACCCTTGATATTGTCAATGACCTTATTTCGCCTAATGATGATCTCATTAAATTGCTTAGCCAATTCAATTGCTATAGCCTTTCGTACAGCCACAGTAATAAGGTACATTAAGATTTTAATTGAGTAACCAGTTTTTGTCTTTCGCACAGCCGGCTTGTCAATTAACGATCAGCTGTTATGAATTTTTTTATTTCTTTTCATATGAAGTTTGTAAGTTTCATCAGCTGATTTCTATTTTATCAATAAACAAACATTTCCAGCGTGGAAAATATCTACATTCCAGTTTCGATAAATTTTTATTCGGTTAAAAACTAATGAAGTAAAATAAAATTTGCCTTTTGTATGGTAAATCGATCTAAATCAGCGCATTGATCGAGCAAAGGCCGGATAATTGATCAATTAACTCCTGTGGGAAAAGGTTATTAGAAATATTTTAAGTAAAAAGACCTCTTTACGACTTTGAACCAAATCAGAGGCGTATTTAATGATAATACTTTAAGAACGAGTCATAGGTTAGGCATACTGCAGATAATCTTATTTGGACAGATTCAACTGTCCTTTGTGATACCCGGATACTCCTGACATTATCTAAGACCCTTTTGATATGACAAAGCGCTTGGGCTCCATTATAAAGTTCTTAAGTCGGCTAATGTCGATTCCAGTCACTTCACTGGGTTCGCCTACCAAGGAGCTTTAACCTAAGTCTGGCGAATGCTGGATATTGAAGGAGGAAGCGCTTGGATGATTCCTCTTCACCTTCCTCCAAACAGCTTTGGCAACTAACGTCTGACTTGATTTCAAGCCTTACCGCGGGTGTGACTATTGGACAATGGCCAATATTAAAGACATATACAAAAATATTTTGAGCTGGTGAAAACGCAGTTTTCTTAGAACACTTTTTGCTTAGGCAAGTAAATAGAAACTAGACATAATTTTTTTAAAATTTAAAGTTTTAAAATAATAGTTTTAAAAAGTTCATTTTGTTCTAGAAATGTTGACCGAAAAAGAGGAGTTTTAACAAAAAATTGCTGAATATATATACTCCATATTCCATATATTTTTTGTTAAAACTCCTCTTTTGGAAGATTTGTTTGCCCCAAAGTGCTTTTAAGCTCTATAGAAAATAATCTTCACAAGTCCAGTGATGTTTCAGAGAGAATGTTAGATCTCAGATGGCTTCAAGACCCGACAAATATGAAAATGGACTACTCAAACATTAAACATAACATAACATAACATTTCCAATTAATTTTCATAATAGCAACTCATATAAAATTTATAAAACATTTACCAATTAATCAATATTTGCAACAAATAATCACTTTTATTTAACTAATTAGCACTTAATAAATGAATTATTGCGCACTAATGAGCAATCAACTGCAACATAACCACAAATTAGTCAAAACTACCTGCTAACTCAGCAAAAATTTTTCCCAAAATATGAAAACAAATAAAAATCAAATTTATGCGCCAAAATTGCTAAATGCCAAACACGCCTGCCCGATCAAGCGCGATTATGCAAACGCCACATAATTTTTCATTAATGACAGCGACAAAGCGCACTCACCAACAACCAACGACCGCCCAAATGATGCCAATAAATCCAACTATAATTAAAATTTAATCGCGTCGGTAGCATAATCAAGCCACATACTACGAATCAGCAACAGAGCAACAAAATTATTACTTAAACACGCAGTAGCCACATGAAAACATCAACAACAACAAACAAACACATCATCAAAACTGAAAATGGTAGTCATAATTGTTGGCTTGCGGGCATTTAAGTGTGGGCAAGTAAGTATGTAGTACACCAACGATGGCAACAAATACTCGACAAACACGCCATTTGCAATGCGATTAATGTTAATTTCACATTTATTTGCAAGCGATAATAATGGCAACAACAATAAGAAACACAATAAATGGGGGCGAGTAGGCGTTTAAATGTAGCGAGTGGGTCGGTCACTAGTTTGAATATTAATATGTATAGTATATATACAGTTAGGTATTGTAGTATATGAATAATCCAGGTGTCTTAGCCACTCATACACACACACATACACTTTCCCGGGTTTTTGCGCCTAAATGCACACATTAAATTTTGCGGCGCACAATTCAATTTCACGCAGCTCAGCGTTGGCTTACCAAAGGTTAGAGCGAAAGCGGGCGCACACTTACTACTAAACACCCTTATAAAAATACATACTTGTGTATAGCTATTCCATTATGTTACTCAATTATATGCGTCGGAGTTACCGAGCTTAATTGTTTGGCGAGTGGATAAAAGTAACTGCGAAAATTATTATCATATTTTGTTCATAATCATTTTTTATGTATTTATGCGAATTTAATTGGCGCTTTGCGACAGCTGTTGGGGGAAAATATATAGTATATGAAGTGCGTAGTTTGATTATGACCACAATTATAGCCTATGCGTAGGCGTTGTAGCTGTTGAGTTCTGTAATGACTTGACAAATCAAGCAACGCATAAATTTTATTTTTATTTTATCAGCAATTGACTTTTATTTATTCATTTATTGCGTTTAATTTTTGATGTAGCAATTCTTTTATTGCTTGGTTTTATTGTAATAATCATATTTATGGATTCAGGTGAGTGAATATGCTGACATTTTTAATGCCTCAAGCTGATAATGGATAAACTCCGTACTACTGAAGTAAAGATATCACTGTAAGTGTATAATGCTTCACTAATATGAAGTCTAAATGTCAGTCAACTGTACATATTAATTAAATTAATTAGGCTTGTATTATCAAAAGGCTGTGCAATTTGGTTTAATTGAACTAAATAAGTGTTTAAACCAACCCCAGTTATCTCAATGAAATGTTTGTGCCTAATAAGGTCTTTAACTAACGTAACTTATAACCTTTTCACACAGTAGCTAATTGATCAATTAACCGGCCTCTGCTCGATTAAAACGCTTATTAAGTTTGATTTACCATACAAAATAAAAATCTACATTATTTTATAATTTCATTTTAATCGACTTGAAAATTAAATGCAACTCTGCGAAAAATACCGTATTTGTTATTATATATACCTTATTTGTCTGCGAGTTGTTGTTCACGCTACACGACGGTAGATGTCGCTGCTACAAAATAGTAATCAGCTGATGAAACTTACCAACTTCTTATGAAAAGCTAAAACAAAAATGTATAACAGCTGATCGATTATCGAGTAGCCGGCAATGTTAAGGCCAAAAACTGGTTTCTCAATCAAAATTTTAATTGATCAATTAATCTGGTTGTGTGAAATGGCTATTAATCGAGTTAACTGAACTGTTTAATATACTTTCCAGAAAGTTCTTCCATATTTTCTTAACAAAAAATTTAAAAACTGTTAGCATTAATTCACCCAATTACGTTTGAGTCTACAATGGAACTTGGATTAATTGAAAGTAGCTTTGGCTAATAGACGTTTCAGACAACTACTTAATTGAGTCAATTAGAAAATAATTTACACATGAATTGTCAAAATCTATTTCGTAATGAAACAGCCATTTGATGCGCGTATAGGGTAAAAATGTATGGATATTTTAAAATGAGAAAATTATTTAAGGAAAACAGATTTTTTCGACTGAAAACACATAAATTCGGGAACAATGCTTTAATTTATTAAAATATGAAAGCATTTGGGGTTCAATGAAATTTTTTATCACCACCTTTTGCTTCGTGACAAATTGGTGTACAATGAATTAATAATATTATTATAATTATATATAGAAGATATTGGAATAGAGTTTAGAAAAATACTCGCTTGGAGAAATTCAATCGGTGATAGGATAGGTGTGTCTTTTAGTAACAATCAGTATCTTGTAACTTGAATTATAACAATAGAATTCAGAGTAAGAATTACACAAATAATCCTGTATGTATACCAGGTATAACTCCAACAATAGATCTTACTAAATTTTAGACTCTCTATTGAAATATGGTTGTTTTTTGTCTGACTAGGAAGCAAATTCATACTCTAATAGCAGGGTTCAGAGGTCAATTATCAGACCAGTCATTGCCAAGGGCAGATGGTTGTATTTAGATAGCGTTGTAAGACCCTCTCAAATCTCTGAAAACATTAAGCTCTTCTCGAAATACATTATATCGATAAATATATGAACTTGGTGATAAAGAAAACGAGGATAGTGAATCATGCTAATGAGTTGAGAGGACTCCCTGGCGATTCAGGATATTTGTATAGCCACAATGACGTTTATAAATAGGTTGCTATAAGATTCATTATCAGATTTAATATAAGTAAGAGTCTATTTTAGAAAGTACTTTCACGGATTGATATCAGATTCCTGATTGAATGAATATAATCGCATCGATCTCATGAACAACGGCTGGGTGAATGTCTTCGATAACTATACTTAGAAGGCAGTCAGCCTTCTAAACACAACTGAAATCTTTTCGCTGATTTTCTAATCTACCATTACTATATGGGATCCAATGTACTAAAGACTTAGAACATAGGTTCCATTAAAAGATTCCACAGATGACATAAAGGTCTCAAAAATCAAATGTTGAGACAAAACAGCTTATAAGCGACTTCAACTACTAAAATTCGAAATAACTACAATGACTTTAAATTTATCAACTGTGCAAAAAATGAGCGTAGAACAATATCTAATCGTAAATTCTTCAAGAGTTCACTGACCTCATCTAATCCCGTATTAACTGATTCAAGCTAAATAAATTGAAATGCTTATTCTTTGGAAAAACAAAAGTCAGCCGCCAGTTAAATAAATGATTATCTGAGAAAAGAATACAAAAAAAAAAAAACAATAAATGTAGCTTGGCTAGAGAGCGAATACACCTGGAAAGCAAATTCCAACGAAAGCGATTCAGCCACCTAAAGCATTCCAAGCTGTACAAGTATACCCAACCCCTTTGTGGGCAATCAAATGAGAGCACTTGCCGTGCGAAAAACACACGAATACTTGCCGAACGGCTTTTGACTACACAATCAACGCAACGCAGCAGCGGCAAATCCACGTGATAAATGATTCACTGTGACACCTTCAAATGTCTACATATTTTTCAAATGTCCAACTGTCAAGCGAAACCATGCCAAGCGGCGGCCTAACACCAAACCAAAAGCGTTACCAGCTGAAACAGAGGTAAAGTCAATTGCTGAGCACCCACGTACCGAGTGACTGACTAAAGGAACGTCGGCATGGTCACGCATAGCTTGATGGCGGTCTGATGTAGTGGGTCAAGAGGGCAGCCGGAGATATGGACACGCGCTAAGACGCTTAGTTGGATTTTTCGGAAATGGAATTTGGTGAAACAAGTAAAAGCAGCTTGAACGAAAAAAAGAGAGGAATAAAGTAATGCGAGCAGTGGAGCCGAGGTTCCACGGGTGCATACGGGTAAGTAGGCTATTTGCTTTTCCCGCTCAGCCCGCTTGCAACTGACGTCACTGGCAGTCGGTCAGTTTGTAAGTTGTACATTCGCTTACTTCAGCCTTACAGTCAGTTAGTCCCGCAGTCCATCACTTACGCTGGCACTTCGCGCACAGTCAATGGTGGTCGTGACAATTATTTTCAATTATTTACCCAGCGTGTCCGTCTTTTTTCTTCATTCGCTTTAATTTGTTGCTCTTACTGGCTTTTATTATTTGTGCTGCTGCCTCTTTCTACTTCATTTTCGTTTCTGTTTTGTTTGGCGACTTTATGCGCTTACAAATTCTTATTGTCATTTTTATCGTGGTCTCATTTTTATGATTGCTCTTTGTGTATTGTTAAGCTTTAATATTATTAAGTTTGTTGCTTTTGCTTTTTTGTACACAAAATCTTCTATTTACTGTTATGTTTCGCTCCCTTTGCACACGCTCTCTTTTTTTTGCATTCCGTTTGTTTGTTGAACTGACCTTTTCTCGCGCCGTAATGTCATTGTTAATTCAACAAAACAAATTCCAGCGCTTTCGTTTGCATGCTGTCTGCGCGCCTGTGTCTATGCTACGTTTTCACATTATTTCATTAATTTTTGTTAATACATACATACATTTGTACTTTGTGCACTTTGGTCCATTTCGCTCTTTTGTAAATCCCTTTTGTCCGTCTGTCATTTGTTTTGGCTTTCCGTCGTCGATTAGCACTTTCCGTTGTGGGAACGGTCACTGCTAGCCGGAAATTTTATGCCATTAAGAAGTGAATGTGCAAATGTGGCTTGTAGGAAGAGATAGATGAAAAGTATAGGGTGTTTTCTTTAGACATTTTCTACTAAAAGTTGTTTATTTTGATAGCAATGTGGCTCTGGAGGCAATAATCTTACAAGTTCTCATAGACAATAATATCACAAGTTCTCAGAATTCCTCTCTGCCCACTGATTGAAACTTTGGACCTGACCTGATGTGGTCCTAGAGACAATAATCCCATAAGTTCTCAGAGACAGTAATATCACAAGTTCTCAGGATTCCTCTCTGCGCACTGATTGAAACTTTGGACCTGACCTGATGTGGTTCTGGACACAATAATCCAATAAGTTCTCAGAGACAGTAATATCACAAGTTCTCACAATTCCTCTCTGCCCATTGATTGAAACTTTGGATGTTGTTCTATATACAATAATCCAATAAGTTCTCAGAGACAGTAACATCACAAGTTCTCAGACCTGATGTGGTTCTAGATACATTAACCTAATAAGTTCTCAGAGGCATTAACATCACAAGTTCTCAGACCTGATGTGGTTCTAGATACATTAACCTAATAAGTTCTCAGAGACAGTAATATAACAAGTTCTCAGATATCCTCTCTGTCCACTGATTGAAACTGTGGATTTAGTATGTCATGAGTTTGAAAGGACTCAAATTCAGAAAACCAGACCATTTTCTCATATGTAAACCTCTCTATGTCAGCTCTAAAGTAGTGAAAAATCTAGCCATTGGTTTCTAGGAACCTTGATTACCAATAATTTTGATAACCGGACTCCACCCGAAGATCATGCAAGCATGGAAATAGCCCAGAGCAACCTCACAAGCTTTTTCACGACCACGCTTTTCCACCTACTAAGGTTTTCCTTGCTCAAAAGACGATTGGTTGATAATCACATCCAATTCCAAAAACTCCTCTCGATCTATCTATTACTAGTACTATCTATGTTGGTGGAAACCTTGCAGTTGGGATTTTTTCTCAAAAAACATCGAATGAAAGTTATCCAATTCAATATTAGAGAGTATTTACTAGTCTATAATTATTTCATTATACCAGTTTTTAAATTTATACCAGTTGTTTGTGCGATTCGATGCTCTCTAATTTCAGATGAATCGACGACAGGTATAATCGAGTGAAAGTTGTCAAATTCAATACAAAAGACTATATTTTGATAACCCTTTGGTATTCTATAATTATTTCATTATACCAATGTTTTAAATTTATACCAGTTTATGCCAAAATTGCCTTAGCGACAGACAAACACTTGTACCATTGATGGTTCTGTCTGAATCTATTGTCTGAAGTAAAAAATAAACGAGACAGCAACGATTCTGTGTTCCCAAGATATAATATATAATGGTAGAGGAATACTTGGCCTAATGATTCCTTCGACGGTGGCAACTTTCGACTCCTACGATGTGGCACTCCTTCTTAGCCACTGCTAAGCTTTTCGTAATAACCTCAGTGTATACGAATTTAAGCGAACCATTATCCTCACTAACACCTATATTTCCAGCAGGATCTCTAGGCTTAAAAAACATATATATTGTCAGTTATATGTAAAATTGCGCGTGTGTCTTCATATAATTACGCTTAAATAAATAAATGTGCAATTCTCCTCCCAACGGATGTTACTGGCGTGAAATTATTCGCCGACTCAACCCGCTCGCCATGCTTTTCGGCGCGTTTCAATGTTGACTCGGTTGCTAGACACCAGCTGGTTAAATAAAATTCACTAAAGGCGCTTGATGATAGACGACTTTAAGGCCGCACATGAAAAGGTTATTTTATTGCCGAGAAAATTTAATATTTGAGTGGCGAAAAGTGCGGGATTTTGCTGGGATTATTATGAAATTACAGCAATAATTGAAGATTACAAGCCTGTCGACGGTGTTGGTGGTAGTTGTTGTAATGTTATGAAAATTATAAAGAATTTAATTAGCATGGTGGGTTGATGTGAAAGTTTAAGTTGAAGGAAGGAGTTTGAGATTAATAGAAAGGGAAGTGGAATTTCTGAAATTCTTCGAACTAAGTTCACTAGCAACTATGAAAGATTGTATAAATCGTATGTGTTAGAAGATGAAGACTTCAAAAATTTTAGAGAAAATAAAAGTGAACTATTAGAAAATAACTCAAGCGACATCTAGAGCTCACCAAATTCTTGGAAACACTATAAAATGTGATAGATGAAATATCATTCCAGCAAAAGATAAATAACTCTAGTAAATTTACAGCTCTTAAACGAGAACAAACTTCCAAGAAAACCGAAAAACAACAGCAAACATAAATGTGTCAATAAAAGTTATTTTATGTCAACATCTTATACTACATTCGAAGCGAAAATTCAACGAAACTCACATAAAAATTGCATAAAAAGTATTTTATAGCATAAACTCAATTTTGTACTGCCAAGTTAAACAAACCTAAACGTTTTATGGTAACAGAGAATTTTGCGCAAATATTAATAAACAAGTGAATAGCTAGAAAACCGAGTTATATGCCATTAAAAAATACAATCCTTTAAGGAATTCAAGGCATAAATAAATAAATTATTGCGGTATGGGAACGTTTGTTTTTATAGCGAAAAACATTTCGCTGAGAAAATTGATAAAAAAAACATTGGAAAAATATTTGTCTTGAAGCATAAATATATACATATGTACATATACATGTGTATGTATGTATATATGCCAACGAGTGAATTGTCTGTTATGCCAACAATGTAATGGTTAAAAGAATAATGCGCACTTTGTTGTGCGCCATAAAGTATGCTACTGTTTCTTATTTTTTTAAAGGATTTTATTGTATTTTACATTACACATTTCACTTTGCTGTCTTCTTTTTTCCAAGCGACTTAAAATTGCAGTGCATAAAAAGGGGAACTTATATAAGAAAACTCAAAGAAAGATATTTGAATGCATAGTATTGGAAGGCAGATGTATTTGTGTACATATGTATGGGTAGTAAAATTTAAAGCCTTCAAAAGAGTGATAAAATATTAAACCCTCAATGAAATAAAGAAAAATAAAAAAATAATTGGATACAGTTGAAATCGATAATACAACACTCTCAAAAGAAAATGAAAAAAATATGAAAAATTCTCAGGTTTCCTAAACCCAGCCCCTGTATAGGAAAATTATAACTCAAAGCCTAAGCGGCAGAATGGTTCGATATTCAACCGTCTTTTCATTATACCAGCATATTCGATTTATACCAGTTTTATTAACCCTTATATAAAAATTATAACTCAAAGCCTAAGAGGCTTTCTTATACCTGGATACGAATGAATCCTCTTAAATTAGTATAAACGTTCGATATTCAGTCTTCATTTCATTATACCAGCATATGAGATTTATACCAGTTTTATTAACCCTGATATAAAGATCATGTTACAGAAATGTTACAAACCCCTTCCGAGACTTCCGAAGTCTCTTCAATATCTCTAAATCGAATGCAGTATCTTGAATTAGCAGAAAGGTTCGATATTCAACCTTCATTTCATTATACCAGCATGAGAGAGTTATACCAATCTCTTAACTATATCCAAATCGCATACAGCATCTTAAATTAGCATAATCTTTGCAAATTGATCAACATTGTATTATGCCAGGAAGAATAAAAAACAAGAAGAAAATGTCAATTAAAATCGATAATATAACATTATCAAAAGAAAAGGAAAAACTATTAAAAATTCACTGGTTCATAAGCCCAGCCCCTGTGCAGAAAAAATTATAACTTAAAGCCTCCTCTTATATACATATCTCTGGATACGGATGCAGCATATTACATTAGCCAAAACGTTCGATATTCAACCTTCATTTCATTATATCAGCATAAGAGAGTTATACCAGTTTTACTCTTAAGTATATCTAAATCGCATACAGCATCTTAAATTACCATAATGCTTTGAAAATTAATCACTATTGCATTATACCAGTTTTTGCGAATTATTGCAGTTGGTTGTTCGATTCGCCACAATCCAAAATTTTGTAAATCGAAGCTACATTATATATCTAAAGTATTTTGGGAAAAAATATGCCACGGATTCATAGATGGAAAATTTTTACCCCGGGGTAATTGACTAGTCCGTCTGATACAAAAACAAAAAATGTACTTAAAGCCAAAACCTACTCTTTCTTATTAAAGGGTTTAGCTTTATACATTTTAGAACTCTCTCTTTTTATAATGAGTCTAATTCGAGAAAATTGAGAGGCCTTCTGTGTAACAAAATTTCCATTAACATTTTAATTTTTGCAGTAAAATTTAAACCAAAGCCTCACAGCCTTAATAGCAAACCTTGAAATTTAAGCTTCCTCCTAACAACATAAACTTCACACAGAAAAACGAAATAAAATACAATAATTCTTATATTTTCTTGTGAAATTAAATTTCAAATGAAATAAATACAATTTATGCAGACGTCCTTCATACGGCATAAGGATAGCAAAGACGACCGAGCACAAAGCGAGCAAATTATGTTTCCAACAGCTGTCAGTCGCTTTGTTCCAGAAGGACGCCAATGTAAATACGGGCGAAGTGGATGTATGATGGGAATGTAAAATGAATAATACAGAAATGAATAACTGGCAGAGACAAAATGTGAGAGAATTTAAATTTTTGTTAAGAAATAATACTGTTTTGGTGTGGAACATAGTAGCTTAAGTTGAGTTGAGGGAGAGTGTAGGTAAATTGGTAAAGAACGGAAGTACTTAAGTAATGGAAAATTAGGAGTTTTTACTTGTTTTCTTGTTTTTTAAAACACTATTTCGTATGGAAGAAAACAAACATTACTTCAGGTTTAAAAGTTGAAGAATGTTAAAGGGTCCTACTATGCTCGAATTGCCCCTCAGACATCTACAAGTCATTCTCTTCGGTAGAGTAGTATATCCTCCATGTATAGGAGAGTCCAGATGACCACAGATGACTATTAAAAATACTTAGGAAACCCTTTGAACTCTAGAAATGGTTATTCTTCCCTTTAAAATCCAGCGCTGAATGGGTATTCTCTTACAAAATTTCTGA
Organism: Zeugodacus tau; assembly: GCA_031772095.1. Taxonomy (NCBI): domain Eukaryota; kingdom Metazoa; phylum Arthropoda; class Insecta; order Diptera; family Tephritidae; genus Zeugodacus; species Zeugodacus tau. The sequence goes on along the minus strand of CM062653.1, from coordinate 10,956,087 downwards.
GAGCTTATCCTAATCTCACTGTAATTGCTTCATCAATACACCAAACCCCTTAACATAATATAATCAGCCTTCTTACAGGTTTCTTCCCTTTATTCACCTAAAAAAATTTCTAAGTACGAACTATACTTTAAAACTTAATTTTACAGCTTCCTATCGCACTATACCTGCGCTTTAAATTACTATTAAAATCATTACCCAGTCGCCTGCACAACTTTCACTTTACTTCCACTGTTGCTGCTGTTGTTGTTTTCCTTTTGATTTCAATAAAGAATATTATAAAATTTATTACATTTTCTTGTTGACACCTGCATGAATGTTTAAACATTCACACCACCCCCCACGCATACACCGCTCTCTACAAAGAGACGCCTACACAGAATGCCTGCCATCAAGCCTTTAAAACGGCTTTGTCTGCCTTTGCTTTGCCTTTGTTTATCTTTGCCGTAGTTTTTGGCGTCCTTTGAATTGCTTCGCTCTACAACGGCGAGTTTGCATTTTACACTTTTGTACTAAAGTTTGCCTCGTTCACGTTCTACACTTCCGATGTCTTTTGATCCTTTTTGGTGTGTGCGTTTTTTTTTTCTTCTTATTTTTCGTCTGTACTTTTGGTCTTTGTGCTTTGCATTCATTATTTACATATTTATGGTATTTGCATAAGCGGCTTCCAAATTCTTATAGAGACACAACTATACAAATATATGTAGAAGAATTTACATACAGACACACAGACACACTAACCTACATAAATTGCGTTCGGAAAGCCGCTTCAATTATTTTCACAGCGTCATACAATACGAAAAGGTTCAACACTCTGACTAACAGCTTCAGCCTCTTGGCTTTGCGTGCTTTTTCACTTTATTTTTATCAACATTTTCTATTTATCTTTATTTATTCTACACGTTACTAAGTTCCCGTTCTTTGTCATCGCTCATAATCTCATCTTGAATTTGGTGAGATGAAAAAATAAAAAAATAAAAAGAACAACAAGTAGAGGCCGCCTAATCTGGTATTATTAATTCATACAAATTTGTTGTGTTAGAATTTTCGCTGAAATCTGGGATTATGTGAAAAATTTTGATTAGATATCAAGGCTGATAGCAGAAATGCTTTGATGAGATTTTTGTGTTGAAATTTATATAATTTGAATTATATAATATAAACATATTTTTGAGACACTTCCTAGCCACTTTTTTATTTTATGCTATGGAATTTTCCACGTGCTATGTATAATTTTAAGCTGACAATTGTAATCTTTTTCAACGATTTTATTAAATTATTAAATATAATAAAGCGATGAAATACCAGGAGAATACAACTAATTGTGTAATTTTACTCTGTTTAGACTTTCTCATAACGGTAACCTCTTCTTTAAATACGAAAAATGGAAGAAGAGCAACTATTTTTGTAATATTTATATTTTTATAGCATAGTTTTAGGCTAAAAAGCGATAAATTACCAGGAGTATACAATCTAAAGTGATCTTTGACTTTCTTGAGACTTTCTCATAATCTCTTCCTTAAAGCCAAAAATATGGAAGAAGAGCAATTTTTTTGTAATATTTATATTTTTTGTAACATAGTTTTTGGCAAAAAAGCGATTAAATATCAAGAGACTCCGATTTAACGTGAAATTTGACTATCTTTAGACTTTCTCAAAAGAGTAGTAACTTATTTAAAGACACGAAATGGCTGCAGAACTAGAATTGTAATTAATATTTTAACTTTTTGCAGTATATATTTAGGCATTTTTCACTCTACATACTTTAGTTTCAGACAATACAGCGATTTAATACCAAGAGACTACAATCTAATGTGAACTTTGACTTTCTTGAGAATCTCTCATCATTTAAAGCCGAAAATATGGAAGAAGAGCAATTTTTAAAACATTGGGACTTTTTATAACATACTATTAGGCGACTTTCATTTTAAATCTTCCACTAAGTTCATATATGAGATGAAATTTGAACTTCTCAAACGGTTTATGAAAAAAAAATATTTGAAAAGTGATCCTCTCGCAATTGTTTTTGCTTTTTGTAGCAAAGTTTTAGCGATTTTCATTTTACATATTTGATTTTATTCACACTTAAAATGAGGTATGCACTTCTCAAATGGTTTATAGAAAAAATAATTTGAAAATTTATTCTCTCACACTCGTTCCTACGCTCCCAATTCAAAAAATTTATTTTTCAAACAGTTTCTGAAAAAATTACTTTAAAAAAGTGTCTCTCTCTCGTGTATTTATTGTATATAACACCCAAGAAATACATTTTTTGTCAGTGAAATTAATAAGTCAATTTCAAATAAAAGAATGTGCTATAAATATCCCAGAATTACTTTCAAATCGAATAAAATTGAAACTGAATGTATGCGAAAATTTTTACCCATTCTGCCTACTTTGGCAACCAGTATGCACCATGAAAATTTTTTCAAAGAAAATAACCTTTACAGATAAGTTATTTTTAAACATAACAACAACAAACTATTATCGACTCAAACTGAAATTATCATATTTCTTTTGCCTCAAATCTGCTTCAAAGCACGTCGATAAATTCGAACAACTGCAAAAGGTGTCACCTGAAGCAACACAAATATTTCGTTGCACACTTCTTCTTCGGTGCAAATTCATACGTTTATCTTTGTTTACATTGCCTAAGGTGGCAGTCAATGTCAGCAGACAATCGCACTTATGTGTGCATTTGTGAAATTTATATTTTGATTTTTGGATAATGTAGGCGAAGAAATTTATTTACCGACATGTTTGAGCCTTAAGGTCGATAAGCTAAAATAAATGTATATAAGTTGAAATATAGATATGACTGCTATGCTGATGATTGACAAAAAATATGTCGAAGCTGTTGCATGATTGTATTATTTGCATACGGCTCAAGGCTATTTATTTTCAAAATTATTTATAGTATAAATGGTAAAGAGAAATAACACTCACCTGTGTTTCCTTAGCGCTCGGCGCTTCCTTCGCAATTTTTTATATGTGAAAGTGCTCGGCGAAATTGTGTAATCTTCATCGAATTCCATTTCGATTTTGATCAGATTTTGTAAATTTAATTGGCAGTCCTGGAAAGGAAATGAAAACAAAAATAGATAAATATACCTATGTAGTATGACACGAAGAAGAAATGAGTGTAATTTATTTGAGGCTATTTACTATAGCCATATTCCTATACTCTTAGGACAAAATGTTACATTTTAAAACTGTGTTAAAAGGTCAACTGTTTTTGAGAAAGTTTTTAAAATAATATGATGATACACCGATCTAGTCATAAAGCAAACGAGTTATATATAGGGTTATATACAATTTTGAAATTTTTTAATTATTGAAAATGGGCGGAATTTGACAATTTCCACGCCCACAAAATGGCTAAAACCGAAAACACATAAAGGTTCATAACTAAGCCATAAGTGAAATTTGATACAAGAGATCCCACCAGGAAGGGGCATATTTGGATGAAAATTTTTGGGAAAGTGGGCGTGGCTCCGCCTAATATTAAGTTTATTGTACATTTCTCGAAAACTACTGAAGCTATATCTACCAAACTAGCTAGTGTAGTTTTATTTATCCTCTTCCTTATTAAGTCAAAATGGAGGAAATCGGATAAGAACCACGCCCACTTCCCATACAAAGGTTAGGTTGAAAACTACTAAAAAAAAAAGTACCTTAACTCACTAACGGAAAACATCAGAAACATTAAATTTTTCAGAAGAAATGTTAGAGGAGAGTTTCAATCAGATTAAAAAAAAAAAGGGAAAATGGGAGTGGCATCGCCTACTTATGGGTCAAAAACCATATCTCAAAAACTACTCGACCGATTTCAAACAAATTCGGTACATAATACTTTGTTGACACCCTGATGACACGGATGAAAAATGGGCGACATCGGTTCACAACCACGCCTACTTCCCATGTAACTCAATTTTGCTATCCGTCTGATTCCTTCACTTTATAATATATACATTAGGAACCAATGAAGATAGCCGAATAAAACTTCACACAAATACTGTATTTGAGCTGTGACATCACTTGTGGAAAAATTGTCGAAATCGGACTATAACTTTTCAATGCCTCAGATATCGAACATGAAGGATTCAGAACCTAAGGGTAATTTTTCAACGAAAATATCGGTAAATCAGATACTTTAGTTTAATTCAGAAGGAATCTTTTTCTTCTAATGTGTCTTTTTACAAAAAATGGTTAAAATCGGGTCATAACTTCCCCTACTTCCCACATACATTACATTCGGTTTATCAAACTTCGGTGGGCTTGTGTGTTATCTCAATAAAACTATATCAATAAATTGCGAGAGGAGAGTATAAAATGTGCGGTTGCACCCGAACTTTGTATTTCTTTTCTTGTTTGAAATATTTTGGTCTGTGTGAGAAGAAGAATTGTAGTATATCAAGAGGGGCTTTTTGATCTATCTTGATGCCACTGGTATTTGTATTTGATCTTACAAAGAAAAAGACCTGATGAAACATGAAACTGATGTCCGGTGTTTGGTTACTACAGGCCTTTGTCAGAAACTTAGTATGAAATTTCAAGTTAATGTATTGGATTCTTGATAATTTTATCAAATGCTGACAATTTTGTATCCCAGCAGCTATACTTAATACTACTGATGACTAGTAATCACCTAGATAGTTCATAAAGAATCAATAATCAGGGTAATAAGCTTACTCCACTAATAACTGAAAGTAGCTTTAACTCATTTTCATCTCCTTATGTCAATTCTTTGTAAATTATCTCGACAGAATTACATAATTTTACATAATGAGTCACATAAGCGCATCAATTTGCGCTTTTAATTGAACTCAATAGAATCGAATGAGCTCTCAAGCTCACATCACTCAATGCTGACTACTTCAAGGCAATGCTCATACTCAATAATTTCGTAATTTTAAAATCGGATTTAAAAATGCTTTTATGTTTCCGTAACTGAAAGTACATCTATACATTAGGGATGTTCTAAAGAAGTGTGAATTGATTTGACAATTGAAGAAAAATTAAGAAAATCAACAAAAATTATTAAGCTCTTAATAGCCAGTATTCCATAAATAAATTCTATAAGAGCATCCAGTATATAGATTTTTCAGAACCTCCCTAACATGCATGTACATATTTCTGTCACATATAAGCTCTTGAACTGTAGTATAGCACATATTTGACATCGATTTTGTGTCAGCATAAAAGCGCAAAAACAACAAATTGATGTAATGCAATAACAAAAGCAACATAATATGCGCGCTAACAGCCAGCAAAGTCAGTCGGTTCAGCCAGTTCACCGCAAACCATAGATAGACCGCACAAAACCAGCTTTGATGATGATGCTGCTTGTATAGCTGCTGATTTTGCTGATTTGAAACCGACACACATCACATGCACAGGTACACAGTTACATGCCGTGCACAAGGCGGCAAGCGCATAAACTGATAAATTGATAGCACTCCTCCACTCTCAATCGAGTGTGTGACTTTGTGGCATGATAGCGTGTAGCTTGGAGTTGTTGCATTAATTCAGCGAACTGTACATTATTGCATTTCTAATTTCACCGCACACAATCACCTACACACACTGACAACTGTGGCATGTCCTTTGACATCAAGCTTTTGGAAAATGTTGAAATGAAAATGTGATTTCAGCAAAATGAGTACGAAAGACACACACACATATGAACATACTGTGATTGCACAAAAGCTTATAGTGTAAGCTATGTATACATATGTGCACTTTGGTGTGTGTGTGTGGTGCGGCTGTGTTGCTTGGTTTCTGGCTTATATTCGACTTTAATTATATATCATTTTCATTCACTTGTAAATAACGCGAATGCTTTTGAGGTTATTATGGGTTGGGTTTTGCGGTTGCGGAGGGTCGAAATCAATGAATTTATTAATTTCAGCTTTTTGGCAACAAATTTATAGAATTATGTGGCATGGCGTATACGTAACCTTGTGTCATATTAACAGTAGAGCATGAATAAATTAATTTTGGACACGGCGTATGAGTAACCACTATTACTAAACTCATAATTATGCAATTTCTGCCAATTTTTTACGATAGATATTCCGATCAACTTTCCGATAAATAATTCGATAACAATTTTTTTAATAGTTTTTCTAAACTCTGAGTGCTAACTGCCTACTACAATTTATAGCAATTATTTTCCATAATTCTTCCGATAAATTTTTTGATAATATTTTTCGATAACTTTTTCGATAAATATTTTTGTAAAAACTCTACCTATAACTTTGCAATTTCGAACAACTTTATATCTTTTTATTTTTTATCGATCATTTTTACGATATATTTATCGATATATTATCTATATAATTATATATCTCGAAGTTGTTTAGATAACTTTTTCGATATATATTTTTCAAAGCTCTTATTGTTAACTGCCAACAATTTATAGCAATTATTTTCCATAATTCTTCCGATAACTTTTTTGATAATTTTTTCGATAATATTTTTCTATAACTTTTTGGATATTTTGTATACATTCAAAATATAAATTCCGACAATCACTTCGATATTTTTTACAATATTTATTTATCTATATAATTATATATTTCGAAGTTTTTTCAATAACTTTTTCGATATATAAACTCTGAGTGCTAATTGCCAACTACAATTTACAGCCATTTTTTTCCACAATTCTTCCGATAACTTTTTTGATAATTTTTTTTCGATAATATTTTTCGATAACTTTTTGGATATTTTTTAAACATACAAAATATAAATTCTGACAATCACTTCGATATTTTTTACAATAAATATCTATATCTGTGCATTTTCTAACAATTTTGATTTTTTTTATCTTATTTATCGATATTTTTTACGATAAATATTCAATATTTTTTCGATATATTTTTTTAAACTGTGACTGCTAACTGCTAAGCTGCAATTTTTAATAATTATTTTCCATAATCCTTCCGATAACTTTTTTTGATAATTTGTTCGATAATATATTTCGATAACTTTTTAGTTTTTTATATATACAAAGTTAAGTAATTTCTGACAATTTTCTTCGATATTTTTACAATAAGTATTATATAACTTTTTTGATAATTTTTGCTAGAATATTTTCGATAACTTTTTCGATAATTATTCACTCCGTGCTTTACCAATAACTACGAATTTTCTTACAATTTTATATCTTTGTTTATTTATCGATATTTTTTATTATAAATAATCGAAAGGGTTTCGATAATTTTCCGATATTTTTTCGATAACTTCTCACTCAATTTTTTTTTTTTAATCACAATTTTATATATTTTACAAAAAAAAATTCTTCCACTCACCTCCAATGTCTTGAAATGCCATCGTATATCTGTCGTCGCCGATGTGTCGGTATCTTCAATAGTATTTGTGCTGCACAGGCGTAACGTTGGCCAGCATTGGCAGCGTTTATTGGTGATTTCGCAGCCAGGCTCTATCACTATTGTCTCATCGTTTGTACAATTTGTATTGTATCTACTGCTGTGATATGTGGAATGCAGGGCAGATGATGACGAGGGGAGATCTGGAAAGAGTAGAAAAATTTAGAAAGTATTAATAATTGTGAAGAGATATTGAGTAATATAAGTTATTTAAAGACTTTAAAGGCTCATATCTGAAAATAGGAAGGCTTAAAAGCTGTTGAGAAAACTATGGAAAACGGGGTTTAAGAGCTTTCAGAACAAGCTTTTTAAATTTAAAATTGTATCTTAAAGGCATAAAATTAAAAAATATGACTGCCTGCAATTTAGAAAAATATACACCAACAAATGTAGTAATTTTTTTGTGTATCCAATGCAAAAAAGCTTTTGTCAAGCTTTAAAGCTTTATATAATATTATAGTAAATGAAACCAGAGCGATATATGGTTCTGAAAAATAATTTTGAATTATAACTAATATCAGACACTGTTGTTTAATCCAAATAAAACTTAAATTGGACCATTTAAAAGATATTTAATGCAAACTTTACTCCAGCGCCATCTAGCGAACAACTTCTTGCATTGAAACTGTCTATTTAGTGTGCTTTTTAAAAAAAGTTGTGATAATATTTGAGACAATTAAAGATAGTTTTTCATGCAAATAAATTGTGGTTAAAGTTCCACCCATCTTTTTAGCATTGAGAAAAGCCACCTCACCCCTTCCGCCTACCATCTAAGTCTTTGTCTAGTCATCATATGATGATAGTAGAAGATCTACAACAAAATACACACCTACATTTCTCTGATTAAATACTTAATTATCATTCCCTCTCTCCCTTACTCTCTACTTGTGGTCTTACAACTCTTCAAAAATCTGCTTTGATAATCACCGCTTCGAGTACTCCTTTTATAGCAACCATGGCGGTTATTAGCTTTTTATGCGCTTGCCTAATTAGTTTTTCTTACACTCAGTCAAATCACGAAAGGAAACACAGAACACATTTATAGATTTTTTTGCGATTTTTTTATTCCTTTTTTGACTCTTCTCCGTCTGCTTAAAGTCTGCAATAAAAAAGCACTTACAACTCACAAGCAAAGTAGAAAGCAAATGAAGAACAAAAGTCTAAAAATAATAAATTCGCAAAAGCGCACAATAAAATTGTACAAAATGCTCGAAAAAAAAGAAAAAAAGGTGCAAATGAAGCCGCTCACTGAAGTTCCACGCGTTTGTGTGCGGCTGGTTGTACATGGCGCATAAGTGATTTTTAATTACATTAATTTGCTTTGTTGGCTTGTAATGTGGCGCGCTTTCTTTTGGCGGATTTAGTTGGAGTATGCGAAAGGCAAAATTTCGGTTTTGTATAGTGAATTAACTGCTCTTAACATAATTAGAGTGAGAGGCAGGGAAAAAATATTTTTTTATTCAAAAATTTTGTGTTGATTTGAAAAAGGTGTAGAAAAAAAAAAAAATAAATAAATAACATTAAAAACAAAAAACTAAAAATAAAAAAAAACAAAAAATATTAAAAAAAAAATTAAATAAAAAAAATTAAAAAAAAAATTAAAAAAAAAAATAAAAAAAATAAAAAAATTTAAAAAATAAATTTAAAAATATTAGATTTTTTTAAAAGAGTTTGCAAAAAATTGAGTATTGAGTCGAAAAAAGTTTATAAAAAAATTTAAAAAAAATTAGAAAAAAATAAAATTCAAAAAACAAAATGGAAAAAAATTAATTTTTTGCAAACATTTTTTAAATTAATTTTTTTTTTAATATAGCATATCCACAAATTTTGAAGCATAATGCCTCAAAATAATTTTTGTTAACCTTCCCATACAAAAATGTTCTCCTTAAAGTCAGACACCAGACAGTTTTCCGCTGAAATTGTAAACTAAAAACTCTCCACAAACCTAAACACACAAAAGCCACTACATTCCCAAGCTCACATACAACTTTCGTCTACAAAAATATATATTTTTCTAAATTCCACTAAACAAAGCCAAGTGACATTTTATTTAATTTCGTGCATGAGAGCGTGCTTAGCGTGAATGTGAAATGCGTCGAAAAACAAAAGAAAAAAATAAAAAACCAAACAAAAAACGCAACAACAAACAAAATACTCATTAAAGCCACTCATGCTGAACATTCATTGCCTTGGGTACACCTAAAGACGAATTAAAAAAACATTAGCTTTGTTTTTGTAAATTTAATAAGCCAAGTGGCTACACAAAAGCAACAAACACACACACGCACCAAATACATACATATGTACAACATAAATTATGTAAGCGGAGTGCTTATGTTACCTGCAATTTTTAGCAAAGTCACCCACACACACACTTCCCAGTGCGCTTCACATGTGAAAGCACGCGTGTGGCATGCAACGTGCTGCTTGCAAGCAACCTTGACACACTTTTCTGCAATCCCCAAAGCAGAAAATGCGTGCGTGCGAGTGTGTGTGTAACAAATCTAGATTTAACTATGTAGAAACTCTGTTGTTGTTGTAGTTGTTGTTGGCGTTTATTTTTTTCGGTTGTTTTAGCATTAGCTTTAATTATGTTGTTGTTGTTGTTGCAGCTTTTTTTTATTTCGCTAATTCCCTTTATAACCGCTTTGGATGCTGCTGAAAGGTGCCCTCAAGCATTATCTACTTAGTAGTGTACGTGTGTGTGTATGTGTGTGTGTGCGGGCAGTTTAATTTGTATAAAATGTAATTTTCTGTTTTTTTTCTTTCACTCTCAGTTTTTACAATTTTGTAAGCTGTTACGCGAACTGTAACATTTTAACTATTAGAAAAGGAGACACTTACATTCTTAAAAAAATAATGAGAGTGTGCTTTTATTTAGTATTTTAAAAGTTGTTGTTGTTGTTAAAAAAAAGAATGGTCCAGTTTTTGAATTAAGCCTTGAAGTTCAAGCACACCATGCTTAGGTTTATAAGAATTAAAGGGCTTAATTTCCTAGTAAAATTATTAAAGCATTATCATGACCTTGACACCAAAATCTTGCGGAAATTAATCTAAAAATTGTTGAAGAAGGCTAGATATATTTAAGATTTCTAAAAGCATTTGGAGAGCAAGTCTTAAAAATTCTATAATATTTAAGATCCTTAGAAAAGTAGGATGACTTTCAATCTTACAGTAATTATTTTTTCCACACTGACCCCTGGAAACTCGACTAAAAATTCCAAAAATATATATATAAGTCAATACGTGATGTGTTCCAAAAATGACGGGAATTGTAAATGCTAAAATTTGTCGAGTTTGGAGAGCCCAATTGTCAAATTTCATAGCAGCTTCTAAGGTTTAACGTTTTTTTACGAGCTTGGCGATTTTCATTAGTTAAGAGATCAAACTTCGTTGCTCTTGGATAGAAACAATACTGTAGCGATGACCCAGCCTCCACATTCGCCATATATGGCTTCGTTTGACTTTTTCCTTTTTTCAAAAATAAACAGAGTCTCACGGGTTTAAGGTTTTACAAGCAGATGCGTAATCGCTGAAAGATCCAAAGACTATCCCAAAAACCGAGTTTGAGAAGTGTTTCGACGATTGGATGAAGTGCATAGAATCGAGTGGGTACTATTTTAAAGCCAACAACAGAGATGATTAAAAGAATAAATAAAAATAATTGTTGTATTGTAAGAATATTAAGCAAATTGAGCTATTTGTCACTCAAATCAGAAGATTTATTCATTGGGAACGTATATAGGGTCAACCTAACCTTAGTGGGATCACTTTATACGGAAAAGAACTCCATGTGGTTTCTTTACATCAAGTTATCTTTTTATTTAAAGAAAAAAGTTCAAACTTTCTAACCCCGATAAGCTCCTTAAAATGTTCTCTATAGTTCCCTACCGCTAAGCCAGATAGGTATGCAAGGTCTGACCTTAAAATGTCCCATCTTGTACTGCAAGGTTTCTTAGAGATTGTTATACTAATAGAATAATTCCCAAAAAGCTCTTGGGTACCTTGAAATTTAAATGAATTTAGTGGCCTTAGCTATTTACATAACCACATCATTAGATCATACTGTTCACAAGCGTTATAATGTACTCCAATGATATGTACTAGAGATTTTGAGACATCTGAAAATATCAGTAGATATACAATCCCAAAGGTACAGCGATTCAACATTTCAACCTTCCTTCCTTTTTATTGTTATATAGTGATCACTATATATCACCTAAGCACCGTTAAGTGACCGCTGTAAACTCACAGGCTTAAATTTCCATATAGTCCTCATATACACACAAAGTCATGATTACCAGGAAAGCAAAAGCCAAGCCAAAAACTTCTACAGCTGTACAAACAAAAGCGTTGCATACTTTTGAGCGTTGAAATTTCGTTAACGACACGGAACGGCTGAGATAGCAGAAGAAGCGGCGACCCAAAAACGAAAAAATGCAAGAAACGAAATGAAAAAAGACAAAAAATAATATAAAAGTAGAATAGAAAGGAGGAAAATAAAGGCACTTAAGGCAAATGCGACGCATAAGAGATGAGCTATAGAAACCCCATAGCGTATATTAGCGACACTTGGGGAAAGACACTAGTAGTTAGCATCACATATATATGCATATATCTCTCTAACCATGCCACTTTAATTTTGAATGAACTTTATAGCTTGACTTGCAAATAAAAATAAAAGCTTTCAGTACTAAATTAAGGATAACACAAGTATATAATAGTTGCCGGCAGTCTTGTGCACACACATATAGACCCGCTCACATTTCTCCGCTTGCAGTTGGATCCCTTTTTCAAATTGTCTGCGTTTATGGATATGAGAAACTAAATAATAACAATGACAGGCAGGCAGCTCATGGCCACAAGAGAGGAGAAATATACGTATATACATAGATGTATGTGTGTTTGACAAAGCAATTTAGTTGAATCGCTTGCTGTTAGCCGCTGAACTGCGCAACTGACAAATGTAAAATGTAAAAATTGTCAAGGATGGTAATTTGATAGAGATATGTTACCCAAAATACTGAACGAAAGTGTTGGAAAATGCTCAGTGGACGATAAATGTGTGGCTGTATGGGTGTCATGAATGAAAATGTCAGTTTGAGCATCACTCGCTCAACAATGGTAAAAGGTAAATGTATGCTGTTGGCAATTGAAAAAAAAAAATCATTGCATACTTGAAGGCGTTTTGGCCAGTATCAGCTAGGGTGCTCAAACAATTCGACATTAAATGATATATTAGGCGTGTCTGTGTTTGGAGACAAATGTGCTTTGGCACATATGCTGTTCGGAGCTCATTTGACCGCAGTAGCATATGTGAGAGTTAATATAAGAGAACAGATGGGTATATGGAATGATATATGTAAATGAAAGAGACAGTAAGTAAAAGGTTAAAATAAAATAAAATAAAATAAAATAAAATAAAATAAAATAAAATATAATAAAATAAATTAAATTAAATAAGATAAAATAAAATAAAATAAAATAAAATAAAATAAAATAAAATAAAATAAAATAAAATAAAATAAAATTAAATTAAATTAAATTAAATTAAATTAAATATAAATAAAATAAAATAAAATTTAAAATAAAATAAAAGAAAACAAAAAAAAAAAATAATAAAAAAAAAAAAAATAAAAAAAAAAAAAAATAAAATAAAATAAAAAAAAAAGAAAAGAAAATAAAAAAAAATAAAATCAAAAAATCAAATGAAAATAAAAATAAAATAAATATAAAATAAATGAAAAAAAAAATAAAAATAAAATAAAATAAATTTAAATAAAATAAATTAAAATAAAAAAAAATAAAAATAAAATAAAATTAAATTAAATTAAATTAAAATAAAACAAAACAAAATAAAACAAAATAAAATAAAATAAAATAAAATAAAATAAAATAAAATAAAGTAAAATAAAATAAGATAAAATAAAATAAAATAAAATAAAGTAAAATAAAATAAAATAAAATAAAATAAAATAAAATAAAATAAAATAAAAATAAAAAATAAAAATAAAGTAAAATAAAATAAAATAAAATAAAATAAAATAAAGTAAAATAAAATAAAATAAAATAAAAGAGAAAATGAAATAAAATAAAGTAAAATAAAATAAAATTAAATTAAATTAAATTAAAATAAAACAAAACAAAATAAAATAAAATAAAATAAAATAAAATAAAATAAAATAAAATAAAATAAAGTAAAGTAAAGTAAAATAAAATAAAATAAAATAAAATAAAATAAAATAAAGTAAAATAAAATAAAATAAAGTAAAATAAAACAAAATAAAATAAAGTAAAATAAAATAAAATAAAATAAAATAAAATAAAATAAATAAATAAAATAAAATAAACACATTTTGTAATGTTTTAATACTTTTCAGAGCAGTCTAGACCATAGTGAACTGGTATAAAGTAGTATAAAGAAAAATCGGGACTTTACATACCTTAGACCACCATAAAGTGGTATAAATAAGAACCAGACCGTTACAAATTTTCGACCATTACAAACTGGCATAAACTGGTATAAAAAATGGATCATTACAAACTGATGTAAATAAGAATCGTTTCTTTAGACAGAATGGACCATTAAAAAGTAGAATGAAAATTTTAACTTTATTGAAACCTTGATGACTCTATCCATCTCGTTTTTAATTCGGCGGACAACTCCACATTATCATAAATGGCGTCCATTTCAGTCCTTCTTAAATGCAAACATGTACAATACATACAATGCTCTCCTGCTATTTTGAAGAATTAAGTATACAACTAGACCTCAATGTTGAATTTAGTATTGTTTCAGCTTTGACAGTATCAAAGGTCTTCTAAATCTCCACAAAAACTACAAGAAAACTTACTGTTTGTAGTATAGAATGATGGAGGTAACTGAAAAGCAGTAGAGCTTCTATAAAATATAAAAGATCGCCTTAAAAGCTCGATAGTCATGCTTTGTCGCCACCTTTTATAGAAAGCAAAAATATTAAGTCTAGAGAGAATGGCTAAAATGACGTCACGACAGTTATAAATTCTCTATCTCAACATTACTATAACTTTTGAAATACGTTGAGCTTCTGTGGAGCCTTTTTCTATTGAAGAAAACTATTTTTTCAATCAATAAATTTACTGACTATTTCAACTAAAATCACATCTTTCACAATACTCCCTCACTCGCATAAATATAAGACTGGAAACAGAACTGTAATACTAACGACATCCTGTTAATCACTGTTGAAATATGCCGACAAATGGGTCATAAGTCTCAATGATATTTAGAAACGTTGCAGCAACAAAGCAATCCAATTGTCTACAACGGATGATACAAAGCAAATTCATTAGCCGAGAGCAATGCAAATCTTCTAACATAAAGCAGAAGACACAAACGCACACACACAAATACAAGAAGAGATTCTACCATTTGCCTAGACGAAGCCTGAGCTCTACATATAACTAAATATCATAGAGACAACAATTCCAGTGAAATAAATGAGACAAATCGCTGCAAACGACAGTGAATTCAATGAAGCAAAGCTAAACAAAGTGATGAACAGCAATAGTAGTTGAGGCAAAACGTAAATTTAGCATGCAAGCTCGTACAAACTTGAGTCGGAGCTTTGCAGAGAGACACGTACACACACCTACACACAGTGCTTTTGTATTAAAATCATTGCAAAATGAATTTTCGACGCTCGTATACAAGTACAAGCACACTCGTGTATATCCATAAGCAATTTTGTACTTTATGCCACTTACAGCAGACACTTCAGCATAATCTTCCACTTTTCCTTTTGAAAATTCTATTGAATTTCCTCGAGTTGATTAAATTTACAAAACCTACATGCCATACACACGCTGAAATACATTTTATCTATGAGTTTATAGCCGCTGGACAGCGCCGCCTACTATGACTACTCGCACTGCAAGTGAAATGTGCCCAAAACGAGAGCGAAAAACCCACACACAAAAACAGAAATCTCTTCAAGTCATCATTGGCTTATGTCAGCATTTTTCGTTCGGCTTCATCAAAAAGGCACTTCAAAAATTTTTCAAGCGCCATTATGGAGGCGTAAAAGTAATTTAATAAAATGAAAGGCGAAATGGTGTTTTGTATGGGCGGCCAGAATTGTGTTTGGAATTGCAAATGGAAATGATATGTGCCTTTTTGCCTGCCAGCCGGCGAGTGTCATGACTCAGGATTTGGGTGCTTTAAATTGCTGTAGCGCAGAGTTATTCATTTAAATTGGTTTTCATATAAAACGATTTGGGTTGCAGCACTGGAGTGCTGCCATACAATTAGTTAATAGCTTTGTGGAGTGGCGGTAGTGTAATAATTGAGGACATATGGTTAGCGGGTGTATTATAAAGAGGAAATAGATGAAAATGTGCTATTAATTTTGAAGATTTGCTTAAATTGAGTCTTTAGCCCAAATTTACTACTGGATATACATACAATTCATATGTAGTATGGATATCTATCGGTAGCTGAATGCATGTATACAAATAAGTAGTTTTTAATTAAAGCTCCAGCTTTAAAAGCGCTTTAAACCTACTTTCTATGGATGTTTAGATATTTGCATTCGACGGTAAAGTTCGAAGAATGAAAAAAAAAATTAGAATGGAGTTGCCATATATTTGATAAACTCACATTGTATAGATAAAGAAATGAAAAAAAAATATTTTTTTATAAAGTAGATATAAAAATTATAAATTAAAAAAAAAAAATTGGAAAAACGTGTAATATAGGGTTGCCATATTTTTAAAAAAGAAATATTTTTATCAGCATAACCAGTAAGTCATAGTATGAAATACTATCAAATATTTCACCATCTATAAGAAAGTTAATGAAATTAGTTACTCCAAATCATATCACAAGGGTTGCCACCTTTTTTAAATGGTAAAATATGGAAAAAATTAACTGTGTTCATAATATATATATATATATCTATCGGCGGAAATGTTGACAATAATTCTTAATCCGCTAATTGCTCAGTATAGAGTTACCAACTATGCTAAACTATTCAAAAATACAATTTACTTGAAATAAAATAACTGACCAATGTTGTCAAGAACTATGAATATATTATATTAGAAATTGCATAAAATTCGATACAAAATAATTTTTTATTCACTTGACGCGCTTAAAATGCCTTAAAAATCTCAAAAGGAATTTTCTTCAAGTAAAAAACTAAGATCAAATAGGATTACATTTGTGATGTGCTATTGCTTTGATTAAACTATTAAACTTCAATTCAAAGCAAAAAGTAACAAATTGAAAACAAAGACACTAAAATATGCTAGGAGCTACTTAGGAAATGCCTAACTAGGTTTTCTTCTTTTTATTGTAATTTACTCACAATTTTTTCTTAGAAGGTAAATATTTTGAATGCACATAGATGTATTCGTATTCACAAAATACAAATATGTCGAAAAGGCTACTTTTTTGGCTGATGAAATGTATTGAAAAAATTCTTTCGGCAATCCAAGTCACCGCATCGACGTTTTCCGAAAAACATGATTTCGATATAATCGCGTTTAAGGCAGTAGTCTGCTTTACAGGTTTCAAAAAATCGATTTTTTTGTTTTGTTTTAAATCTCTTCCAAAACTATCCAAGAATATGTCTTTAAAATTCATGAGGCCAATCCGATATATTTTCGAAGTTATAGCAGTTTTAGTGGCAGAGCGTCGAGCAGGTGCGAATGCTCAGGCAGACCTTTAAAGCGCGTTTTCTCGAGTTTTTCATTTTCACAAGTGTTAGAAAACGGTGACGGCGATAGCAAAAAGAATATATGTCCGATCGAAAAAAAAACAAAGTGATCTAGCTTCAGTATTAAATTATCTTCTATTTGAACTAAAAAAGTTGGGCAAAAGAATTATTTAAACTACTTGTTTTGCAACTTAAAGTAAATTTTTTTTTTAGAAAAGTGATTTTTTTTCAAATTTCGAAAAAAAATTGGAATTTTATAACTTCTTCGGTATTTTTTTAGTTCATAAGGAATTATATATGTATATTGAGGAGCCGGAAAATGGCGAAATTTTTGATATATAGTAGAGGTATGTAGCCATATTTTATTGAATACTTGGTATACGTCCTGTGCAGTACAATGTCTAATCTGTAAAATCAGATCAAGAACATAAAAAATTCTAATAATATTCGTGACTACGATTCCAGTCCATTAGCTCTACTGAAAGCATAAAACCAAACAAATTTTTTTTTAGTAAGGGGACTTGTGGTGTCCTTGAACGATTCATTGAAATTAGAAAAAAAAAATTCTCACAAACAGGTACGATTTGCTCAAAAAGACTACTTTTTTGTCTGATGAAATTTATTGAAAAAAGCCTTTCGGCAATCCAAGTCACCACATCGACGTTTTCTGAAAAACATGATTATATCGCGTTTGATTTAATCGCAAGATGAATAACGCTATAACTTCGCTTCTACTGCGTAACTCTGTATATAAATTTGAGATAATATTCTTAAGAACCTATACTTAACGATAAACGAATAAAGAAGTTTTCGATTTTTTGACCGACTTCAACATATACATATAACTACTCAGACTAAAATAGACTACTCAGAAATGAAAAGCAATTATTTTTGTCAAAAATCTACTGAATTTGGTCGGCTTCACTCCCTCTACTCACATTTATTTAAAAGTAGCCTATCATTGTTTCACATAGAGCAATTATTACAATATCATATTATCCAGAAAACTGTGCATAAGAAAGTCATACACACCGTCCTGTTTTTTCTATCGAATATTCCATATTATTTATGTATACTCATTAGGAGCAATATCAAAATTAACTATTTCTATACAGAAACAGCTATCTAATAAAAATAATTTTATAATTCGTAAATATCCGCAATTAGATATGAATATATTATGCTTATCAGTTCGATATGTGCTTATTATAATAAAGGGGTACATGGCGTATGAGTAACATAAAAGCATAAGTATGAAGTGAAATCAAATAAATTTAAAATTTATATCGCTTTAAAACTGAAAACCTTGCACAACTTAAATTTTATCGACACAAATGAGCGTGAAATCACCCATAATATATTTGGAAAACTGAAAATACCATATATAAACGCTTGTATCTACTTTAATATGCGCTTCTTTTATTTTTAGCAACACATTCCTATACATAACTGCGTGTGCGTGTGAAAGTGTATATTTAACAAAATATTTACTTTAGCGCTTTCACGTCCGGTTTGTTTTCAATTTATATGGCATAGCTACGCAGCAAGGAAGGTATGAAAACAGTTAAGCAATGCATTAAAAAAAAAGAAATAAAAATAAAAATAAAATAAATACAGGAAAAAAAATAAAAATAAAAAAATAAAGAAAAATAAAAGAAAATAAAAATAAAACAAAAACAAAAACGAACACAAAAACAAAAATAAAAAGAAATAAAAAATGCTAAAAATTGTAGTGACGGAATGCTATGAATGAATAATGTAAAAGAGCTAGCCTTGTAGTGCAAACGCCATGCTGGAGCTGAGCTGAATGACCACTTCACATTGAACCAGTGGAAAAAGGCATATACTTCACGCATACGCAACCTGAAACCGCTGAGCTAAAATCAATATTTGAAGAGTTTTACGGCAATAGATAGCTGCACACATAATTGGATTCATACATATGTGTGTGTATGTGAAGCGCAAAATGTAAATATTTATTCAAACACATGTAAGTAAACACACACACATGCACACGCCTACTTTAATATATAGTATGTGTGTGTGAGTGTGTGAATGTGTGCAAGTTTTCCCATCAATTCAATTGGACGACATTAAACTTCATTTCTCTACGCCATTGCTGCCAATCAATTCACACGCGCAGCGCTTACAACAGCTACAGCAACAACAACCAGCGTGCTTCTAAGTAGCACTAGCAGCTTTACTAGTAAGCGAAAAAGATGTGGCGAGTTGTTGGTGGCAACTTTCCTAGCGCTGCTTAACGCCTGAATGATTTTCGATGGCGACCACGACGACGACGGTGATGACGATGACGACGATGTCGATGAAGACTAAAATACACTTTGCCGCCTGTGCAAGTTAGACAGATACGTATAAGGCAGCAATAGATACATAACCTTAAAAATGTAAACAAAGTACATATATACAACCCTATACATACCCACATATGTACACTCAGTGAAGCGCTCTCTCACACACATACTCTTAAAAGCACCGTAATGAAACTTTATACTCATTCTATGTTTGTATGTATGTGTGTGTTATGTATGCAGCTTAGACTATCGTAAGCCACACTTAAGTGGCGAGTAGCCCCGTTTGCTGATGTGTGAAGGTTGTGTGCTGAAAGGCAGAGCTCGCGCAAGTAAGTAGAGTAGAAAACCACTTAGCAAATGTTAGACAGTGTACTAAGGTAGCTCACTACACACATATACAGATATATGTGATATAAATTTATTGTAGTATGTGTGTATCATATAGGAGCCTGTGTGCACAGTTTGGTCGCGCTGCCTTCACTAGTTAGTTAGTTGATGTATAAATACGGCCTGAAGGACGTGGCTAAGATTAATAAGAGGAATATAAACGAAGCACGAACGAAGTTAAAGAGTGTGTGTGTGTGCTTTGGATGCATGTGAAATATGCGCAAATATCGCCGGTTCAGATACTTATCTACAGGGCTTTTTAGTAGAAATGTATGAAGAGGTCAATACCACAGCACATTTTTACTAGCTATTGTATATTATTATATCCCTGCATATCTGGGCATTAAGAACTTTTAGGCTCCACCAGTACCAGTTATCGAGATTCGAGTATTGAGTACCACACTGACGACGATTTTGTTCTCAATTCATAGTCAGAGCATAGTCGCATAATCGGGCCAAAGGTTTTCAAGTCCCCAAATAGTCGATATGAGAATTTCAGACTTAACAAATTAATTGCGAATATCGAAGGTACATTTCAATGCCCCAGATATCTATAAAATGGACTCAAATAAGTGCGGATTTCAGACATAAAAAATTAATTCCGAAATGAGACTTAAATAACGAATTTAAGGCACTACACCTCTCACATAAAAATTGTTGAAATCGGACCATAACTTTTTAAGGCCACAGATATCTAATAGGAGGTACCCAAATAACTGAATTTTTCAGACTTAAAAAATTAGTTACAGATATTTTAGATACCGAACCTCTCACCTAAAAATGTACGGAATTGGAGTATACGCTTTCAAGGCCCCAGCTATCTAAAAGGATATACCCAAATAGGTGAGAACACTTTAAAAATAAATTCCTGATATTTGAGGTACTGCACCTCTCACCTAGAAATACTAGAAATCGGAACATAAGTTGTTTTCAAGGCTTCAAATTGCTACGAAGACCTCAGTGCCCTTCATACCGAAAATATTGATAAATTTGTAAGCTATATTGTATAACTTTTTCTGATAGTCCTGTGGACCTGTCGCTAAACATGGTCGATGGAAAATTGGTCTAGTACTTTTCCAAGCCTCCATAGAATGGTGTACTAATTTAACTTCACTTTAGTTTATAAATAGCTACGTAAGCTTCATACAATATGAAGATAAAGTCCAGAAAATACCTTTTTATAATACGAACCGGCTTGGTAATAGTTCGGTGATGTAAGTTGCGATCACTTTTAGGTCAATTCTTTTAACAGATGAAAGCGTTAATTCAACAAAGTTGTTTTGGTAATTAAAGAGTGGGAATTTAGTAAGTTGTAGTTAAGTATTTTCAAGTTCACGGGATATAAAAAAAAATTGTTTCTCCTTGAAGTAAGTAAGCCAATTTTGACTGATTCATACCTGAAATGTGACTGCATTAGCTATAATGCCTTACTGATTTGCTGCCAAATTTCCCGCAAATGATTATATTGGGAATACTCACGAACAAATTTTATACAGACCGCCCACACTTCACTCACGGTAGCGTTAGAGAAACTACAGAAAGAGCTGGGGCGACAGAAAAACAACAAAAAGTACTAAAAACAGTTATAACAGCAAACAGAAAGCTAAAGAAACGCAAATTTCCACAAGTGAGCGCCAGCGAAAACTGCGGGTGAAAGTAGACGAGAAAAGCTCACTGCCTGACACAGAGCCTAACCAAGCAAAAAAAGTGGTTTAAATGCTTTGCAAAAAGACGCAGAGTTGAAAAGTGAATACATGTAATAACTGTGAAGACACATATTATTTCAATTTAAGGTCATGCATAAGTATATTTGTATGTCTTCACATATAAATATATGCAAATATGGCATGAGCACAAAGAAATACCCGCATGCCTGAGCATTCGCTTGAACAAAGGTTGACTTTGAAATGTTTGATGCGTAGACTTGTATTACAAAAACAACAATAAAACAACTCCTAACCGCTTTGTTGCTGCGTGTGGTGGCAGTAATGTCAACTTTATCATATTACTTTGAATTGAAGTTAATGCCTACATGCCACAAGGAAATTATTTTTGTGGCACAAGTGGGTGGTTGACTTTATGTATATATGTGCTGTGTGTATACTTTAATACAATTATATATCTTAAGGCTAAATGTATGTTGTTGCGGAAGAGCGAAATTTGAAATTTTTGAACTTTCAAAGTTTTGCGGCAACAATACCAAATGTCAACGCACTCATACATCAGCACGACATTAATATTGTTGACTGATAAGCAGACCGCAAAAATGTCAAATTGCCCGCATGCTTGAATAAGAGAGAGGTCGTCAAATGGCCTCAAACCAGTTTGGCGTTTGATGTTTTGTTATACCCGCCCACCCACAATATTTTGTTTTTGAATGTCTACGGCAGTTAAAAACAGGCAGAAATTTATTATTGAAGCTATATATATTTATGTATGAATGATGTGTGCGAAGTATAAATTATTATTTTTTGTTCCCCTTAAGGGCCTCTGTTGACCTCTACGAAGGATATTTTATACAAATTTTAGCAACAATCTGCATTGCAAAGCCATCTCATTATGTAAAAGACAGACTAAGCAGTTGGTCTTTTGAACTCATTGAAGATCGTGATCATGACGAATGCTTACGAACGAACTATTAGAGGCGACTTCACTTCTACTCTGTGACAGACCACAAGCGCATAGAGGGTAACGAAGTAGTGGGCGAGATTTCCAAAAGAGGCGTAAAACTGTCATCTCAAAGCATGATCAACGTAGGTTAACCTATGCACTGCCTATATGATAATCTAGACAGAAACTTGGTAAAAAAGTTCAAAGTGCGCTGGAAGAATCTACCGGGATGCAAAATCGCAAAAGTTATGTGTAAAGCGGTAGATCATGTCACTGTCTGGCGCACGCCTACAAGATGGGGCTAATAGATCGCGAAGGCTGCAGGAAATGTCAAGAGCAAGGTACCAGAGAAACAATGGAGCATCTCTTATATGATTGTCCTGCATTATCAAAACAACGGCTTCAGCATTTGGGGGCGTCACATTATGATAATATGGAGGAGATTTCGTTTGTGAAACACATAACGAGTCTATTGAAATTCACGTCAAGCGCACGCATCCTAAAGGATGATTACTCCTCATTAACTACGTGACGGCACTCCAGCTGGTATCGCGAAGGACCAAAACTGGTCTATGTGTCGTTTTTTGGCCTACCAGCCTCACCTAACCTAACCTAAATTAACCTAACCTAACTTAACCTAACCTAACCTAACCTAACCTAACCTAATCTAACCTAACCTCACCTAACTTAGCTTAACTAACCTCTCCTAACCTAACTTAACCTAATCTAACCTAATCTAACCTTACCTAACCTAACCTAACCTAACCTAACCCAACCTAACCTAACTTAACCTAATCTAACCTAATCTAACCTTACCTAACCTAACCTAACCTAACCCAGCCTAACCTAACTTAACCTAATCTAACCTAATCTAACCTTACCTAACCTAACCTAACCTAACCCAGCCTAACCTAACTTAACCTAATCTAACCTAACCTCACCTAACTTAACCTAGCCTAACCTAACCTAACCGAATCTAACCAAACCTAACCTAATTCTATTCTCCTTTGTTAAAAATATGTCTGCTAGAGATGAGCGTTATTCAGAAAAATTGCATAATTTTAAATAACTACTACCAAGACTTGAATGTCACCCGTTCCAGAACTAACTAATTTTTAGCAGTTGCAGTGAAATATTATTTTTAGCGAATAGTCACTAATAATTAGAATTTATTAGCTTTATCTAAATATACAGAAAACTTTATTTGAAGCAAGTTCCATTAACCAACTTCGGCACTTCGCAATTTATGCTACACATTTGCTATACATTTATACGCTCCTCCAGCAATATGACTTATTTCTAGCTTTAATTAACTGCTGATTAAATAATAACACGTGTCGCATTTGTACCATACATAACATATTCATTTAGTACCCCCACATTCATACATACATAGTATGTCTGTGGCAATAAACCGATTCATATGAATTACAACTTTCACGTTGGCAATTTATTTCACTTCTTGGAATTCACTCATGGCCAACTTTAGCTGGGAAAGTAGGGAACTAATTAATTTCTTGTCACCTTGCACACCGTTCGATTTGCGTTCAAGGACTAAACGAATAAAGTAGGGGATAAAAGTATTGAATAAATCATACGCATCGTAGTCTTGAAGTGAGTAGAGACAGAAATGTAGGTTATCAGAATAATATATGAGATATAGCTACATACTTTTTGCGACACTTTATTAGAAAGACAATCACATTTAGATGTACATATGTATTTAGCCTTCTTTATTAATTCCATGTAATTTCCCCTCTCTCTCTAAATATATTATCTTCCACGTGACCACAACACTTGGCCTTCGCAAACCTTCTTAATGCAACCTTATTGTCTTATGTCAATAAATAAAGCAACTGAACAGCGAAGTGTGGCATTAAAGCGAATTGAGTATAAGTATTTGCGAAGAATTAGAAATATGTCACGTTTTGAATAACGGTATTTATTGTTATGTCAGACAATATATAGATAAAACACATTAAAGATGCTATGATCTTAAAATGGTTTGACGTAGACATAGTAAATTTTTATGTATTACGGGGCTAGGTGAGCACATAGAGAACTTTCAAAATTTCGATTTTTTGTCCAAACGTATAATTTAGGTTAATTTAGGTAATTTTGGTTTAGGTTGGCCAGAGACAAGCCGCTGCAGTGTCGAAGGGATCACAAGAGAAATTCGATTTATTTTTCTTACTCGCTGAGTAAAGTTATGCTTCTTTTGAAAGCTCTACTCTGTTCCAATACTTTAATACATGTAAGAGAATGACTTGCGAGACGATTTTCCGATTAAGATTCCCCATCACGGAGTCTTTTTGATACCCTCACCTGGGAACTATTTCCAGAAAGTTGAGATTCTAGCAATAAATATAGACTATGTTACTCGGGGTGAATGTAGCTTTCCGATGGTGAAAGAAGTTTTGAAATCGGCACAGTAGTTTTTGAGTTTATTCATTACAAACATACATACAAATCTTTCTTCTTTATAATAGTAGTATAGATTGGAAAATGTGAAGACCTATGGCGGTGCAACAGTCTTTTTTTTTAAGGGAAAGAGAGAGGGAGAGAGGGAGATATATATATAAATAGGAATGGTAAGTAAAAAAAGGGGAACAGAGAAATCACCACTGGTGAGTGAGTGAGAGTGGAATACAATTAGGAAAGGAAGAAAGAGGGAGAGAGAAAGTAAGAGATATAGTATGAGAGGAAGGAAGATGGATAGAAAATAAGGTGAAAGAGAAAGGGAGAGCCAGACCTATTTTCTTGAATTAGTAGATTTCAAGGAGGAGGAATAAGAATATAGTGGGTGAGTGAGAGTGGAGTAGTATTGGGAGAAAGTAAAAACTCACAGAGAGAGAGAGAGAGAGAGAGAGATAAATGGACAGCCATTATTGTTTTCTGGAATTGTTCGATTTCAAGTAGGAGATTGCTTCGGAGTGGAAGATAGTAATAGAATAAGTAAATCCATGACTTTTATATTGTGTACAACAACATATTAGAAATGTGTTCGCACCATAATTTTGCAGACTTAACATGACTTGCATAACAGCAGAGTGAGCGATTATCTATATCTAATTACCCTAAAATATTTTGTTATAAACACATTTTATATGCTAATGAACATTTAATTGAGATTTCAGGCGGAGCAATTAGATTAGTGGCTTAATTTGCGAAAAAATTGCAAAAACAAATTAGTCAAAATATTGGAAATGTTGTTGATTTCGAATAAATAGACAAACAGTTTTAATTTTGCGTTTCCAGAGTAAAAGGGTTACGGCTTAATAGCGGAGCTTATTCTACTGTCCATAAATTTAAATTTCATTAAAGAAAAATGCAAAAGAGACACTCCAAGTCTCTACTCTATTTACTCTGCATTTGTTTTTTGCAGTTTACGGCGAAGAAGGTAAAAAATATCTTTTATTAAATTTTTATTTTTATTTAATTTATTTTTGAGATTTTTCAACTCTTTTCAGCGCAATTATGGCTTCAGAGTGAACTTCTTAAACTATACATTATTTCGTGATGATTTCGCCACGAATATAAGCTTTTCTTACCACAATGTACGTAATCTCATTAAATTAAATACGGAATTCGTGCCATTACAAGACGTCGGCAGTGGTTTAATGTTTAATTTCACTTTCGATGCGTTACGCAAGGATAATACAAAAATGAAATTCTTAAATTTCAAATTGGATGGTTGTAAGGTTATGGAAAATATTTACAACAACACGCTCATTTTAATAGTGTTGAAGGAATTGCGACGTTCATCGAATCTGCCGAAACGTTGTCCGTTTTTGAAGGTGAGTAGCGAATGAGATATTTATGGGAATGCCTCCAATATTAATTTTAATTTCTAATAATTTTAATTTTAGAATCACAAATATTTTGTGAAAAATTTCACAATAGACCCTGAGAGTTATCCGCCTTTCATTCCTATGCTGAATTTTGCTTGGCAATTGCATATGCGCAAAGGTGAACTGAACTATGGAAATATTTACGCAGAGGGCAGGGTTTACAAAACTTAATTCACTGGAAAGAATCGTATGTTGTTGTTGTGGTTTTGATTGTGCTGTAATTATTTATTGTGTTATTAATGACGAAAATTTCACATTATTACTGGTGCAATGGTTTATAATGCAAAAAAAATTTCACTAATGATTAATTAATTGAACTACTTATTGCGAATATTTAGAAAAAAAAAATACTCCACAGTTCGCTCAGTGGAGCGAACTTGTTGCGAGCTTTTTCTCTTCGAGTTAATGGAGAATTTAATTCAAAATCCAAGGGTTGATAACTTAAGCCAAGGGTTGATAACTCATTAATATTTAAAAAATATTAGTAAAATAATTTATAACTCACCCATACAAACGCCTAGACCGCTAGTGATGGGCAATTTTGTAACACACTGTAGCGGTGGTTCACATTGACCGGAGAAGCCACCCGGACCGCCACAAGTTTCGCCAAGTGTTTTGGCGCAAATGCGACAACATCTGAAAATATGGAGAATTTTCGGGAGATTTATTAATGTTTCAAAAAATTTATATAAAAAATTAAAATTAAAAATTACTGAGTTGTCAAATTAAATGACAATAAACTGACAGCAATACAATTTCGATGACATTTTACATTATATTTCTGCGACTAGGATTCCTAACAGGTTTCCAATTAGTATCGACTACGACAGTATTGTCCTAAATCGCTATAAAAATAAAATGACGACTACATCTAGTACTGGCATCAAATTTGACATGATTTTAATGTCAAATTCAATGACAATATACTGACATGAATTTTTAGATTGGACTTGGATTCTCAAAAGGTTTCCAATTGGTATCAACAGTATTGTCTTAAACCGCTATAAAAATAAGATGATGACACATCTAGTACTGTCATTAAATTTGACATGATTTTTATGTCAAATTCAATGACAATATACTGACATGAATTTTTAGATTGGACTTGGATTCTCAAAAGGTTTCCAATTGGTATCAACAGTATTGTTTTAAATCGCTATAAAAATAAGATGACGACTACATCTAGTACTGTCATTAAATTTGACATGATTTTTATGTCAAATTCAATGACAATATACGATAATCATTAAAGTTATACAAAATGCTACTCACTTGCATGGATCCCACAGCATCATGCCCTTGCCTGGACAATCCAACGATCGTATGACATCACACTCTTTCGGATTACAATAACACTTTAAACCGTCAACCACTCGGCTACCGGCCGCCACCATTATAAGCAGATAGCAGCATAAATAAATTAAATATGTGCGCAGGTTGAGCAAACAAAATTGTGTGGTCGAGCACATTTTGGCTCAGGTGCTCCTCAACTATGGTAAGGTAAACAATTTGTCTTGGTTTGGACTTGCGTTTGAGTTAAAAGCCTGACTTGCTAGTTCTCAAGTGGGCTTTGGATACACAAATTTGTTGCGAGTGTTTTTATCTGTAATTATCCAGTTTCGTTTCAAAACTAGTTAACAGTCGCTGTAGTTGTCGTTGATGTTGGTGAAATTGTTGTATTGCCATGGTTTTGAGTTTTTGGAATAGATTTTATGCTGGAAAGAGATGTAATAATATTATTTAGAGTGGCATATTTATGTTATTAAAATTGTTTTTTTTATTAAATGTTATAACTAGAAAGAAATGTAGATTTTAATAAAGTTGGAAGGAACCTTATTTAAGCTTCTTGGTTCAGAAATATTAGACATTCGAAATACTTAAAAATGAATATTTTATGTTTTCGAAATTTCAGTGTCAGGAGTTTCTTTTTCAATATTTTTCTTGAAATAAACGTCGTAATAGTAAGATCCATATAATGAATGAATATTCTTACCCCACACAAGTTAGGTTATACCGATATTGTCCTTAGGAATACTCTCATCCTTCCCCTATACATATGGAACGACGTCTGGAATAAGAGAACTGGAACTAGAGTTCACGAAAATTCTACAGAACCCCACTTAGATCACGTTGGCATGGAATCAGAAGCATTTAGACCCAATTTTGTGGACTATGATGGCAGAGTTTGACAACCGTAGACTTCTCTTAAAATAACCTACAGTTGTTAACCACACCTAGGATTCTATGACCTAAAAATAAATCTTTGAAACAAGTAGAAGTCAGTCAAGTACATATTATTTTAGGAGACAAAGTACTCTCCAGTCGTTAGTACTTAATACTATTAGACACAGAGTAATCATTGAACTCAGTTCCTTAAGTGTCCAACAAGAATCAAAAGGTGTGAAAGAATAGGAAATACTACACAAAGAGGTATTAAAAAAAATAAAACAAGAAATGAAAAAATAACAAAAACTGTAGAGTAAGAGACTATTCTTCATCAAATGAAATAAAATGAAGTCCACAAAGCAACAAAAACTACGAAAGAAAGAAAGCGGAACAAAAGGAAATGCACTATAAAATAGAAAATTAGGCAATAAAAGGTAAAAGGAAGCAAATGGGAAAAACTACAAATTTCAAATGATGTCTCCAGCAACCAACTAAGTGGATCTTCTAGCAAAGACGAAAATTACCAATCTAAAGGGAACCAAAGTGAAGACATAAAAGCACAAAAAAGAAATGGAACTAAAGCGTATAGTCATCAATATCAATTGAGACAATCGGCCATTCACATTTGAAGAGAATGAATGACAAGAGCGATTAGAGATAAAAATCAAGAGGAAATGTGCTGAAGCAAATTTGTAAGTACATACATATATATAACAAGTAAAGAATGTCGAATAAAGACTGTAGTGCAGAAAGTGGTTGTAGAAAATGTGGAAGTGTGAAAAAGGAAATTTACAGTAATTTGCTTGTCAAAAGCTAATACCATAGATTTGCTCAACAAAAAGCTACATTTTAAAACTGTCGAGTAATCAGTTTATGGTAAGATATCAGGTTTTTGATAAGAAGCGAAGAGTGTTTGATTTGTGAAAATAATGAAAGAAGGAAATTAAAGATAAGGAAAATCAATAGGAATGATAAACCCAACCGATGTTTATGTATTCCATTCAAATTCCTACTGATCCTAAAGGTAGGCAATGAATTTACAATAAATATGATTATGAAAGCAAATTTGAATCAAATTTATTATTTTTTTTGCTTATTTCTGCTCTTTTCTCAGCTCTTAAATGTCGGTACCGTCTTTTAAAAAAATTATACAGGCGTTGGAAATATAAAGTATTTTCTATTTCAAAGCATTATCAATGCCTACATTTTGGCGCAAATCTAATTTATAAATAGCTTTAAAATTAATTTTGAACAATTTATGTATATTATAACATCTACCCTTCGCTAATTATATAAAACACATCCTAATTTGCGTCGAAAAAAGAAAAATTAGAAACAAAGAAGCGGTTCACTCGTGCATCCTGCGCCTTGACAGCCTTTTCTTAATACCTAAATTTTCTATTCCGTCCAAAAATAAATTGTTTAATGAAGTGAATAGGTCTTGTGTCTAGCCAACAATTGTTGTAGCTTTCGTGCTCAGCAAAAATATATTATACAGTGTCTTGTGCGTGTTGAGAAATCTTGAGCTTTGAAGATCCATAACAAAATGTCGGTATATAAATGTGTTTATACAAAATATATATTTCCTTTACAATTATCTCAATGCTCGGTATCTAAATCTACATTTCGCAAAGCATATATTTCTCTCATTACTGCATTTCTTCATATTCGTCTCTGCTGTTTTCTTAGTACATACGAGTATATATTGCTTGTGGTTCAAATATATTTACTCTTTTTTTATTCAAGTGGCTTTCGACTTCGTTTCTTTCTTGCACGGTCTTATGGCCCCAGGCATCTGATTATCTTGAGATTTTATTTTGTTTTCTTCATTGTGTAAGCCAAGGCTACGATTTGTTGACATGCTCTTTGTTTTCATCCTTCAGAATGCTTGCTGTGTTTTTGTGTTCTTTTTTGCGCTTGTCTCATTTTCTTCTATTTTTTCGCTTATAATTTGTTGGGTTTGTTTTGGCGCGTAATTTGCTATTTAATTTCCCGCTTTTGTTCTCGGTGTTTACTTTGTTTTTTTCTCTTCAATGTTGCCTGTTGGGTTTGTTAGTATTTTCTACATTGTCGTCGCGTAGAAATATACTTTTTGATGGTCAGCAATTTATCTAGCTTGCTTACAATAGCTCTTCTTTGTTCGTATTAAAAGGTAGTCTTTGTTTTGGAGATTTAAGTATTTTCATTTAAATTCGAGCAGACGGCAATTATAAGTTTTTCATTATTACCTTCTTCCCAATTTTAAAAGTCCTTCCTACAAATTGCCCTTTAACTTCTATTATTTATGGTAAAATTGTAATATTTCCACTCTTCTATAATCTCTTTAATTTACCAAAGTTTGAGTTTACAATAAATTTATAGTTAATAATCTTAGATGGACCTATAAAGCTTTTTTTGACTGTCTATAGTCAGGAAAAACTAACTCTATTGAGATCTTTTTTTCATTTAAAGTACAAACCCTGAGCATCTAGCCTATCAAATCAAAACTAATTGGAAATTATATGGCAACTTGATTTATCTTAGTGTTATACTAAGATCAGCGTATGCTTACTCATAGGTTTATGGCTTACGTACATTATATTTTTAAGTTGTGTTATCAGTTGTAGAAACTGATAAATAAGCCAATTCTTCACAGAATCCTTTGACTATCTTTTCTAAGAAAATCTTAATCCATTTTCAAACTCTTTTTAGAAGTTACTAGGTTTGGTTAAAGTACTTATTTTCAAATAACCTTTGAATTTTATAAAAAAAATTCAGTTTTTAGAAATTACCTTTAGGTCCGCCTAATGGTTTAAATTACATTAATAAGTTTAAGTAAATACAGTTAAAAGTGACAGTAATGAAATTTCCAATTTCTTTGGAGTTCCAGATTATGCACAAGTGGTGAGAAGTCCAATCTTAGATTAATTAATATCACTGTTAATAGTTGTCTACGAGATTTGTGTCTAGAGCTATATATTTAATTCATAAAATCCTCAAAAAGAGTGGTCTAAGGCTATAAAATATTTCTTAAAATTTAAATGTAGTCTTATTTGATATTCTGAGTAAGCTTGAAGAAACATGTCTCGAGGAAAAATTTACGATTTTTGGAATTTGATCCTAGGAAATTAACTATAGACTAATGATGATCGACACCGGGTCTACTTATGTTTTCAATATCTCAAAGTGTCAGAAGCAGTCTCTCGTAGGCCAAAATTTATCAGAGTCTTGAATATTATGAAGAACAAGTAAGGAAGGGCTAAGTTCGGTTGTAACCGAACATTTTATACTCTCGCAATTTATTTATTTAACTTTATTTATATTATATAATACACGATTTGACCCACATATGCGTCATATATATTGTATAAAGTCCATTGAAAGTTAGAAACCATAATATTAGGTTTGAAGCACCGAGGTCCTCGTGTTCGATATATGGGGCCTTAAAACCCTATGGTCCGATTTCGGCGATTTTTAGAAATGGGCTGCCACATTATAAATACAGTATTTGTGCAAAGTTCTGCACCGATATCTTCACTAGTGCTTACTTTATATATTGTAAAGTAAACGATTCAGATCGTCTTCAAAGTTCTGGTATATAGGAAGTAGGCGTGGTTGTGAAGCGATTTGGCCTATTTTCACAACATATCATTGGGATGTAAGGAAACTATTACAAACCAAGTTTCATTGAAATCGGTCGAGTAGTTCCTGAGATATGGTTTTTGAAAAAAAAAATCTGAATGCAGCTTCCATCTGCCATTTCTTATGTGAAATTTAGTGTTTCTGACGTTTTTTGTTAGTGAGTTAACCCATTTTTAGTAATTTTCAACCGAACCTTTGTATGGGAGGTGGGCGTGGTTATTATCCGATTTCAACTATTTTCATGGTGTGTGGTGGGCTACATAAGAGAATCGACTGCAGAAAGTTTGGTTTATATAGCTTCATTGGTTTGCGAGATATATACAAATAACCGATTTGGGGGCGGAACCACGCCCACTTCCCAAAAAAAATTACATTTAAATATGTCCCTTCCTAGTGCGATCCTTTGTTCCAAATTTTACTGTTATAACTTTATTTATGGCTTAATTATGACACTCTATGTATTTTTGATTTTAGCCATTTTATGGGCGTGGCAGTAGACCGATTTTGCTCATTTTCGAAAGCAACCCTCTCACGGTCCCAAGGAACATGTGTTCCAAGTTTCATTAAGATATCTCATTTTTTACTCAAGTTATCGCGTGCACGGACGGACGGACGGACAGACATCCGGATTTCAACTCCACTCGTCATCCTATCATTGATATATATATAACCCCATATCTAACTCTTTTATTTCTTGGTGACACAAACAACCGTTATGTGAACAAAACTATAATACTCTGTGCAACAGATTACGAGAGTATAAAAAGTAACGAGGGTTTTTGAGGCAATATACGCCCATAAAACTATTTTATAAGGAATAAAAATTCAAATCCAGATGAATTTCAGATCGGATATATGACCTCTGTTATATAAATATTTAAAAGTTCTAAATATGTATGAAAACGAATAGTAAAAGTTTGAAAATTTAAATTAAATGAAATTTTATACACTTCCCAAAACAACTCTCTCCACACTGCTCTCTCAGTATGAATTTGTTGAGTCATAAGCTGGGGGTAAACTTTCATAATATGTGTACAAACAAATCAACTAAAAAACTGAATGAAAAACAAGAACGAAATCACTGAACTTGAAAATATGAAAATTGGTAACTGTGGCTAAAGGGGTGACAAACCGTAATTTACTTGCAAAAGCAGGGGAGGAGAAACAGCAAGAAGCAGAGATAGCGCGTTTCAGCAAATGAAAATTCTAAATCACGTTCAAAATGCTAAAACACTAGTACAAAAAACGTGAGCTTAGATAAACAGCATGAAATGCAACAAAACCAAAATTTGTGCTATGCAGATGGTTGAAAGCTGAGCGGGTAGTCACAAATATTACAGTTATGTTTGAATAAAACTTAACATTTGCACAGTCACATTGGCAACAAAAAAAAACGGAGAATTTACAAATTCCACTAGACAAGAACGACGCGTTAGACTGATTGCTTGAATACTTGCAGCATAGCAGGCGGCGTCTGTTGACGTGAAGCAGCAAGCGTAAAATTGTATTATACACGCGCAGATAAAATTATACAGTTACGCGGGTGTATGTATGTATGGGGTAATGAAACAATGTTTGCTGAGCTGATGAGTGGAAGCTTAGTGCGCCGCCATGCTGTGCGGTCATATGGCGGATGAGTAGGCGCGAAAGCAGACAGGCAGCGTCTGTTGGCGGCAAAGAAAATACTCAAAAGGGGCGCAAAAAGGATATACAAGCTCAGAAGACAAATGAATTGATGAAATGTAGTGATAGGGAGTGAGTAAAGCAAATAAATAGAAAATTAATTAAGGAAGGTACAATGACGGACGGAAAAATAATTTTTGATTATAAAAATTTTTTTTAATAAAGTCATTGAGGATGCTTGGAGGTTCCTTAGAATACATTGAACTCATGTTTATATATAAGTTTAAGTTTAAGTTTAAGTTTAAGTTTAAGTTTAAGTTTAACTTTAAGTTTAAGTTTAAGTTAAGTTAAGTTAAGTTAAGTTAAGTTTAAGTTTAAGTTTAAGTTTAAGTTTAAGTTTAAGTTTAAGTTTAAGTTTAAGTTTAAGTTTAAGTTTAAGTTTAAGTCTAAGTTTAAATTTAAGTCTAAGTTTAAGTTTAAGTTTAAGTTTACGTTTAAGTTTAAGTTTAAGTTTAAATTTAAGTTTAAGTTTAAGTTTAAGTTTAAGTTTAAGTTTAAGTTTAAGGTATAGTCCATGTCTACTATGTCTATCTATCTATCTCTAATTCTATCTATCTATCAATCTCCATTTCTTCAAGCTCTATCTATATTTCTATCTTTACTTCTATTTCTATTACTAGCATCGTCTTACCTCCATCTAATCTTCATTTCTTTTCAGTTTTCAGAACCGATATTTTCCCAAACTACAAAAATACCCATGAGAGACAAAATGCTCTGGTAATAACGACCTTAGTGGCACTTAGATTCCAGCACAACTGTTATGTACTCGTATTAAAATGATGAGATAACTTTTTGTCTATTTGTGAAATTGGTGTGCAAAAGGCAAGCGGCAGTAAAAAGTATTAAGAGAAAATAAGAGGAAGGAGTTGGGGAAACATAAAATAGCAAAGGAAAAGTTTCATTTAAAATAATGAAATGAATATAAAGAAGCAAGCTGTAAAGTGCTCGTTATATTATATTATTGAAAGCGGCATACGCGGCGTATACGTAATGTTTGTGGGTGACTTGAAAGTGTAGCGTTTTGAAATTATTGGCTGAAGTTTTTCGTAAAATATTCAAAGCACTTTAAGTTTTTGAAGTATTCGATTAAATTTTGAAAATTTCAGCTATACAATTTATAAATATTTAGTGTACATATTATTATGAAAAGTATTAATATGTTAAACAGAGCTCTTTGAACTAGAAAATATTCGCCAAATTTTGCAAAATGAAACTATGAAATCTCGATTATTTATTTCTTATTACTAGTTTCCTTCCTTTGCTGAAAAATATTTACAAAATCTAAAATTACAACTCTCTCGTAATTAAAACATACTTTTTTGTATGAAAGACTGAACTTGTGAAACACTTGTCATATTTATACTATCACAACAAAGTTGCTAAAGAGAGTATTATAGTTTTTATAACGGTTGTTTGTGTCAACTAGAACTAAAAGAGTTAGATATGGGGTTACATATACATATATAAATGATCAGCCTGACGAGTGGAGTCAAAATCCGAATGTCTGTTTGTCTGTCCGTCCGTCTGTACATGCAAGCGATTATTTGAGTAAAAATTGAGATATCTTAATGACACTTGGTACACAAATTCCTAAGCACCATAAGAAGGTTAGTATTGACAAGTAAGGAAGGGCTAAGTTCGGGTGTAACCGAACATTTTATACTCTCGCAATTTATTTATTTAACTTTATTTATATTATATAATACACAATTTGACCTACATATTCATCATATATATTGTATAAAGTCCATTGAAAGTTGGAAACCATAATATTAGGTTAGAAGCATGGCGTGGCCCCGCCTCTAAATAGGGTTTTTGTACATATCTCCGAAACCAATAGAGTTATATAAACCAAACTTTCTGAAGTCGTGTTTTTAGCCACTTCTTAATACAGTCCAAAAATGAAAGAAATCGGATTATAACCACGCCCACCTCCCATACAAAAGTTATGTATAAAATCACTAAGAATGCTTTAATTCAGCAAGGAAAAACACCACAAACTTTAAATTTCATCATACAGAAGGTACAGAAGGGCTGCATTCAAATTGGCATAAAAAATTTGAAATGGGCGTGGCTTCGCCCACTTATGAGTCAAAAACCATATATCCGAAACTACTCGACCAATTTCAGTGAAATTCGGTTTGTAATATCTTCCTACCTTCCCAAAGATATATTGTGAAAATAGATCAAATCAGTTTACAACTCCTGAATCGTTTATATAAAGTAAGCACTAGTGTAGATATCAGAACAGAATTGTGCATAAATACTGCATTTATAGTGTGGCAGCCGCTTTCTAAAAATCGCCTAAATCGGACCATAAGTTTTCAAGGCCCCATATATCGAACAAAAGGACCTCAGTGCTTCTAATAATTTTTTTACCGAAAATATAGGTAAGTCTCTCAGATATTTTGAAGAGATTCAGAAGGAATGTTTTTCTTTTAATAATATGTCTCCCTGCAAAAAATCGGTGAAATCGGGTCATTACTTCCCCTAGCTCCTTTATATCTAATGTTAGGGTTTTCAAACTTTCAATGGACTTTATATCATATATATGCCGAATATGTGAGTCAAATTGTGTGTTATATTAATAAAATTAAATAAATAAATTGCGAGAGCCCTTAGCCCTTCCTTACTTGTTTATATATGGTTTGAACTAATGTTATATAATTTCGAATTCAAAGAAAATAAATAACAATTAATTAAATTATTAGAAGTGAGTTTTTAAGAGAACAACAGAAAATCTATTAGAAACTCGAATAGAGGAAGGTGACACGAACGATTTTGGAAGTGACCCACTTCAAACCTCCACAACGCTATAGTAAAACCTATGTTGCTACAAATTCAGAATTTTATGTATTCCGAATAACTGTACAGCAAGCTACCAAAAAAAAAGCTACCAAAAAGCTTTCTCAAGTTTTTCGCATTATACTAAAGTCCTGCTTGCCTGCTGAGAGCTAGGAAAAATAACTCGTCTACTTGATTATAAAAATTAACTGCAACCATAAAAACAGAGCGAAATAAAATATAGACTTGAGTTTCTTAAGTAAAAAACAAAAAATGTGTGAAAGTATAAAATTATTAAAACAACTGTGCGAAAGGCGAGAGATAAATGCGAGCAAGTAAACACTTCAACTCACTTTGGTGGAGGCAGTACCACAATTATTACAACGCGCTATTTGTTGGTACTTTCGGTTGCGCTTAAATTTTTCCGTTTTCGCAGCTTTTTTGTGATTTTTATAATTTTTTTTTTAATTTTTTCTTCTCATTTTTGTAGCGTTCACGCAAGCTTTCCGGCATTTATGCAACCACCGTTGTTGTCGAGACGACAGTAATTAGTTGTTGTTGCTTTATTTTTTTCATTTAACAAGAATCACTTACGGCACGTTTTCGCCAGCGGGAGTTCCAAATTACGCAGAACGAGTGCGGCGGCGTGCGCGTACTAAATGAGCATTTAAAAGTATGCTTGAGAACTCTCGCACGAGTGGTGTGAGTTGAAAAGGGGTGTTATCTACGCGCGTTTGTTTGTCGGTGTGTCGTTTTGGTCGCATTATCAGCGCATTTTAAATACTCGTAAATACTCCAAGACGGAAGCGGCGTAAATACCACCTAGCGGGCGTACTTAACAATGAAATTTACGTTTTCTTGCTTGTTATAATTTCTGTTTAAAGCGAAATTTACGCAGCGTGGAAATTTACCGGGTAACGGGATTAATAATTTAAAATTACATTGAAAAATAAAATTATTTCTAATTCTTGGGATGGTTTATTAAAAATAAAGCGAAATTATTAAGAAAGCGAATCAAACTCGTATCAGATACTTTAATTAGTTGAATAAGAATTCCAAATTCTATTTCTATAATTAAATTATTAGTCATTTATTTTTTTTTCGAACACGAAATTTTACAACTCTGAAGTCACTTCTTATATAAAACTAGCTGACTCCGCAGTCATTGTACTGCGTGGAATTATTTGTTTTGAAAACAAAGTTGAATTTGTATAGTGTTGGAAAACATTTATTTGCGTTTTTTCAAAATTTTTTTTTTCAATGTAACGCAGCTTAATAAACAATATTTTTTGTTTTCTGTTCCGGTGCGTAAATGTACAGAGAAGATGATTTTTCAACTCGTGAATGAAATTTATGCCACACACCTCCAGCGACTGTCTTTGAGACCTGTTGATTGTCATCCCAAATGCAAGTCTCATTTGAAACTGAATACGTTTGAACTGAAATGGCAAATCGTTGGAAGTCAAAGAAATTCGTGGAATCAAGCATTCTGCCCCCTTGTAAGTCCCTTTAAAAAATTCTTGCAACTATTACATTATTCGATAGCTGCTTGAAGATTGCGAAGCATAATAAATGACAAAGCATTATAATGACAAAAAATTTAGAAATTTCACTGGATAATTCACAGCTTCGTCTTCATTTTCAACATGATCGATCGATGTGTCTGAACACAAATATCCCGGAAGTTGACTTTAAGTCGTATAGATTAAGTCATCGACATCGGTATTTTTGACAGTTAAAAATCTGCGTGCACTCAACCAATTGTAGTTACGATAAATTTGGCTAATGTTCGGATTGATATCAAACCATTAGAAGTATTAACCGGAATTTGCCCAGTTCTTTGCAGATCTTCTGCGGTGCTTTCCTGTTGCAGGAACACACGCATATTCATGGTCAATCATATGGTTTTCGCGTGCCGCCACAAGTACGATGACTTGAGACATGCGTTCAATTTCTCCGCCGCTGTTGATTTCGAAATAACAGAATGTGTTTGACAATATCAGTATCATTACGCCACCAAAGCGATGATTATTATTCCACAGATCATTCATTGTTCTGTCAAGTGCTTCTAGAAAATTGCGCTCATCTCATATATGTTTCATAGATTTGCATGTTTAACTGAAGCTACAGTGTCGTATGTGCCGTTCTTCCCACTTCAAGTAGCGTTGCTGTAATTCCAGTAGATGCGAGAGCCAACGTAATGCCATTTTGAGATCGAATTGTTGCCAAAATCCCGTTTTTTACACATTTACCACTGTTTCTTCGCTCCCATTGGTCGTGATGCTATATAGCCTATAGACGTAAATGGACTATCCAACACAAAAATAATTATTCAAGTCGAACCAGTAGATTCGGAGATTAGCGCGTTCAAACAAACAAACAAACAAACTCTTCAGCTTTATAATATTAGTATAGATATGTCAAGTGTTTCACAAGTTCAGTTTCAGTTGTACAAACATATGACCCTGAAGGAAAAAAGGAAAGAAATTAAATATTTAGTACAATGGAGTATGTTAAAAACTACGTACATATATGCCATGCGGAGTTCAATTTATTCAAGCAAAGAAGGAGAAAGCCGCTGACATTGAAGCCTATTCAAAAACAAAAATCATAAAGTTCAAAAACCGAATTTGTCTAGATCGTAGAAGAGGTAGAAAGTTGGTCCCTTGCGATACCAGACGGAGTGCCGTCACGTAGTTAATGCGAAGTAGTCATACTTTAGGATTCCTGCGCTTGTCGCGAATTTTTGTAGGATCATTACTAACAATACATATTCCAGATTCTTGTACTGTGGGGTCCCAAAATGATGGAGCTGTTGCCTTGACAATGCCTTCTATCGTGCGAAAGTAGGAATTTTGTGTATTTCTGTTCCACCGATTTACAAATGGCGTGTTATGATCTTCCTTGCCATACTCCTGTCTAGATCATCGTATAGACAATGTATGGGTTTCCCAATGTAAGTTTGGATTTTTCCATATTACAGTTGAACACCACTTTTGGCAATCCGTCTACAATCTCGTTGCGCTCAATGCCTTTGTGGACTGGCACCCAGTAGAAGTGTAGCCACGTGTTCCTGGCAACTCCGTCCACTGCCATCCTGGTACTCAATACACTTTTGGCAGAGATGCGAAACGAGAATTGAATTCATTTCAAAATTGGGATCAAGTAGTCAGTACCAACCAGACCGCCCTGTCCCACCTAGCTATGCCCAATGGTGCTATATGTAAATTCTCCTCCCACCAGTAGTCGTCTCGCCGATTTTGCCGCCATTCAAGAGGCAGCGTAGTGGTGGTTCTAAGAACTCCGGTTATACAAAATGCTGCAACCGTTCCATGGGCTTCCGATAGGTTGAGCTCCGTAAATATGTTCACCACATAATAGCACCATAATGCAGAATCGGTCTCACTATTTGAATGGGCTTTTATGTAGCATCATTGAAATTCTTGAATTTTAGAAAGAAGGAGCTTCAAGCAATGGAATGATGGGATCGGTCTGATATTTTGACAATAATTTTCCTAACAAAATGTTAACTGACGTGTTAATATGCTTGACATTCCTTAGTATGACGAATTGTCTTCATATTCTACCTTCAGTGGTTTCCTCATCACTCGAGGTCTAAACTACAAAAAGAACTCATAGCGACTTATTTCAACCACAAATTCCTGAAAAAATAAATAAGCAAGCACACCATTCCCAAAAAATACAAATAGTTAGAACTGTCTATAAGCAGCTTTTGTTGCAAGAGTGAAAATAATTTCGCTGAAATTAAAAAATCGTAAGCACTTAACATTGCACATAAACTCCATTAGAACGAACATGTGTTCAAGCAAAATTGCAAAAATGTGTTAAATGCAGTTTGAGAACGAAAAAAAAAACAAAAAATAGCAAAAATAAAGAAAAATTAGATAAAAATGAGAAAAAGAAAATTTTGATGAAAAAAGAGGAAACTGCAACCAAAAATAGACGCAGAGAACAGCTGATAAAAACACGAGTTAAAAATTTGTACTAACAAAAGTGGTGGTAGAAAAAATATAAAAAACTACAACAAAATTAAGGCAACAACAAATAGAAACTAACAACAGAACAAGAAGTACAACAAGCATGCGATGAGTAGAGCAACAAGAAAGTGAAAGATAGCGATAAAAAGTAGAAATTATTTCAAGTAAACAACAACAAAAAGCGAACTATTTTGTACAGCTGATAAGAAAAACAACAACTTACATAGAAAATATGTATATAAAGAAAATATGTACAACAGATACACCGAAATTTGAACATTTTGTACAACAAGCCGAATGCTGCACTCCATCTACGGCGTGCCAGCAAATGTTGGATATCGGTATAAAAGCATGGCGGTACGGTACACCAAACGCACTACAAAATAAATATTTCGCTAGGAACAATAGTGGTGAAAACTCCTCTTCGTTGTTGAAGAAAAATTTTTGAACGCGAAATGAAATTCCACGTATTTCTCTTTGTATGCGCTGCACTCGTCGCCGTCACCACCAGCAGCCGCATTCACATTGAGGATGGCATCGAATGTCCCAGAGAGCAATTGGACACTTCGGATGTGGTGCAAATCGCGTCGCCCAGCAACTGTGGTATTTTCTACAAGTGCGAACGCGGACGGCCAATAGTGAATAAATGTCCGGAGGGCTTGCATTATAACACGCGCTTGATGGTGAGTAACCAGTAAATGGCGAAGGTGGAATGGAATTGTAGGAAAAATATTATTTTTTATTGATTGCGTTGAATTTGCATACACTTTCAAGTGCTTTGAGGCGAGAATTGTGAAATATGTTGGTGAAAGCGATGGGGCTGAGTGTAAAAATGAATTATTTGGTAGTTGGAAAGAGTATTTATTGATTTCGGGAGAGCGGAAAATGTAATGACCCTAAGGAGTTATAAAAAATATTTTTCGAACACTATAAAAGAGCTCTACTAGTATAGAAGACTCTTTTTGTGTAAAGTTTTAGGTTGAGTTTCCGCAAAGTAAATATTGAATGAAGAATATGAAATATTGATCCAATTTTTTCGTAAAATTATTTTTTTTTTTTTAATATTTACTTTCAGGTTTGTGACCATCCATCACGTGCTCAATGTGTACCAATCAATCCTGAATACTAACTTTTGTAAAATGCATTTGAGTTAATAAAGATGAGACTAATAAATTATTGATCTTGATTCCCAGATCGCCAAAGGGTTGAATTGAGCAATAAAGGGAAAGCGAGAGAGAAAGATCAACAAATTGATAGAAAGAAAGAGATAGTTCATATCTCTATAAGAGTAGAAAAAAGAGAGACGAGAGTATAAGAGAGAGAGAGAGAGATATAGTAGAAAAGATATATAGATAAGAAAAGAGAGATATAATAGAAAGAGATAGAGATATGAAGAGAGTAGAAAAGAGAGAGAGGAGACAATAGAGAGAAAAGATATAGTAGAAAAGATATATAGATAAGAAAAGAGAGATATAATAGAAAGAGATAGAGATATGAAGAGAGTAGAAAAGAGAGAGAGGAGACAATAGAGAGAGCGAGAGTACAAGAGAGAGAGATAGTGCAAGAGAAGAAAGAGATAGAGGTATAAATATAGACATAGAAAGATAGATGTAGAGAAACAGAGAGATAGAGAAGATGGAAAGAATAAAATGGAGGGAAAAGTGTTAAGTGGAAGAGAGAGAGAGAGATAAAGAAAAAGAGAGAGAGAGAGAGGGAGAAAGAAGAAGAGGGAGAGAGAGAAAGAAGGAAAGAGAGAGAGAGAGAAAGAGGAAGAGAGATAGAGAGAGAGAAAGGGGAAGAGAGCGAAATAAAGAGGAAGAGAGAGAGAGAGCATAAGACAAAAGGAGAGCAAAAGAGAGATAGAAAGATATATAAATATAAAGAGCAATACAGGGGAACAAAAGTGAGACGGAGGGAAAAAAGACAGAGCAAAAAATATAGAAAGAGAAAGAAGAGAAGAGAGTGAAAAAAAGCCTTAGTATAATATTATAAATACAAATATAGTATATGGTGCTGTTTCACATAAGATTAGTTCTCTATCTATCTTCTTTAGAGAAAGGAACGCTAACTCTAACTCTTACCAAAAATATTTCGAAGGCAATCAAATTAAAATTAAATTGATTATTCTAATTATGCAATGAGGTATACCTCTGGCACTGGCTTTTATCTGCTTTTCAATTAGATTAATCAAATTTTCATGGCTTTCCACACGCCATCACCTGGCCCGCGCTGTTGTTAATAAATTAAGTCACGCGCTCACCTACATATTGTAGTTGGTGAAAAGGTTTTCATATAATACAAAACCCATTCAACTTTGATGAACTTGCAATGTGCAGAAAGGGTAGAAGTTCTAAAGAGTTTTCTTACTTGACAAATGAACTGCTTCGCAGGCAGCCGTCATTATTACGGTTTATTAGTTTACAGTTTCTTGATTTTCAACAAAAAGTGCTGCGTGCTATTTGATTTAGTTTGACCTTTCCTCAAGCTTAAACCGCACACGTTCACGCTTTTAATTTATAAATGAACTTTACCTGCTCACCTTCTCGCCGCTACTAAGCCACATTTCATTTGAAACAAGTAATTATTTTGCACTTTCTTCGTCTTGCAGTCGGACTTTCATTTAGTTTCTTTTACAGTTTACTTCTTGGTCTTCGTCTGCTGCATAATTAAAACATTTTACCTTTGTCGAACTGTTTGAAAGCAACCATTTGCAGCATTTTGAGCGTGACTATTTGCAAAAGTTTGAGAAATTCATTGTGGTATTGTTGAACATTGAGCTTAAAGCGCGAACTTTGAACACTCGTTAAAAGCTTTTAGTTACACAGTGTGTGCAGGTTTTGCAGTAGACTATGCAACTCAGATATATAGAAATAGTTCCCCTGAGTACTTTAGCACAATTTATTAAATACTAAATATCATTGCTACCAATATAGTTGATCCATTCAACTTTTTTCTCCGCCCTCATTGTCATTATAATGTCAATTGCATGTTGACAACACATTATTGCTTTTGTTAGCACCAATCACTATACTATCTCCCACCATCATGCCTTTCATGTGTTACATGTTGTTTACTTAAATGCTACTCGAATTGTCAGCAATAAATTGTGTTGCCAAATGCTTTTCTATTTATTTTTTCCTATTTATTTAAGTATATAAATGTGTACTGGTACATATTACTATCGTTACTATTTGTTCATATTGTTCATGCAGTGACACGTGGCTAAATACAATAACTCACATTCGGCTGTCACTCAACACGCACTTAGTGGAGCGCGAGCGCATAAACTGTCGGCTAATTGATAGTTATGTGTCACTTAAATAAATGAATATCTGTCGATATGTGAAAGCGTTTTGTTGTACGGTAAATGTAATATTTACGCTGGCATGAGTTTGCGTAGTTGCTGACGTACGATTTTATTGTATAAATTGGTTGGACGTGGCGTATGAATTATGTAAATAACTGATTTCTGATTTAAGTGAAATGCATAATTTATTTGGGAAACTATTTTAAGGCAAGTTTGAAATTTTTTCAGACATAAAAATAACAAGACACATAGCATATATACTGTGCGCTAAAGTTATTTTAAACCATATGCGAATGGTAGGCGGTGGCGTATGAGTGATGTCAATGAAAGTTCAAAGGACTTATAGTTTATTATAAATAACTAAGCCATAAGTAAACCGAGGAATATTGTAATTATTTGTTGTTTTTGTAAGTAAAACGAAAGAACTAGGCGCGGCATCTATTCGCCTCTTCGCTGGAGGTTCATTGGTCGCATGAACCAAAATAAAATAAAG
This sequence comes from Zeugodacus tau, assembly GCA_031772095.1. Lineage (NCBI taxonomy): Eukaryota > Metazoa > Arthropoda > Insecta > Diptera > Tephritidae > Zeugodacus > Zeugodacus tau. The sequence goes on along the minus strand of CM062653.1, from coordinate 10,911,789 downwards.
TAAAATAAAAAATAAAATAAAATAAAATAAAATAAAATAAAATAAAATAAAATAAAATAAAATAAAATAAAATAAAATAAAATAAAATAAAATAAAATAAAATAAAATTAAATAAAATAAATAAAATAAAATAAAATAAAATAAAATAAAATACAATAAAATAAAATAAAATAAAATAAAATAAAATAGAATAAAATAGAATAAAATAGAATAAAATAAAATAAAATAAAATAAAATAAAATAAAATAAAATAAAATAAAATAAAATAAAATAAAATAAAAATAAAATAAAATAAAATAAAATAAAATAAAATAAGATAAATTAAAATAAAATAAAATAAAATAAATTAAATTAAAATAAAATAAAGTAAAATAAAATAAAATAAAATAAAATAAAATAAAAAATAAAATAAAATAAAATAAAATAAAATAAAATAAAATAAAATAAAATAAAATAAAATAAAATAAAATAAAATAAAATAAAATAAAAATAAAATAAAATAAAATGAAATAAAATAAAGATAAAATAAAATAAAATAAAATAAATATAAAAGAAAAGAAAATAAAATAAAATAAATTGAAAACATCAAATGAAAATAAAAATATAATAAAGATAAAATAAAAGAAAATAAAAATAAAATTCAAATAAAATAAAATAAAATAAAATAAAGTAAAATAAAAATAAAATAAATAAAATTAACTTAAATTAAATAAAATAAATTAAATTAAATTAAATTAAAATAAAATAAAATAAAATAAAATTAAATTAAATAAATTAAATTAAAATAAAATAAAATAAAAATAAAAATAAAATAAAATAAAATAAATAAAATAAAATAAAATAAAATAAAATAAAATAAAAATAAAATAAAATAAAATAAAATAAAATAAAATAAAATGAAATGAAATGAAATGAAATGAAATGAAATGAAATGAAATGAAATGAAATGAAATGAAATGAAATGAAATGAAATGAAATGAAATGAAATGAAATGAAATGAAATGAAATGAAATGAAATGAAATGAAATGAAATGAAATGAAATGAAATAAAATAAAATTAAATTAAATTAAATAAAGTAAAATAAAATAATAAAATAATAAAATAAAATAAAATAAAAAAATTTAATTTAATAAAATAAAAAAGAATAAATAAATAAAATTAAATAAAAAAAAAATTAAATAAAAATAAAATAAAATAATAAAATAACAATAAAATAAAATACAATAAAATAAAAATAAAATAAAATAAAATTTACTTCTTTACTTTCTGCATATTTTGTATGTTGTTGCACCTAATATGAAATTTTAATATTAATATTTTTTTCAAAGAGTTTGAAGTTTTCAGTAATTTTAGGGTTAAATATTTTAATGAAATACTTTGAACAATTTATTGCAAATATTTATTATTTTTGGCGTTGTCACATAATCTATAATTTGTAAATTTAGAAAATAATTCCAAAATAAGTTTCTCCAAACAGATATTTTTTCGAAATAATTATTTGTATTACTTTTTGACATACACTCATTTTTTCATTGTGTTATTACATATATATAAACCATAAAAAAATAACAAAAACATAAATATTAGTTGAAATTGAATATGCGAGAAATATAAATAATAATAATATTGCAAAGCTTTTTTGGTGAGTAGTTAGTAGTTTTCGCTCTGATATATTCATAATTTTTGCTACTATTGTGTGGCCCTCAGACATCGTGGATGAACTTTCAGTATGATTATGATTAATATTTCTAGAAAAAATGATTAATTTAATCCAGAAAAATTTGAATTCAAATTGAAAATGATGAAAAAAAAAATCTTTTATCAAAAGAAGTTGTTGAAAAATATGCTCCCACTATGGCTTCAATTGTTCTCCCTTCACACAATTTGTTTTTTCTTCCATCAGCCTGTATACTCGCCTAAAAATTGCATTAAGCATAGTTTACATAAAATATTTTCTTTTTCTACTGGGAATATACATATACATATAGCTATCGGAATCGAATTCATGTCAACGAACGAGTGAGGCTTAAGGCCTTACTACACCTTCCTCTTCGCTTTACATTTTTTATTTATTTCTTTTACTTTCCTTTTCACCATTTTTCTTCCCTACAAGAGCATGAGTAATGATCCAACCATTTTTTTTCACACAACCAAAGTGCAAAAAGGTTTTCATTATATCTCCCGAACACACGTCACAATACAACGGAGCACGAGCCAATTTATATGTACAACACAACACGGCACAAAGGACAACAATGTCAAAACAACAAATAAACGAATAAAAGCGAATAGTTTGCAAGCAGAAAAAGTGAAGAGTAATGAAGTAAAGTGAAGTGATGGTGGTAAGAAAGAAGAGAGTGAAAAAGGGACAGGAAAAATAAGGGCCGCAACAAACTTCGTCAAAATCTACTTTGCCGCTTATCTGCTTTTAATAGAATTGTGCCCTCAGTGTCAATCGTGGAGGCTGGCAATCATTTTTCAAATGCGCAAAATAGCTGAAAGTATAAAAAGTATAGAAAAAAAACAAAGCGAAAGGGTCGACACATTGAAATATGTGCGTCGGCCTGCCTGCGCTTGGATTTACGCCTTACGCAATGTAATTTCACACAAAACAAAGCCAATTATTTTTCGAACACCATTGGTGTGCATCATTTTTTATTACGGCATCTGCTCTTTTTGTTGTTTTTTTTGTGATTTTGATTTATTTGCGGTGACAGTAGAACTGATGGAATTTCTTTCGGAGTCTGTGAATGGACACTCATATAAGCCGAAATACAATTGAAGGCCCAGAGTGCTACTGTGTGTGAGCTTTTGAATGACAATTATGACAATGCTCAGTGAGCTGATGTAAGGATAAGAAGTGAAGAGTGAGTGTGAGTTGAAAGGTAGCTGAAATGGTACATATAAGCTGTTGGTGAGGGGAATATGCTATGAATAAGTAAAAATGGTTGAAAGTAAGTAGTGTTGTTATGGAATGTTTGCTTAATCACAGACGTAATTTATCAAGTCTGACACAGCTTTTCGATTCAAGTTTGTGGTTTGGGAAATAAATATGTTCCTACAAATAGAAGAACACTATCATTAGATTAGTGTTTGATAAATTTAATGCCTAGCTTGTCACCACAGTATTGTCTAAGAAAGAAGGAAAAGTTGTTTATTTGAGTATATGTTACCTAGATAAAGTTAACTGTATAACAACTGAAAATGGCAAATTTTTAGTCAGAGGATGTTTTTGGTAGCGTGAAGAGAGTCAAAATACTTGAAAGGAAGGGTTAGTATACAAAGAAATACCTGAGAAAGCTTGTGGGATAGATAACAGAATCCTGATTCTAAAAAACTAGCTTGAAATTAGTAAATAAAGTAAATAATAATAAAGTAAATAAAGAACACTTTTAAGATTCATTCTTCTAAATAATATATATATATATACATGTTCAGAATATTTCCTATCAAATTATATATCTTTGTTACTTTTTCATGGATCAGATTCATAGTTGAAATACATCTCTGATATTTACTTGCAGACTAAAATACTTTCACGACAGAGGGCGCTGTTAAAACTCATTTTTATTATGCGGAGGCATCAGTAGGCGTACTCTCATTATAGATATAAATTATTTTCAATTCATTTATTCCTTTCTTGACAGAATTCCCTACAGTAACAGCTAACTACCACAGCTTAGAAACCTCGTATTAATAGTGAAGATATGTGAAAGACCAACGTTGTTTGAGGCATTATATATGAAAATTAATTACATGTGATTAAAATACTGTAAAACGTGCCAGTCAGTGTCTATAGTGGCCACACTCCGAGACATCATATATTTTGATAACAAACTAGAGATATTACATAATTGTTAATATGCCCGGAAATATCGCTCTGAACTTCGAACCGAGTTTTCATCACTACATTTCATTGCAACGCACTGCCAGATCTACATATATCTATAGCCGTATAACAAGTTTTTGTTTAAGTGGTGGTACTAAATTTAATCGGTACTACGACAGAAACCATTTTCTACTCATCCATTGTCAGAAGATACAAGTACCAAAAAGATCTGAACTGTTTTAGAGCATTTTTGAACATAGCGCCACCTACCGACAATATATTAAGTTGTCAAATATCCGCCTTTTTGTCTTTTGAATTTCGCGGCTATGTATAAAGCGCTACAGAGCTCGTATCTGGCAATACTATACATCTTTGAAAGGTCTTGACATAACCTACAAAACGATGCTATGCATGATTAGTTTGGATATTGCGTTCAACAGTTATAGACGTGTAAACATGGAGTTCACTAACGCCGAAATTCGCGTTTCGACGATTCAGAACGGGTGAAAACGACACCATGGATAAGCCAGCCGACGGAAGTCCTGTGACGACGAATACCGTCAAGTGGTATCTCGTGACATCGCCCAGGAGATGGGAGTTAGTCACCAAACGATTTTAAACCATCTGTAGAAGGATGGATACACAAAAAAGCTTGATGTTTGGGTGCCGCATGATATGACGCAAAAAACCTTCTGGACCGAATCAACGCCTGCGATATGATGCTGAAACGGAAAGAACTCGACCAATTTTTGAAGCGGATGGTGACTGGCGACGAAAAATGGATCACATACGACAATGTCAAGTAAAAACGGACGTGGTCGAAGGCTCGTGAATCGTCCCAAACAGCGGTCAAGTCGGGATTGACGGCCAGTAAGGTTTTGCTGCGTGTTTGGTGGGATTGGAAGGGAATCTACTATTACTGCTACTATGAGCTGGTTCCATATGGCTAGACTCTATCATATACTGCGAACAACTGGTTCGCTTGAAGCAGGCGATCTACCAGAAGCGTACATAATTGGCTAACAAGAAGGTTGTAGTGTTCCACCAGGACAACGCCAGACCATACACTTCGTTGATTACTCGTCAGAAGCTACGGGAGCTCGGATTGGAGGTTTTATCGTAGGCACCATATACCCCGGACATAGCGCCAAGTGATTACCAACTGTTCCTGTCCATGGCGAACGCCCTTGGTGATGTAAAGTTGAACTCAAAAGAGACTTGTGTAAAGTGACTGTCCGAGTTCTTCGCAAATAAGGAGGGTGGCTTCTACGAGGGGGGTATCATGAAGTTTCAGTCTAGGTGGAAAAAATTATCAAACGAAACGGCGCATATTTGAACTAAATACTTTTTATAAAGCATTGAATAAAGGCGGAAGGAAGCGATATATTTGACAACCTTATATATAACAAGTAAGCAAAGGCTAAGTTCGGCTGCAACCGAACATTTTATACTCTCGCAATTTATTGAAGAAATTTAACCAATACATATATGCGGAATAAAGCTCACCGTATTTTTGAAAAAACTATAATTAGGTATATGGGAGCTAGGAGAAGATACTTTTGAAAAACCTACAATGAGGTATATGGAAATGTTATGACCCGATTTTAATAATTTTTGGAACAGAGACACACTATTAGAAGAAAACAATTTCCTCTGAATTAATTCCTTAGACGCTGAGTTCAACATGTTCGATATCTGGGGCCTTGAAAAGTTATGGTCCGTTTTCAACAATTTTTTCACAAGTGAAGCCAGAGATGATATGCACTAATTGTGTAAAGTTTTATTCCGTTATCTTAATTGGTTCCTTATGTTTACATTATAAAGTGAAGGAATAAGATGGATTTCAAAATTGAGTTATAAGGAAAGTAGTAGTGGTTGTGAACCGATTTCGCCCATTTTTTGACCGTGTTATAGTGTTAGGGTGTCAAGAAAATATTATATACCGAATTTCATTCGAATCGGTAGAGTAGTTCCTGAGATATGGTTTTTGACCCATAAGTGGGCGATGCCACGCCCATTTTCCATTTTGTAAAAAAATCTGAGTACAGCTCCCATCTGCTATTTCTTCTGCAAAATTTCGTGTTTCTAGCGTTTCTCGTTAGTGAGTTAACCCACTTTTAGTAATTTTCAACCTAACCTTTGTATGGGAGGTGGGCGTGGTTATTATCCGATTTCAACTATTTTCATGGTGTGTGGTGGGGTATGTAAGAGAACTGACTGCAGAAAGTTTGGTTTATATAGCTTTATTAGTTTGCGAGTTAAATACAAATAACCCATTTGGGGGCGCGGCCACGCCCACTTCCCCAAAAAAATTACATCCAAATATGCCCCCTCCTAGTGCGATCCTTTATTCCAAATTTTACTTTTATATCTTCATTTATGGCTTAGTTATGACACTTTATGTGTTTTTGGTTTTCGCCATTTTGTGGGCGTGGCAGTGGTCCGATTCTGCTCATTTTCGAACTTGATCTTCTTATGGTGCCAAGGAATATTTGTGCCAAGTTTCGTCAAGATATCTTAATTTTTACTCAAGTTACAGCTTGCACAGACGGACAGACGGACAGACATCCGGATTTCAAATCTACTCGTCACCCTGATCACTTTGGTATATATGACTCTTTTAGTTTTAGGTGTTACAAACAACCGTTATGCGAACAAAACTATTATACTATCGTAGCAACATTTGTTGCGAGAGTATAAAAATATATAAATACTTAAAGTTTTCATATTGAAACCAAGAAAATTGAAAAGTGATAGTTGTGGGGAGTTTGTGTGGTATAAATGCATTTTAATTTGTTTCTTGAACCCTTACGGCTCACATTTTATATAAACAAGTAAGGAAGGGCTAAGTTCGGGTGTAACCGAACATTTTATACTCTCGCAATTTATTTATTTAACTTTATTAATATTATATAATACACAATTTGACCCACATATTCGTCATATATATTGTATAAAGTCCTTTGAAAGTTGGAAACAATAATATTAGGTTAGAAGTACCGAGGTCCTCATGTTCGATATATGGGGCCTTGACAACCTATGGTCCGATTTCGGTGATTTTTAGAATGGGGCTGCCACACTATAAACGTAGTATTTATGCAAAGTTCTGCATCGATATCTTCACTAGTGCTTACTTTATATATTGTAAAGTAAGCGATTCAGATATTCTTCATAGTTCTGGTATATAGGAAGTAGGCGTGGTTGTGAAGCGATTTGGCCTATTTTCACAACATATAATTGGGATGTAAGGAAACTATTACAAACCAAGTTTCATTTAAATCGGTCGAGTAGTTCCTGAGATATGGTTTTTGACCCATAAGTGGGCGACGCCACGCCCATTTTCCATTTTGTTAAAAAATCTGAGTGTAGCTTCCATCTGCCATTTCCTATGTGAAATTTAGTGTTTCTGACGTTTTTGGTTAGTGAGCTAACCCACTTTTAGTAATTTTCAACCTAACCTTTGTATGGGAGGGGGGCGTGGCTATTATCCGATTTCTTTCATTTTTGGACTGTATAAGGAAACGGGTAAAAGAAACGACTGCAGAAAGTTTGGTTTATATAGCTTTATTGGTTTGCAAGATATGTACAAAAAACATATTTGGTTGCGGGGTCACGCCCACTTTTCCAAAAAAATTACATTCAAATGTGCCCCTTCCTAATGCGATCCTATGTTCCAAATTTTATTTTCATAACTTTATTTATGGCTTAGTTATAGCTCTTTATGTGTTTTTGGTTATCGCCATTTTGTGGGCGTGGCAGTGGTCCGATTCCGCCCATCTTCGAACTAAACCTTCTTATGGTGCCAAGGAACACGTGTTCCAAGTTTCATTAAGATATCTCAATTTTTACTCAAGTTACAGCTTGCACGGACGGACAGACGGACGGACGGACAGACAGACATCCGGATTTGAACTTTACTCGTCACCCTGATCACTTTGGTATATATAACCCTATATCTAACTCGTTTAGTTTTAGGACTTACAAACAACCGTTATGTGGACAAAACTATTATACTCTCTTTAGCAACTTTTGTTGCTAGAGTATAAAAACTGTCAAAAAAACTTAGCTGATTTTCAAACTTAGCTTATATTCAAACAATATTAATGTGATTTCTTTCAGGTTATTTGCTATTTAAAACCCTTTAAAATAAACTTTCTGAAAAATGAATATGATTCTAATTTAGTAAACAGGTACTGTATACTTAAAAGTCTATACAAATTCAATCATAATATATTAATAGACTCATCATTAACCAGTTACAATGAGATATTTATACCAAAAAACTTTGAACTTTCACAGCTCATTTAAAATACATGTACATATACATATATTTTTATAATGACTTTCCATAAGTTTTTCCTGCTCTCTACAAGTCTTGAAGTCAAGCGACTTAAGGAAAAGCGAAAGCAACCATTCCCAGTCGACCTCTTTATATATTAATATGCCTCAAGGACATTTTAAATTTCTTTTTTCATGCAATTTTGACTTTGCCTTCAAACGAATTTTCCAGCCTACAGCCTAAATTTGTCATAATACCCGTTGATTTGTGTGGTGTTTTGAGCGCGTTTTGACTTCTTGGTAAATAAAGTGCAGATTTGTTTATACATATATGAAGATATATACCTACATATATAAAGATATATAGATATATAAAGATATATATGTATAAAGATATATAAGTATGTATATGTATATGCAGCCATGTCACACTCACAATTCCCATATGTGTTTTACGCGTGTGCGCCACAATGAGCTTTTAATGATTTCAGCCAACAAAACGTGTGCCTGCCTTCATCAAACAGTAAGTAAATATTGACATGCATGCGCAGACAGGGGGGGCGTATACGTAACATCTTTGAAGCGAAGCAAAGCGCAGGCAAGCATAAATATTACATATATGTTATATACATACATATGTAGCTAACGGCATAAATTTATATATTTCATACACCTTTAAAATATATATATTTACAAACTTAATTATCTTTTTCACTTTCATAATTCCATAAGTAAACAACAGCAAAGTGTTGCGTTACTTGAGCCTTGCTTTCATTTCTAAATTTACAGCGCGACTTATGCTTACTTAATAACTTTATACCGTTAAATAAGCGCTGAGTTTCGTACACAACAACAACACAGCTGCGGCGACATTTTCTTGCAACGCTTTCATTCAACTTTTATCGATTTTCTTGCCTACACCAGCAACACCACACCACACCAGCACACTCTCGTTGCAATTAATGTTGAGTAGCTACAGCATAAATATTGTGCTTTAATGGCAGCATGAAACAGCAATAAAAACAACAAAAAAGAATTAAAAATTATAATGAGTGGGAAATTCATGTTGAAGGTTGCGCCACGCTCGCTTGCGCCTAATTCGCTGTGGGTTTTCCAAGTGAGCGGTTAGCAGGTGATGTGAAAACTTTTCAAAAGCAAATTTTGTCGTAGTTTTTGGTATTTTGTATTTTTATAAATCTCCAGGGACGCTGTTGGTTGGCGTAGTGGCAATTTAATGTAATTTAACGGTGTTTAGTTTTAAGTGGTGGTGGATGGTAATGTAGGGGGGTAGTGATAAGAGCTGGTTTTTATATATAATAGTTAAACTTGAAAATGTATGTGAGTTGTTGTGAATAGGATTAGATTATGGAGGGAAGTTTATGAATAAGGTGTTAAAGAAAAAAATACATGATTCAAGACATAATCTTCAGATTAACAATGACCTCAAAATTCTAGCAAGATATTTCAAAAATTAAATTTTCATATATGTATACCTAAATTCTTAAAAAAAATCAAAATATTTTTCTGAATCTTCAGCAACATTCAATTCAAAGATTTTAAAAAATAAAAAGTAAAATTTAAAAATTTTTCCTTTTAAAATATCTTTTCATTCAAATTCTAACTCACCTTCATACAAAATCACTATTGTTGCTTGTCCTTAGGCAACATTGTCTTTGCTTTTGTTGTCAGACTGAAACAGCATACACAGCGTATACATAATAACTGTAGAATGTGTCAAACATGTCAATGCAGCGATGTCTGCTCATGATAGCGGTAACATGAGATAAAAATTCTGCACTTTTACACAAAAATACACAGACAGTCACAATAAAGTTTAACTTTCGCAAAGCACGATGATTTAACGTTACACGTTTTTCTTATTTTTATGCAGCTGTATTTGTATTAGACGCCGGCGAACACTCGCTTATTTCTTGTATTCACTTTTTATCATTTGTTGCTTCACATTTTACTTTTGTTTAGCGTTTTTACACAATTTTTCTTCGCACAAAGCTTTATTTTTTTGTTATTTATACACTTTATTCACGAAATTGTTGGTAGAAGAGTGCCAGTTTAGCTGTTGAATGAGAAGAAAGGAAACAGAAAATATTTTTAGTATGCAGTTTGAATAATTTTTTGAGTATATTGAGAGTAAAATTTAAAATTTAAATACATAAAGAATATTCCTAAAGCATTTATGTGTTAAAATAATAAAAAAAAATTTCATTTTTCATTTACTCTACTAAAGCTGAGTAGTATTGTACCAATATGAGATTCTCTTAGTCAGATGTACTAAATAAAGTTGAAACAAGCAAGGAAAGGCTAAGTTCGGGTGCAACAGAACATTTTATACTCCCGCACTTCATTGATGAAATTCAACTTTGCTTCCGCCGTTTTCCAATAGATGTCTCTAGGGTCAAGCACTGGTCGATTAAATCAATTTTTTTATGTCGATCTTGGCATTTGTGTCAACATTAACCCAACAGAATATTTGAGATCTGTTTGTTTCCCAAACTTATTTTCAAATGAAAATGTAACTTTTTGAGCCGAATTCTCGACATTTGCGGGAAATTTTGCTTTTCTTTTTTAATTCCAAGAAAAGTGCGGCTGAAGCTCATCGACATTTGTAACCGTTTTTATAAAAAAAAAACTTAAATTTACGAAAAAAACGGCGGAAGCAAAGTTATAGACCTAATAATAATAATATAACACAATTTGAACCTTTGTATGTATTATTCGATTTCACCTATATATTCCGTAATATACATATGTAATATATGTATTTATTTGGAAAATTTTTTTATCGCTTGCATTAAAACCCATATGTTTCAATGTAAATTTTTTGGGTACTCTCTCTTTCATTTATTATTTTTGCAATAGACAATATATAATCGATATTTTTTCATTTTCAAAACCAGAACAACAAGACACTATAAATATCATTATTAACTGTCAATTTGTAAAACTTGTAGACTATACTTTTCAATCTCTTTTCGCTATAATATATTAAAAAAATACCATATTAAAATTGATATTTTGCCATTAGATGGTATTTTTAGTATAATATTAAAATGAAATGAAATAATAAATGATATCAAACTATTATATCGTCATCATAAAATTATCGACTATGCCGCACGGCTGTAAGGCAGTTTTATATACATAATAGGGGCTTTTCGACCAAATACTGATACCATTTCTTTCTATATATACATAATTTTTAGATTTACCTATGTTTCAGTTACTTTTTTAAACCAGGTGTGAAATTCTTATTCATTTTCTTAAAATCAAAAAAATATAAAATTAAAAAAAATAATTCAAATATTTAATAATTTAATAATATTTAAAGGAAACTGATATTTGAAGACCAATTTTCAAGGAACGAAATTATAAAAATAGATTTCAAAGTGATAATAATGTACTTTAAGAAGTTAATTTTTGTCTAAAAGCATATTGCTACTTTTATTTTTTGCCTGAAGCTTCCAGGATTTAATGTTCTGCCTTTTCAAGTTTAAAATAATTGAAGCTGCAGGTTTTTTGGCCTATCTTTGCTAACTTTGACATACTTTAATATTAACAATTCTCTATATACTATTTATATTCTCTTTTGAGTTTTTCCTCAGCCCTCATAACAATCATTGCTATTACTCTACCACTTCCTGCCTCAATCTAATTCCTCCCTCAGACATTAAGAGATTTTCGTGCACGAATATCTCATATCTGCACAGCTGATTGCGCATATGAATCATACTGAAATATGACTTTGATATATGCATTTCCTTTCAGTTCTGTTTTCATGCCTGACGAAACATAATTTTAGGCGCACACAATCAACGAGTAGACTGATTTCGCATGCAGACAACGTGCCAACGAGTCATTGATTGTGGTTGCGTGCAAATAACGATGACGCGCCCTAAGACGTGTTTATAAATTATTTATCGATGATTTTTGCAAACACACACACACACATATGCACATAAATTCACATACATACACACATCTTCTTGGCTGCGATGTGTCAAACGGAGCAAATTGGCAGCGCGCCGCAGGCACCAATATAAGCTAAGTGCAAAAACTCATCAGCGACAGTGACAACACTGTCACCTTCAAATATTTCGCACACATGCATGTGCAGAATAACTTAATCTCCTTGCCCCTCCACCGCACTCAAATTGTGTTAGCGCAGTCATATTACTTGAGTGTTTTTTCGCTGCTGCCGATTTCGCTGACTGCCTTCATATCAACACAAAATGAAGTCTTAATCAAATTTGTCTGCCGGTTACATTATCTCCTTTATCCCCCTCTGTGAGTGGCTTTTGAATCCTCTGGCGCTTTGCTAACACTTATGTACATATGACTGACATGACTTTGATATCATCAGCTTAGCAGACGGAAACGTAGAGTGCAATAAAAAATCGCACATATGAGAATTTACCGTTATTTAAAATAACGAACAAAAAATATTTATTTCAGGAAATTGGTGAAAAAGTTTCTTTCCCCTTTTGAGAGATTTATATTTAAGTTATGCGACGAACTTTTTTCGTCTTCATGTACTCTAGAGGAGTTATAGGTTTTATGAGAAGTCAACATTTTTCTCCTAGCTTAAAATATCCCGTTTTATGTTGCCCCGAGTTTAAAATTTGGACCTGGTCGGGTTTTAAACCTAAGAAATGAAGATCGCACACCTCACGTTGGACTTTGTGACTGATATTCAAGCAGATCACTATTACTAGTATAGACCAGGGATAACTTATAATAGGAACACACTTTTGAAATATTCTTGAGACTGTAGAACATGGATCCAGAATATAGTTGAACCAAAAGGTTACATTCTCTTTGAGTAGTTCGTTTCCAAATTTTGAGGTTAAGGCTCTAACCTAACCTATGGGCTATGAATGTTCCTCAGAGGGAAACAAGATTAGACTATGAGAGACAGTCCTTTGTAAAGCGCCCTGAATTTACTACAAATCTGCAGAGATTTCTCACTATATCTACTACCCAGCAGGGTTGTTTCAAGAAAACTTTGTCTTGATCTCGTAAATGCGGCCCATTCCAGAAAATTATGAGATAATTCCACCTTGTCCTCTTCCAGGCGACTTCTACAGCTGGCATTCGTAATGATTTATTATTTTAACAGCTAGGATGGCGATGGGACAGTAGCCAGTTAGGATCCCTACGGCTGAGAAGAGATGTACTTTCTAAGAGCGACGAGATCCCTAGACCTCACGAAATTCAGCTAAGGCGACTACAGTTTAGGTTAGAGTATTTATTTTTCAAAAATAATTCCGACAATCTAAGATAAAGTGCTTTCTAGTGAGATTATCTTAGTTAAGCTTTTTGCTTCGAAACGAATAGAGAAACCGGAAGAAAGAAATGATTGAAAAAAATACTGATAATAGGCAGTTGAGCTCATATTTATGTACGGGTACATACAGCTGAGGGACTGTAACACCAGTAAGGTTCCTTAAGTCTCGACTAGTACTTGTTCCCAACTACTTTATAAGCTTCTACGGTCGATGTGAGTTTGCCTGAGCTTCGATTTAGTGGAATAGTTCACTGAGTTCACACAAATTATTGCTACATAAAGGATGACTTGGTCTATCTGACCTAAGTAGCTTTAAGTAGATGCTTCTGACCACAGTGAGGGGCACCATAGCAGGTAAAAAACAGTCGCGAGATCAATCCAGAGCATGATTTAGTAGTCAGAATTCAGCATAAACTGAAAAATTAAAAAATAAATGAAATTAATGAGAATAAAAAATATTAAAGTTGCCTAAAAGTATATTAAAGATGAGCTCTCAAAATTCTTGAAGTAGAAACTCTCTTATACACTTAACCAACCTCAACTAATTTTCTTAACCCTTCTAGTCAGCTGTGAGTCATAGCACAACACCAATACCACAACTCAACAACTTTCTGCCACCGCTTAAATTTAACTTGCGCCCCATAATATAATATAACAAACTTTCAAATTTCCCATAAATTTTTGTTCTTGCTAACCTTCAAGTTTATTTATAACGTTAATATTTATGTCACTTAGCACTTTCATTAAGTGCCCTACCCCAAAACTAACAACACACACACACAAACAAGCGTACACACCGTTTAAGTAGCAAGTCAAATACTTCAAATAGCTAAGCATACTTTTCAGCGCGGTCAGCTGTTGCGAAATACTGCCTTCACCGCTGCTGCTAAATGTCCTTCAACTATTTACTTACTTCTGCCAACACTCGGCGGTCACTTTATGCGCAAGTTTGCCTACGGAAGGCCATCAATCATTAATGTGCACAAATTTTTGTTGTTATTTCAACAAGAACTCGATGACTAGTTGCCTACTTTTTGGCGTTGCATCGATTTCTTGGTGGCTTATGTGTTCAATGCTACAAAAGTGTGACATATGCATGTGGTTTGTGTGATTTTGTTGTAAATTTTTCATATGAAATTGTATTTCAATTTGAATTTCAAGCACATACGCCTAACTGTAGGCTATATAAAATTTATATTTTCATTTGTAACAGGTTTTTAATAATTTTTCCTTCTTTTTAGCGCACTTTTTCGACTTTTAAAAGATATATTTTTTTTTTAAACTCTCTTTTTATTAAAACTGACACACTTCACACTAAAGTCACCAATTTCAAGCAGATCTGCTACACAGTTTGCTGCTATTGCAATCGTTTTTTTTTATTTTTTTTTCTGGTTTCGTATTCGTCTTCGCTTTCATATTCGCGTGTTGTCGTAGTTATTATGTGCGTATTACACCGCTGTACTTCCGCACTTTGTTTTGCTTCGTCAGAGTTGCGGCACAAACGCGCACGCTTTCACTTGCCACACAAACCGTACGCGTCAATTTTATATGAACGACTGAATCGTTCGTCACACGCAACCCGTTGGTTTTATGCGGCGTTAGAATTTTCCACAGCAACACGGCTGCACTTCGTATTGCCTTGTGCTGGCGGCGACAGTGGAAATATCCCTACTTTTCATTCGCCGCGCATGCGCCTGAGCGGCTGCTTCACCATTCGTTTCACTTTCGCTTGCTTTCCAGCGGAGACTGGAGTGTTGTTTTGGAGACTTTGCGGCGCTCGTGTATTAGCCCTGCAGCTGTATTGGATTTTATTGTTGTGCGCTTTTCGCCGGCTTCCCATATGCTGTAAGGTCCTTTACTTGTTGTAATGCTTTTCGAAATAGGGTTTTCAGTCTTGTTGCTGACGTTGTGTTGCATGCAACTTAGCGGCAAGTTGTGGCTTGTGTGGTTAAGTGAAATTTTGTATGAAGTGCAGTTTGCATTCTATTTTTCTTATGTTGTAGTGTTATTGTATAGCATATAGCTGTCGACCTTATGAATACTGTTTCTTCCCTGTACTATGTTGCTCTCCAAGTACCGTTATATTTTTTAGTCTTAGCGGCGGCAGCTTCTGCAACAGCACAATTACGTAAACAATGACATTTAAATTATTCATACACAGCCGAGTGTGGCACTTTGCGGAGGCAAGAACTGTTTTGTGTTTGATGCTCGGACAGGCGAAGGTTTAATCGTTTTTGTAATCCTTTTTGTTATTGCATGGTTATCTTACATGTTTATAAGGCGGATATTTTCACTTAAATGAAGATTTTATTAAAGGAAGTAGACTCTGAAAAAGCCTTTGCGTAATGTATAAAATTGAACATAAAATCGTTGGCGCCGAAATGTAGGCAACGTTTTCTTAAATACTAAGACAATATTAGATAAATATGGTTTTAGATATGTGGCTTTTTATGCCCTGCTTAAAAGCTTTTAAATAAATTTAAATTTACCCTTCATTATTTTAGTTAAATATTTGCGAATAAGGCAAAGATTTAGTTTCAACTCCCCATTAAGTTTTTGGTTTGGTTACTGGTTTGCTATTTATTAAGTAAATTTAGTTGAAATTTCTTGAATGTCCTCTGAAATGAGCAAAGCCGTTTTTGTGGATGTACTTAATTGAAAATATTACCTTTGTAGCGGGAGCTTATCAGAGATCTACTCGTGTTGTCGACTTCAGGTTCAATTGAAAAGTTGAAATTGAATTTAAGAAAATCTATGAAGTTTAGAGAATATATGTTGATATTTAGTTTCACATTAATTTTGGAATGGGTTAAATTTTAAGCGAGATTAAATCTTTATCACCCGAGACATATATATACTAGGCTTAACCAGAGATTTAACTCTTCCAGCGATTTGGGGTATTACTGAAATTCTTTATTCCTGTGAAAGTACATTCGATGCCATTATGTATGGAACTCGATTTCTTTTGCGTGGCCACCACGTTTCTCGTTCGATATTCGTGCGAAGTTCATCAATCGTCGCTGGCTTGTTGGTATAGACCATAGACTTGACGTAGCCACACAGGAAATAGTCTCAGTCTCAAAACGCACCACCGAGGCGGTCAATGGACTGGGACATTTGGAGAGATAACACGTTCACCAAACTTGGTTTTCGATAAACCGATTGTGACCACATATTGTCCAAGACCATAACATCCTATTCGGGCCAAAAATGTTATCATTGGGCGGTAGCTATGCCAATTCACAGTAACGGGCCGGTTTTGATCGTTACGGAAGAAGACGCCGCCGGACCAAAAACCGCACAAAACCGAAATTTTTTCGGAATGATATGGTGACTCATGGAGTACGCATAATTTGCTTATTGACGAAGTTTTCGATGAAAATCCGCTCCTAAAGTTGAGGCCACTGACTCCGAATTTCGGTAGTAAATATTAATAATTTCGACCTGTTGGATCGTATATCTTTGCATAATGAAATGGCAAGCCTTAGTGAAGAGCGAATGGTAAACCTGGCGTTGTTTGCTGTCCCTATTGGTCTACTTTTGTAGCTTGCCTTTGGAAAAACCCTTTATTAACCCTAAAGTTTCGTGGATAGTATCCAGTACCTCCACTTTGTGACAAGAAAATATCTTCAACTTGCGACGCCCAGTTTCTTCTGCCCATTCTAACAAGAAATTTCTATATGAAAAGAATACTTCAAAGAATGAGTAAACATGTCTACATGTAATTTCAAGGGTTAAATTATATTGCAATGAAGGCATTATTAAATTTTTTATGAAATATGATTTTAACTTTTTTTCTCTTCAGTTACTTTAGATCAAATGTCCATTCAGTAATATTCAATATTAAGACGAAATTCGTTTTTCGACATTGCAAATTGTCGATTTTGCTCGCCATCTGCTTTCATTATCACTTTGGTATGCCTTTCCATACACTGGATATGGAACAGTTGAAATATATTTCCAAAAAATCGAAACCGACAAATAAATGAACTAGCAAACAACAAGATTCCCACCAAGAATTTGAACAGCTGTGCTGTAGCGCAACAATGGTCAATATTGCCATCTGGTTTGGAAAAACTACTATTTGTCTATTTGCATGCAGATCAAATAGCCGCCAAATATATTTACATATATACATAGGCATATCCTCGTTTGCTGTTGACTTACTGTTAACTAGCAGGTGGCAAATTCAACAAACGTAGTTTACATACCATATAAGAATACATTCCTGTTATATATGTCTCGTTCGTATGATATTTGCACAGATTGCGAACATTTTTTCGTGTTTATTCACTAGATATTTTGCAGTGGCCATTTTTCTTTTTCTGCTCAAGTTTATTTTTAATTTTTTTTCACTGTACTGTTCCCATTTGATAATACCAATTTTTGTTTACCGTTAGGCCAACGCATGCATTTCAATCAAACTGAAATTGATGCCGAGCAAATGCAGCAAAGAAAAATAAAATTCAAACTTTTGAACGAGTAGTTACGAATCACATATATGTACATCCACATACCTAGGCATATGTAGAAATACAGGAGTATACGCATAGACTAAATTGGAACTCTGTGAGTAGTTGCATTCGAAGCGCACACACACAAACATTCGACCGGTATTGTCTAGTATGTAAACAATTGATGAATTTCCAGTATTTCGATTGCTTTTTTCTGATGAAAAAATACAACCTCTCGTTGTTGTTTTTGTGTTTAACTAAGCACAAAATACGAGTATGGTAAATTTGTTAAACCTTCTTGATTTCTTCGTCAGGCCAACGTAAACAATTTTCTGCCTATCGCTTTCATTTGAGTTGGTTTTGCAGTGAAAAAATGACCTGTATCTATTGAAGAGTATTTTAAAGGCATGTTCCATCGACTATTTATTAACTTTTCGAAGCCTACACTATCGAGTTCGATCTCCATACATATGAATATCAATATTGAGATAAATGAGGTCAAGGTTAAGATTGAGTTTAAGATTAAGGATAAGGTTATGGTTAAGGTTTGGCTTAAGATTAAGGTTGAGGTAAAGGAAAAGAATAAGGTTAAGGATATGATTATGGTTAAGATTAAGGATAAGGTTGAGTTTAAGGTCAAGTTTAAAGGTAAAGTTAGGATTACGGTTCAGGTTCCGATCCAGACTAAGATTGTGTTAAGTTTAAAGTTTAGCTTAAGGTTAAGGTTGAGGAAAAGGATAAGGTTAATGTTAATGTTATGGTTGAGATTAAGGTTAAGTTCAATGATAAGGTTTAGCTTAACGTTAAGGTTGAGGTTAAGGATAAGGTTAGTGTTACGGTTAAGGATATGGTTATGGTTAAGATTAAGGATAAGGTTGAGTTTAAGGTCAAGTTTAAAGGTAAAGTTAGGATTACGGTTCAGGTTCCGATCAAGACTAAGCTTGTGTTATGTTTAAAGTTTAGCTTAAGGTTAAGGTTGAGGAAATGGATGGTTGAGATTAAGGTTAAGTTCAAGGATAAGGTTTAGCTTAACGTTAAGGTTGAGGTTAAGGATAAGGTTATTGTTAAGGTTAAGATTAAGGCTATGGTTATGGTTAAGATTAAGGTTAAGTTTAAGGGTAAAGTTAGGATAACGGTTCAGGTTCCGGTTAACACTAAGGTAAGGTTAAGTTTAAAATTTTGGTAAGGTTAAGGATATGGTTATGGTTAAGATTAAGGTTAAGTTTTAAGGTCAAGTAAAGTTAGGATTACGGTTCAGGTTCCGCTTGAGACTAAGGTTGTATTAAGTTTAAAGTTTTGGTTTAGGTTAAGGTTATGGACGAACTTAAGGGTACGGTGAAGTTGAAGATTAAAGGTAAAGCTAAGTTTGGGATTAAGGTTAAGATTGAAGGTAAAGCTAAGGTTGGGATTAAGGTTAAGATTGAAAGTTATTGCTAAGTATAACGTTAAGTTTTAACATTTAAGGCTAAGGCTAAGGTTAAGGACAATGTTAAAATTATTAATTATTAATATTAAGATAAAGAATTGCAGACAGCGATGCAAGTAAATAAAAGTAAAACAACTATTATAGCACTAGAGATACATTTGAATCTGTGATCGGAAGAGTAGATGGAAAAAGAAAATTTAGAAAGTAAACCCGAAAAAGTCCCAAATTGCAAAAACCATATTACAACAATAAGTCTATATATAATAGCGAAATTGCATAAATCTCATTTTAATAAACACTTTTGGGCACAATGCTGCCTCGATGGTGTCAGCTGGCCAATAACAACTTCAAAACCCACAAAACATTTTTTAAGCAACAAAAGTGATTTTCTGACCGCAACTAATAAAATTATACACACAGCGGAGTGTCGTGTCTAAAAAAAGAAAAATTTCTGGGTAAACAATTTGAATCCCAGAGAAAAGAAAATAAAAAACGCAGAAGAAGCAGCACACGAAACACAAATGCTTGCGAATTTGATGGGACTTTGAAAAGTTTGAAAATCGAAGAAAGTGCACACCAAGTGCTTGACTTCGGAGAAAAAAAACAGCGGCACGAAGAGGCAAAAGTCTGGCATCAGCTGTTGATAAGTAGTATTTGTTTGCGCCGCAAGATAGGCAATATATGCTTATGAGCTATGACAGCAAAAAACAAAAGCCAAAAGTGAGGAGCATAAACAACAAAAACTATGCAAGAAACTCCAGCAGAGCAAGGGAAATGTGTAAAAGAGATCAGTAAGTGAAACCGTAAAGTCAAAAAGCAAATAGGCAAATGATGGCAGCACCGACAAATCCGACTTACAGCAAAATAATCCAATGCAAATCTGTGACACGTGACGTCTGTTGCGTAGGTACAAACAAAAAAGAATAATGCATAAAAAAGAGCGGAAAAGAAATTATGTGAACAAATAGCAACAAAAAAATAGGCGAAGAGTGCCGAAGGTAAAAGTGAGGGCAACAAACAACACAAACACTACTTTCTATTTAACTTTGCCTTTGTGTACTCATGCCGCCTGTAAGTATGCTTTACAAAGTGTTTCTACAAAATTATTAGTACTGATTTTCCTTTAATTTTTTGCATATTTTTTACGTTCTGCTTTGTGCCCGGCAAGTGTTTGCAGTGCTGGCCGACCTGCCGGCCATTGTATGGGCATAGCAAAAATCATTATAAGAAAATTATTACTAAACAAAAGCCATAACAAACTGATGTTACACGCCCTTTTTTGTGCTATTGCATAATTTGCTGCGCCACGGACAAGTGGCAAAGTTTGCATTTTATTATAGATTATTTGCTTTGTCTTGCGAAAAAGGTTGCTTAAAAAACTGTTAAACTTTTCCAATTAGCGCCGCAAAGTAGGCAACTAAGCGAACGATGATGTAGAGAAAAGGATGGAAGAAATTATGAGAGCGGTGTGTGGGGCAAAGCAGTGGAAAAAATATGTTTGGCATTTAAGGTTGGAATGTGGAAACAATTTGTGTGATTAAAATGCTTCCGAGAAGTCAAAAAACATGTTAGTGGTGGACTGAGATGACTGCTTTTGAGAACAGAATACATTTTTTTGAATATTACTTAATGTAGGCGGGCACATTTTGCATTATTTGGTACTAATTATAAGTAAATGTTTCATAAATTGACAAAAAAAAACATATGTATTACAAAATTGTTGCCTACAATTAGGCTCATATACAATATAACCAACTAAGCACCAGAAGATGTTGCCTACAACTAAGCGCTTATGCATATTTAACACAAGAACATTAAATATACTTATTTAAGATTTAAAATCTCTTATAATCCACATATTATTGTTGAATTTCAATAAAATTGAAAAATGTGGCCTACATTTAGGCTCATAGAGATATTTATTTCGTTGTTTTTCAGCATTATTTCTTTCTCACTTCTTCTCTATCTTATTCTTTCTTACTTTTCATAATTTTTTGTAAGCTACAGTTAGAAAAAATTCTGCCGTTATTATTATTATTATTTCTTTACTTGTTTCTACACCGTCCAAAACAAGCAACACTTGAGAGAGCAAGCAAACTTTCATGGCAAAATAATGCCTTTTTGTTATTTAATAAATTAAAACTTTATGCAAATAACACGTTGAAGCAAGTGCAGCAAAGAAAAGGTATTAAAAAGAGAACACAACAACAGCAAGTCAGCATAAGAAGGTCAAGTCGAAGAGGAAGTTTGCACAAATAATAAAAGGTGCCAAAGCCCAAAGCGGCTCAAAGTGGGAGCGTTCGTAAGGAAGTGTGTGTGTGGTAGTGGCAGTAAAAATATTATAACAAGGTAGTCAAAGTATTTCAACTACAACAACAATAATAAGAAATAACAACAACAAAAGCTTGTCGCATAACTGTACTTTTAATATTAAATATTGTTTCCCGATATTTTTATAATATTTTTTTTTTTTTAATTTTGCTGTTGTTTTTTTTGGGTCGCCAAGGGCAAACGCTCGCAAGCGTAATTATTTCAAAGTTTTTAGTGCAACAATCTGCTACACTTATTGGTTAACGTTGAACAAGTGAAAGTATGTGAAAGCGCGAGCTTTCGCACTGACCACGGAAGCTGGCAAAAATCAGAAACTTTACCACAACTAACCGTGTGGCGGCAGCAAGCAGGTGAGTTGGAAGTGATGGCGGGTAGTACTTGCATATTTAATTTACCGCTTAACTAGGCAACGCGGCAATGGACAGCTGGAAAAGTTGTTGGGAAATTAAAAATGCGCAAGCGCCTTTGAGAAAGAGAAGAAAAAAATTGTAGCGGAAAGTATTTTAAATATATTTTTTTATAGTTCATTTTTAAAATTATCTTCACTCCATCACAACTTTGACGTTTTGCGGCAGCATGTCCGCAAGCAACTGTCAATAGTGATGGGAATTATTATTTTTGTTGGAGCAGCACATTTTGTGGTGAAAACTTTCTCTTAACTTTCGATGATTGATTAAGCTTGGAAAATAATATTGGTTATTGAAAAAAAGTTGGTATTATTAATAAGGAAGCTTTTGATACAATGCTTTATGAGGTATATACAAGGTCATATGCAAAGAAAGCCTGTAATTCATTGCTCAACTTTTCCTTTTATGTGTCTTATATGTATATAGAAATCTTGTATATAGAAATCGAACCCAAATTTATTTAAAATTTTTCAAATTTATGTAGCATACTTTTGGCATTAAAACCAATTCAAATCTTATTACATTTTCAGCTTAACTTTTTCTTATTGCAAAACTTATGACACTAAAATAATGTCTTCAATGCACACGAATTCACTAAAAAAAACTACAAAAAATAGCAACATTTGAAATTCATTTGACTAGCAGTTGTACTGCGCCATAAAGTATGCAGTAGTTTTTTCCAAAACTCAGCAAAAACCATGAAATTGCCGCTCAAGTGCAATTCTAACAAGCAGACAAAGCGTAGCAACAGACAAATGTGCTGCAGTTAATAATTTCGTTATGCATAACATAACTCAAGGCGCAAGAGCGAGTATGCATATGAATGAGGAAGAAATTGTGGAAGATATACAGTGCCACAGAAGTGGTAAAAGTGATAATTTAAACAAGAAAAAGTTGAACAGAATAGAAGCAAAAATACAGCATTAAAATATAATCTAGGAACAAGCTGATAAACGCCTAAAGGTAGGCAATGAAAATTAAATTTCATTTTATTTCTAAAGCATGCAACAGATTCATAGTTTTTCTTTAGTGAAATGAATGATTAATCGCACTACATATTGGAAGTCTAGCCACTCATCTATGCAACAAAAGAAACTACTCAATTGTCAACAATATGACTATATAACCCTTATTACTATCTTTGAAAATATACATATATCTACACACAAATCATAAGACAAATTTATAAACACTTATGTACTTGTGTTTGCCTCATTGCGCCCCATTTTAGTGTTGCCACTTGCCACTTGTCTTTTGCGGCAGTTGCATGCCGCATTGTGTTGCAAGCACCACTTACCACATGACATAAGCGTGGAAATTGAATATGAATGGTGGCACAAGTGTCAGTTGAAGTAGTCGTCGCCAAGACACCACGTACGTGCCTCTCAATCTGTGGCCAACAAAGCGCACAAGCATACATGCATGCCTACATTGCTTTTAAAGTGTCACAAGTGACAGGCTGCGAAAGTTATGTGCTGATAGTTTTCGCCAAAGAAAGAGAAGAAAAGCCGACATGTATACTTGACAATGACATGATTTTAAGTGCTGTGGCATTGAATAGCAAGCGGTAAGGAATTTTTGTGAAATGTATATTATGTATAGATGGATAAATAGCTACTTTGAAAAGTGTTGGTTCGTTGATTGGTTGTTGAAGCTTTTAGTAAGCTTTTTAAGCTCACTAAAAACGCACAGCTATGTAATCAATTTGCTAATTTTAAGGAGTTTCTTCAACCCAGAGATAAGAGATAGAGATAAATGGAAGCGTAAGAGGAGCTAACATTTCAAAATTCGAAAATTGGTAATTCGCTCTAAGCTTTAAGCTTTCACAATTCTCAATATCAGTTCTCACTTGGTCCTACTGTAACAATACAGACAGATAATAGATTATTTGAAAAGTGTTGGTTCGTTAATTGGTTGTTTAAACTTTCAACAAACTTTTTAAGCTCGCTAAAAGCTTGTAGAAACGTTATAAATTCACTAATATCAATCAGTAATTCGAATATCTTCTTCTTAATTAAGCTTATTGGAAACGTAATAGGAGAGTGGTGGAAGCTCACTCTAAGCTTTAAGCTTTCACAATGATCAATAGCAGTGTAGACTTGGTCGTGCTCCAAACTATTGATTGGTTGTTTGAGTTTTCAGTCAGCTTTTTAAGTTCACATAAACGTTGATTAATTAATTAATTTAATTCGTTAATTTAAATGGATATTTTAGTTGAAAGTTGGTTACTAGCACTAAGCTTAAAGCTTTCATAACCCTTAATACTATTATAAATTCGTTCAATGCATTTTAACGGTTTAATCTCCAAGCAAATTTGATCTGATCCTTTTGAAGTGATATGAAGAGAGTAAGCTTTGGACTTCCAGTATACGTATGTATGCCATATTATGTCATTTTAAAATGAACTGGGTGATATGAAGGAGACTCCATTGACTCACGAGATTTATAACACCCAGATTAGGAAGCGTCGGAGCGCCTATAAGGAGTATATATATAAATGATAGCGTATGTTGAACAGTCGAGTTAAAGTAGCCAATAAATCAGATTACATTATCGAGTTAGACTTATATAGTGACGAATCCAGGTGAGTCCTTCAATTTTAATAAGGAGGAGAATATATAGTAGTCTATACCGACGGGTCCAAAAATGGAATACGGAGTGCAGATGTTAACTATTCACGCTCTTCCGTCTATCGAACTTGGCTGCTCATCTTCCAAGTCGGAACTGCAGATATCGGCCATAAGCTCATATTGGTCAACTGCCAGAGGATACAAAAGGCAATAATTTATCGGAATCAAGCTGCGATCCTGGCCTTGTATGCCACTGAAAACTTCCAGCATTTTACTACATATCTTCACGAAATTTGGTGTAGTTATTGCCCATAGGAACATCTTCGGTAACGAAAGGGCAGACGAGTTGGCAAAAGCAGGATCGGTTCACTAGAGCGTATCCGAAGCTGAGCCATACTATGCCGAACGATCGGAATCAATGGCTTGTATGGAAAATGTTCGCATTTGAAGATACCACCTTCACGAAATTTGACATGGGTTGCTGCTTAAGGTAATAATATAATCTCCGAAGAAATTGTTCAGATCGGTTAACTATATAACCTTAGTGTTTCTAGCAAACAACCCGGCTAAAAAGAATAAGTAAAATGTTTTTTTTTTTTACCTACTTTTTCTTACGTCCTTAGATTTGCTTAAACACATAGTTACTAAAAGAAATGCATCTGTGAAGGGTATATTAGCTTCGGTACAGACGAAGTTAACATTTTTTCTTGTTTTAAAATGAACTTTCGACGTGATATGAAGAGAAGAGACTCCATTGACTCCAGAGATTTTTAGTAAATATCAGATTATCTATTAATACAGTGCCATCTGGCGGCTAAATTTGTTGAATTAGCGAAACTGGATTTTCAGTTCAACTTTTATCAGTTCTAAAGATTCGGTTACTTAAAATTCATATTCCGTAAATTACGTACTTATTATTTAGCGTATTTTCTCGACATTTCGTAATATTTTTCCTTTGAGCTTTCTCTCTTAAAATATTTTCTATAATAGCTAACATTTTTTAGTATTGGAAACATCATTAAGAATGTCTTATTAACGATGTTGACTAGCAAAAATTACGAATATGCCACAAAAAATCTAAAAATTCCGATAAGCAGCTATATTTGCAAAGAAAAAGTAGCAAAAGGCGCATGTGGCTCAGCTATTGACACAAAAAAGTATACAAAGAAAACTGTTTAGTATAAAAAGTGGTCATAGAAAACAGCAACGATTGACTGTATTTACATTGCTTAGCTAGCTAGCTGCAACAAAATAATAATTTTCAAGTTATGTAGAACAAAAAGCACTAATATTCCAGCAAACTAACTGCAACCAACAAACACTGAAATGCGCTACTCAACTCAACTAATGCCACGTAAATTTCCACAAATGCCACTACTTGCGAGTTTTTTGCGTAATAAAATTTGCTTACTGTGCGCTCATTTCTTGCGCTTTTTACGACTACTACAGTGCTTTGTCATAATATCCGGTATGCGCGAGTCAACTCAACGAATTGTTCGAGAAATGTTGGAAATATGTAGGCACACATTACAAGCAAGAAAATGCAGACATAAATAGATGCATGTATGCAAATTTAGCCACACAAAAGGCAGTCTGCCTTATTATAGAACCGCAAGACTTCACTCATTCATACATATGCGAGCCTACAACTATGTTGCGCATACGCAGTGGCGCACGTTAAGCAATTTCATTGCTGCGACTACTAAAGCATACTTAAGTACCGCAAACACACACACACTTCACAAGGCACATTGTTGTAGTTGGTAGTTGTAGTAAAGCAATGCGGGTAAGCGAAATTAATAAAAATTATGTCGACTAAATGCACTTTAAAATCGCAAATGTCTACATTCCAGTGCGCGCACATGTGTACGAACGGAAACACGAGTGAATATGCTTTTAGGTGGCTCTTCGGGGTATGAGTGTGCATTGTAGCATGTAATGCGGTGCTCAATTAAAGTATAGCTGTCTTAATGCATATGTCTTTATGTAGGTACATATATATGTATGGTACTTTGCCTTGAGTGCTGTCACTTAATGGCTGACTGATTGGGGATTTGTGGCATTTTAGGCGGCATAAAAATACACTAACTCACATGCAAGCATACGCTCACATATGTCCATATAGCTAGCTGTTTGTTGTGACCACAGTTGAGTGTGCCATAAAAGGATTTACTGAAGGGTCCTTTTCAGCATTAAAAGTGAGTTTCGTGAAGCTTTTAATGTGCCGCCATTTTACTGCATGATTTTTAGTGGAATTTTGTATATAGCAAAGTAAAGTTTTAGTGAAAACTATGTTGGTATGTAATTTTATATTTCGCTTTTAGGAAGTTTCTTCATAAAAAAAAACTTATTTTAAAATAAGAAATACGACAACAAACTGGACTGAACTGGTGGACGTTCTCACCTAGATCTTGTAATACCCAAAAAGAACTTCCAACTTCATACCCAAGAACCCAACGTACACAGACCAATCATAACAAAAAAGCTGACTTATGGAGCTTTCAAATCAGATTGATTCATACGTCGATCAATTGGTCAAAGCTTTTGAAAGTAAATCACAGAGAGCTTTTTAGAACTTTAAGAGCAGCATTTTAAGCTTAAGAGAAATATATTTAAAGGGAAACATTCACGAAATTCAAATGTTTTTATTTAAAGAGCTTTTATGAGCTTTCTGAAGCAACTGTCTAAAGGTTTTTTAAGCTTTAGAGAAATATTTTAAATTTTTATTCTCTCACGCTAACTAAAAATTTTTATATTTAGAGAGCTTCCATGAGCATTATAGAACAGTTGTGTAAAGCTTTTTGAACTTTGAACGCAGTTTTGTTAAGCTTTTTTGAGCTTTAGTGAAATATATTTATTTCAGAATCCTTCACGATATCCAAAGTTTTTATTTAAAGAGCTTTTATAAGCTTTATACAGCAACAGTGTTTCAAGCGTTAGGGAAATATTTTAAATTTTGAATCTCTCACGCTATCTAAATATGTTATACTTACAGATCTTTCGTAAGTATTATAGAACAGCTTTGTAAAGCTTTATAGAAGTATTTTTGAGCTGACTTACGTAGATAGATAGATTCAAAGTAGATTGATTCATTCGTCGACCAATCAGTCAAAGCTTTTGAAAGTATATCACAGAGTTTCTCTTTGAACTTTTGAGCTTTTTGAACTTTAAGAACAACTTTGTTAAGCTTTATTGAGCTTTAGTGAAATATATTTTACAGCAAGTACGTAAAAGTTTGTTGAAGCTTTAGGGGAATATTTTGATTTTTGAACCACTCATGCTATCTCAAAAAGTTTATATTTAGGGAGCTTCCATAAGCATTACAGAACAGCTTTGTAAAGCTTTATTAAGCTTTATGGAAGTATTTTCTTTTTTGATCACGTTATATAAATATATTTATTACTGTACTCATAGTACAGAACTTTATATTTAAAAAGCTTCTGTGAGCTTTATGGAGCAGCACTTCAAAGCTTTTTTGAGCTTTTCAAAAAATATTATGATTTTTGAACAAACTAATTATACCATTCAAAAGTAAAGAATGGAGCCATCGTTTACTATCAACAATTTGCTAATTTTCTTCAATATATTCGAGGCTTGACACATATCAAAGTATAAAGTTACAAACATAAATATGTATGTATAAATTCATATATAAATGCAACATTTAATTTCGTCTGCTAAATTAGGGAAGCCAACTAGTAATTATGGTTGGCATTCAAGTATTCTCCTATGTGACCTACATTAGAAGATGGAGCTATAGCCATAACCAACAGCCACTCGCTCCTCCTAACCACTGTAGCCAAGACATTCACTGGAAACTACATAAGTTCTATTAAAGAATATTTATATAAATGTAAATATGTATAGATCTACATAGTGTGAATATATATGAAAACATATTACTTCTAATGATGCTAGTTATTTGTATGTATATTACTGAATTTATTTGCGACGCAATTATGCATTTATATATTGTACGATATGTACATATATGGATAAATGATATGCTATAAGATTAATTATACTATTTGTGATTAATAGTCGAACGAGCTGTAGCCAAAGCCGCAAGGAATTTGCTCGTTATACTTGTCCAGTAAAATGAAAACCAACCTGTTTGGTAGTACTACAAAGCAACAGAGGCTTATATAGAGAGAATATATATATACTGAGCTAGTTATACTAACTGACATATAACGTTATACAGCTTTTGTAAGAGCATTGGTCAGCTGGTGAAGAGCTGAAGGTATATTAGTGTTACACATGTGGCAAAAACGAGTGTACCAGAGTGTGAGAAACAGCGTGTGTGGTATTAAGTTCAACATATATTTGTATTATATAGTATATCAGAAGCTTAAATTGGGCAGTGCTGCTACAATTAGTTAGCAACAAATGTGGTTGTACTCATTTGATAGCATTGTATTTGTGGAGAATAGAGAGGAGCTGATACAGTTAGGAACTTTGACAAAGACAGAGGAGTTCTGTTTAACAAAGGAAAGGTGTGAAAGAATATTTATAGTAAGGCAAAATCGAGAAATTGGGGGATGATGCTTTACACAGCACATGAGTGAGATTAGGAATGTAATAGCGAGTAGTCGAGAGCTCCACTAACTAGCCCTACTTGAAAGCAACAATCCAAACTAACAAAAGAGAATACAAGCTGAACGGAAACGATGCAAGTGAGACCCGATTATCTTTAGAGTAACTGTAAATACCTACTAATCGAGACTTCGACGCGATAAACCAAACAGGATTATTTGCATGATTCCTTAAATATTTTCACGACAAATTCCTTTCTATGTGACCCAACCTGACGATGCAGCTTTTTCGAAGGACTTAAAACATATTTTGTAAATTAAATCAACTCAATTCAATTCAAATCAAGTCAAGTCAAGTCAAATCACATCAAGTCAAGTCAAGCCAAGTCAAGTCAAATTAAGTCAAGTCAAGTCAAATTAAGTCAAGTCAAGTAAAGTTAAATTAATTTAAACAAGTCGAGTCAAGTCAAGTCAAATCAAGTCAAGTCAAGTCAAGTTAAGTAAAGTTAAATTAATTTAAACAAGTCAAGTCGAGTCAAATCAAGTCGAGTCAAGTCAAGTCAAATTAAGTCAAGTCAAGTTAAGTTAAGTCAAGTTAAGTTAAGTTAAGTCAAGTCAAGTCAAGTTAAATTAATTTAAACAAAATTTAAGAAAAAATGCTAAATTACTAAAGCTTAGATTTTATTTGGTTATGTGAGGTCATGTCATGTTTGCTTTTTACCATATTATTATGAAGAAAATTAATACTAAACTCATAGTACTAAAAATAAATACTCTAATTTTAAATAAACCTAATAACATAAATACATTTCTAGATATTATTTTGCCTTACATCTTATATAAACACCCACATAAATATTTAGTATATATTTAGTACACGCATATTAATTTCATTAGCTAACGTCCGAATTCTCTCTACTATATGGTAATTTGATGAGAACGTGGTCAACTCGTGTATGTAATTTGTCATGTGAACCGGAGTTATTAACAAAGTAATGACAAAAGCAAGTATACGAACAATGCAGCAATGAAAGACAGGAGACAAACCAAAAATTATATAACTAGCTACTATATTTACATACGTTTATGTATGTAGGCTTCGACGTATGTCGGCTAACTACTATTTATTCATTAGAGCTATCTGGTACTGTCAGTTGTCTAGATAATATGCACACGTTATTGCTCATTTGCTAGACACTGCATAGTTTAATATGCATTCGTGACACAGCCACCCACACGCAACTGGCTTGACTTCGACTGAGTTATGTGTGAATGAGGCTTTTAATAGGAAAAGTGGCATAACTTAAGTTAACCAAATTTATTATTTTGACTTCTAGCTCAGATTAAATTCAATAAAATATGTGATTTTATGAAAAAAATATTTTCTTTTCAGTTTTGGAAGCTTTAAGTTTAAGTGAATTTGTCAGAATTTTTTTATTGAGTGGTAGTTATAAGTAAATTTGCGCCTAGCTGCTATATCTACTTATGCCTGTTTTGATTCAATCACATTTCAAGCATATTGTATATTAAATACATTTCTAAATAATTAAAATTTATTAGCTTGAAATGTGTAAATTTAACTCGTTATCTTGGTGTTGTCTAATTAAAATGTAAATAATTTAAATACAATTTAAACGATTTATTATAACGTTAAATATTGACCCAAATGTGAAAGTGCAAATTAAGCATATTTATTCGAATTAGAAATAATTGTGTTATGTGGCTTTTAAGATTTCATTTTCGATTGCTTTTTGTTTTTTCGATTGATGAAAAATTAAAGACCGAAATATATTTTGATGTGCATGGATTTGTGAGTTCCATAGCATTTTAGTTAACTTAATCTTAAATTATGTTCACATTTATCATTTATTTATTTGCTGAAATAAGTGCTTAGTAAAGGCATGTATCATTTAACAAAAAATTTAGCTGATTCTCAAACCAATGTAATCTGGAAGTTGTTTATTGACAAGTGTTCCACAAGTTCATAATGCTTTTCTATACTTGAATAACGAAAATATTTTCAAAAATATATTTTAAAATAGTTAATACAATGTCTTGACATATTTTTAGCTAAAATCCAGATGAGCTTTAAAGCTCCAAGTTTCTCAAAAAAGTCTTATCGACCTCACACATTATTTTTTAGAATTTTAAAGGTCTAAACTAGTTTGGGAGAAATTTGGAGGCGACAAAGAAGCTTATTTTGTTGTCATTAAAGCTCTCATATAAACCTAAATCTTATTTTCGAAAGTAACAAGGTTAACGAACTACCAAGACTATGTCACTCCACCGAACTGAATCAAAAAGTTCCTTCACCTCGTCAATAGCAATTATAATAAAGTCATATGAAACTCAAACAAAAGTTGTGCAGCAACGCAAATGCCTGTAAATGCTCGACAACTACATCCACAGCTAAGTTCAACAACTGCGCACGAACAATTAAACCGTAAGACAAGAAAATGAAAAATCAAATGAGCTCAAGCCCTCTCCTACACATCTCTCAACTACACATCACTTAAGCGCTCATGCCAAGCTATTTACCCACACTTGAGTGCATATCCGTCGTCGTCGTCGTCGCCGTCGTCGTGCAAGTTAATTGCTAAGTATGAGCGGCAGTTAAAACTGTTGCTCGAAGAGTTCATCATTGCATGAATTAGAATACTACAACAAAAAGAAAGATTATTATTGCAAAAAGCGCAATGAAGATGACAACGACAATGTGAGCATGAGAATTCATGAATAATTGCAAAGTTCCGTTGGGGGAAGGCAGAAAAGCTTTCAGAGCAAAAACTACGCTAGAGTTGACTGAGAAAAATACTCGTAGTGTAAAATTCATGCGAGAAACAATTAAAAGTGCACAGGAAACAAGAATGTAGGCAAGGAAATTGCAAAAAGTCAAACACAGGAATTTTATAACTGTTTTAGTGTATGAAGAGTGCAAGAAGGAAAAAAATAACGATAAGAGGAACATTTGAATTTAGAAGCTCCTTAGATCCTTTTTTACCATCATTTCAGATTTAGAATTATTTAACGACTCGTTGGAAAATATTTTTTATTGAGAAAGTTATACTTAGATCTTTTATTTTTGCTGAACTTTTTTCCATAATTTCGGATTTTAAATTTATTAATGACTCGCTGGAAAACATTTTTTATTGGGAAAGCTTTAGGAGCTTTTAAGATCTTTTTTTACTATAATTCCAGATTTAGAATTAATTATTGGCTCGCTGGAAAACATTTTTTATAGAGAAAGCTTTTGAAGCTTTTATGTTCCTTTTTACCATAATTTCGGATTTTGAATTAATTTATGACTCACTTGAAAACATTTTTTTATTTGGAAAGCTTTAGAAGCTTTTTAGATAATTTTTTACCATAATTTCAGATTTAGAATTAATTAATGACTCCCTGGAAAACATTTTTAAAGCGAAAGCTTTAGCAGCTTTTTACGTCCTTTTTTACCATAATTTCAGATTTAGAATTAATTCATGACCCGCTAGAAAACGTTTTTTTACAGAGAAAGCTTTAGAGGCTTTTTAGTTCTCTTTTTAACATAATCTCGGATTTAAGAATTAATTATCACGAAGAATTTAATGATATTTTACTTCCTACTTTTCACTTGAGAAGGAAGTGAAATATTTCCACAAAAGCAACCCAAATTAAAGCTCAAAAAGCTGCACAGATTTGGATTTAAAATTTACAACATTCCAAAACCATGGAAGGGAACTTTGTAAACGAATTTAACCTAAAAGTTTCTACGAATACAAATTCCATACAAGAAACTGTTGAAGTCTAATCCATATACAGTTCTAATGAAACACACAGAGAGAAAGAGAATTTGCATTTCTGTTTTTAAAAATAGTTTCACTGATTCGTATACAATAAGCTTTGGTATAGCTATTTCTATATATGTAGGTAAACCTTTACGGCAGCTTTAGCAACACATAAAATTTTCAATAGTTTCTCACACACACAATATGTACATACGTACGTACCCTCACAAACTACTGGGTTGAATGAATTCCACTCTTGTGTTTTGTTTGTACTTTGTGCTTCATTTGTTCACTGTCTAGCCATTTTCACCTGTATAAGCACACACACACAAGGCAACAAGCATACATATGTATTAAGTTATCCCTTTTGCACAAGGGCTATTTGAATGGTTGTATGGAGTCTACTATATGTGAGTATAGAACTCTTCTATTTGCTGATGCATACCTGATGTATTATTTAGCACTAAATGGCTCGTCTGTTGGATTTCTGCTGAAACTTTAAAAAGTTAGTGCAGACATTGAATTAAGCATGGAATTGAATTTTTTTAATATTGCATGAGTAGACAACTTTTTGGTTGAAATTAAATTAATTAAACTGCAAATTAAATGTGTAGTTAAACTATTTTCACAAAAAGAAAAATAGTAATGTCTGAAACTTTTGGAATTATACGTGGGGAACAGCTTTTTTAGTGAGATCATTAGTATTTCGTTCAAATTAATACTTAAACATAAGCTTGTCGAAACCCATTATTATAAATAATTCAAAAGAAAGTTTTTTTTTTGAAGAATTGGTGAAAGTTTTTGTGGAAGCTTTTGTGAAAATTTTGGTGAAAGCTTTCGTGAAAGCTTTAGTGAAAGCTCTCGTGAAAGCTTTGGTGAAATCGTGTGTGTAAAGTTTAGTAAAAGCTCTTGTAAAAGCTTTTACGTAAGATTTTTGTAAAAGCTTCTGTGAAAGCTTTAGGAAAAGCTTTTGTAAAAGGATTTTGTGAAAATTTTTGTGAAAGCTTCTGTGAAAGCTTTAGGGAAAGATTTTTTGTGAAAGCTTTTGGGAACTAAATATTTTGCCAAATCTTTTGTGATAAATGATTAATGATATATTTTTAAATTCAATTGTAATTCAGCAATAAAACGATTAATTTGAACAGGATTTTAGCAGCATTTGATGCATTCAACGCTTATGTCTTAACTCAATTTATGTGTTTAACGCTCATCAACAACCAACTCTTTACAAAAATTATCGAAAATTACGCCGAGGAGATTAAATTCGCTTCGCATAAGCTTGTTATATTATTGTAATGCGCTCTGATAATCATCAAAGCTGACTACATTTATCACAATGACATTTAGACAGTAATTACAAATTACCGAATTTAGTAATACACTTACACACACAGTTGACAGTTAAATTAAGTTCAGTTATAATACAAAGGCGTAATAATCAATTGCAGCAGTAGCTGAATATTGAAATGCCGTTAGCAAAATTTATGTGTCCACACAATTGAATATTTTAACTGCTAAGTAATGCCATTAAATTTAGCGAGCTGACGTAAGCGGTTGTCATTTAATGGTTTATGTGTGTGGGTAGTCGAAATTGGATGTTGCAACATATATACATATGTATTCGAATATGCTTGTCAATACATAAATGTTTGTAAGTATTTAGTTAGTATTTAGTGCATGCTAATAAATTTCATGTCGTATAACTACATTTCACGCTAATTTCCATATTGAAATATAATAAATTAATTTTACGCGTGGCATAAATTAAGCGCAGATATCACATGAAAGGTCATATCAATTTATGGAAAATATTGGAAAACATTGCGTACATATTTTTGAGCGCGTTACTAATCTGAGCAGCAGAGGGACGACTGTAAAATCTGTGTAAATTGAGTATGTGACTACTACTTTGTAAGTCGTGAATACAAATCATACTAACAACAGATATAGTAAGTTATTTTTTATCTCAATTGTCAATTAACTAGCAGTTAATCAAAATCAGAATACCTTTTAACTCGAGTTCTTTGACCATTTTCGTGCTTAGCCCTAAACACTACCCACACCGAGTTTACTTAACATTACTTTTGCTTTAACTCGTTTTTACCATACATTTTTGACTAAAACTCGGGTTTACCATATCAATTTTTTGCTTTAACTCGAGTTTACTATATAATTTTCGCTTTAACTCAAATTTATCATAAACCATCTTTTTGTTTTAACTCGAGTTTATCATTTATTGTTTTTTCATGTTGAGTTTAAAATAAAACGTAATTGGGTTTTAACTCGAGTTTACGATATATATTTTTTTGGCTTTAATTCGAGTACACCTTTTTCTTGCCTCACTCGTGTTTATCATATTTTTAATTTAACTGGAGTTTAATAATAGTTTAACTACTAACACTGAGTTTACTAAACATAATTTTTATTAAGTCTCGTTGTACATTTTTTTTGGTTTAGCTCGAGTTAACCCTTTTTTACCGAAACTCAAGTTTATTATATTTTTTGGGTTAACTCGAGTTAACTATATATTTTTTTCGAATTAACTCAAGGTTACCATTCATTGTTTTCTTTCATCTTGAGTTTACCATAAAACGTTTTTATTTTAACTCGAGTTTACGATAATTTTTTTTCTTTAACTCGAGTATACATTTTTCTTACCTAAAGTCGAGTTTATCATATTTTTTTTATTTAACTCGAGCTATAGTATTTTTATTTAACTCGAGTATAATTTTTGCTTTAACACAAGTTTCTCAAACACCATGTTTCTGTTTTAACTCGAGTTTACCATATTTTTTTTTCAACTCGAGTTATCGATAAATTTTTTTGTTTTAATATTATAGTTTGTCAAATATTTGTCGATTAAACTTGAGTTTACCATAAATTTGTCCCTTTAAACTCGAGTTTACTATAAATTAAGACGAAGGTGTTTTCCTTTGTAATTCATTGAGACTCAGCGCTGCATCTGAGGAATTTTAGTAACTTATATGTATCTAATAACCTCAGCTGTAAAGGCCACTAAAATGGGTTGTGAATAATGAAGAATTTGTATAAGGATAGTTATTGAAATGAAGAGAAAATTTTAAAGTCACAGACTTATTGAACTGCCCTTTTATTTTTTATGCAAACATTTAAAGCTTTTACTCATAATTCTACGGTTGGAACAATTTATGACCAGCTAAAATATTGAACACGGTTTTCAAGGTAAAAAATAATACCTCCGCATATACAGAAATTTTACTATCTCATATATTAGTTACTCTATTCTATTTTTATTCACCACTCCCACTATTTTTTTTTACCTAATTCATATTCAAACATATTATTAGAAAAAAAAAAGAAATAAATTCAAAAAAAAAATCATCCAAATTTCATTTTCAATGCTCACGCATAAATTTCATACAGAAATTTGTAATTCATGTCGAAAGTTTAGTGGAAACATTGGCAATGCATGACAAATAGTTTTCAAGTTGGAGAGTATATAGTGGAACGCACACGTGGTGTGCGGTTGGCAATGAAGCACAGCATTTATATACTATAATATTTATAAATGTGAAAGTAGCAACAGGAAATCACAAATACACAGGCACACACTAACACTCACTTACCCACTATTAAATAATATACACTTGAGGCCTACTACTGGAGGTACCAACACACACTCGTGAACTTCGTCTAAACACATTGTAATGGAAAATTTAACAGACAACGGAAACTTTTCGCTTTTCACATCCGCTGCGGGAGAAAGTTTTATGGCGCGACTGGAGCTGAGCGTAGGCGCTGCTTGCGGTTGAGTGATAGCAAGCACAATGAGTTTGCAATCGTTGCTGAATTTCACATGAGTAAATGGCTGTTTAAATACTCTGTAGAATTTGTGGTTATTGGCGTTTTGCAGATAAACTGGAAAAGAAAGGAC
Organism: Zeugodacus tau; assembly: GCA_031772095.1. Lineage (NCBI taxonomy): Eukaryota > Metazoa > Arthropoda > Insecta > Diptera > Tephritidae > Zeugodacus > Zeugodacus tau. The sequence goes on along the minus strand of CM062653.1, from coordinate 10,874,979 downwards.
GCGCTGATGTTAAGATTTTAAATATTTATTAAAAACTTGTGAGTTTTTGATGTCTTCTGATTAATAGTGCGCAGGATGAAACTAGTGAGTCAAGTACTACGAAATAATCATGTTTCCGAGCCACTATACGACGATCAAGCAATTCTTAAAATTCAAGATCTTCATTAGTTCAAATTCTCAAGCCTCTTCAGTTCAGGTCAGTAGGCCAGTCCCAATACTTCGAGTTGAATGTTCAATGAAAAGTCATCGGCTATTGCAAGCAAGAGCCTCTCTCGCACCGATATCATCAAACTGGGAATGATCCGAGGTTCATAGACCCATTGCAGTCTAGAGCTTGACGAAAGGGACCGCTCTTCAACCACGTAGCTTTCGCAAGAATGATTTTAAAAGAACTCGGATACCACGTCTTCGGAGGATCGGCCCAATCCATATTAGTTGCTTTAACAAATTTGTGGTAGGCTCAAAGTAGTTCGCCGATAAAAAAGGATTTGCTGGAGTTTTCCGACAAAGTAAACGACCAGCGGTTGAACTGTCCAATGGAGACCTCCGACTTTGGGATTCAGTCACCAAAAATCTTTCGAATAACCATAAAAAACTGCGACTAATTTTAGTAACAAAGCAGAAAAAGCTTGTAACTTTATAGTGTGAATTCGTACTTCTAAAAATCTTCGAAATCGGACTATACGTTTTCAAGGCCCCATATTATTAATATGAGAATGTCAATGCTTCTACAATTTTTTTTTCCGGAAATATTGGTAAAGTCTCCCATATATTTAGATGAAATCAAGAGAGCATATTTTTCTTCTAAATAATATGTCTCCGTGCCAAAAATGAGTGAAATCGGGTCATAACTTCCCCTAGCTCCTATATACCTAATATTAGGAAACCCCAAACATAACCTTAGGTTAGATTTCCATTAAAGTTCGACTCTTCTGTACTCGAAACTTCTTGTTGGCCGAGCCGAACGAACCTTTCCCGTTTGATAGATCTAATTTCAGATCTTGAAAGTAATGATATTTTGCCGGCTCAATTTGGACTGTTCATTTTTTTTCAGTTGATCGCTTCCGAGACTGTCGTGTTGTATACCTTGTTACTAAAATACTTCGATTAAAAGATATTTCTTGTTGTAAAATTGTTCACTGGACTTAGAAGTCATCTAAAGAAAATATATTTACAATTGAACGATATAGATAGGACGGGTAGATTATTCCTACTTTTGAAGTCATAAGATTCGATTACTGCTGGAATCATTTTGACTATGACTGAGGTTTTAATAATCGACTGTTTGAACTTTTTCTTCACTCAGTCTCTAGAACTTATTCTATTGCGCATCTTACATATTTTTGGTTTTCTTGCATGTCCTTGGAAGGAATGGTCTCCAAAACTAATTTCGCTAGAGAATACTTAAAGAAAAAATCATTCCACTCAATAAGTTTTTGTCGACGCTTTAAATGAATTTTGTATACCATTATACTGGGTCTCATCGAGTAGCCTCAACTATATTTCATTTTATGCAAATTTCCAAGTAAATCTTATTAGTCATGTACCCTTACACATACAATTTTCTATACACATCTCGTTCTAATACAAAAATTCCACTAATACTAATCACATCAATTTAAAATTTTTGCGGCCATGCCACATGCCACTCCACACTTAATCCCACTGACTAAGTTAATCCTTTCGAAAATTTATGTGACCTATCAACTTGAGAAGAAATGTATGAAATGTCGAAGAAACTAAACTAAAGAAACGCCTGCGGTCGAACATACAAATGATGGCGAAACGGCAAGGAAAAGGCGGCGCAAAAGGCAAATACAGCGCAACAAAAACAAAAACCAAAAAGTGCAAGACAGAAAGTGCTAAGTGAGAAAAGTGCGGCGCAAAGTTGCGACAATCGAGTCAGCTATGATGAAGCCTAAACACAGACATATACACACACAGAGGTTGCTTCGCTAAGTAGCCACTAAGTAAGTGTGTGAGCAATGAAGGCGAAGACAAAGACAAAGTAAAAGCAGCTGGAAAAAGTTTTTAATAAGCGTAAGTTGACATCGAGGCTGTTGATGACTATGACTAGCCCAGCCGCTAAAAGACGAAAGACGCTGATGATGATCCCTTATTTATTTCATTTACAAGGCTTGCTAGAGTGGGAGTGTGTGTGTTGGCGTGAGTTGTTAGCCGCGATGCTGTTCTATTGACAGCAAAGTGCTGGAGTTGGTGTGGCAAACGAAGCGTGTACATTCGCGAGCCAGCGACTTAATAAATTGACACTTAATAATGTTGCAAATCCGTTGTGGAAAGGAACATTTTCTGTGCAGCTTTAGATGTCATTGTCGTGTGGAAATGTTTGAAGAAATATGTTGGAAAAAAATGTTGGAAAAATAGATTGAAGAAAAGAAAGCTCTTTTTTCGCAAAGCAGTGATAATGAATTAGCTTTTAAAAAGTCATCTGATATATGTATGGGTCTATAGGGTATACAACAGTGGCATATTTTGTGTTTATGTGATGAGAAAAGAGCTTTGAGACCAAAAAATATGTTAATTTATATTTTTATACTCCTCTAAGAGAGTAATTTTTTTTTGGAAAGTGGGCGTGACCCCGGTCCCTACTAAGTGTTTTGTATATACCTTGTAAACTAATAAAGATATATCAACGATACTCTCAGGAGTGGTTTCTTCTGACACTTCCTTATACAGTCTAAAAATGGAGGAAATCGGTTTGTAATCATGCCTACCTCCCATACAAAGGTTATAATGAAAACTACCAAAAATGCTTTAATTCAGCAAGGAAAACACCAGTAACTTAAATTTCATGGTAAAGATGGCACAGAAGAGTTGCACTCAAAATGTTATATAAATTTTAGATGGGCATGGTTCCGCCCACTTATGGGTCAAAAACCATACCTCCGAAACTACTCGACAAATTTGAATGAAATTCGCTTCATAACATATTGCTGACTTCCCAATGACATGTTATGAAAATAGGCCAAATCGGTTCATAACCACGCCTACTTCCCATATACCAGAACTACAAAGTCGATCTGAATCGTTTACTTTACAATATATAAAATAAGGACTAGTGAAGATATCGGAACAGAACTTTGCACAAAAACTATATTTATAGCATCGCCCTTCTTAAAATCGCCGACATCGGTCCAAAAGTTTTCAATAAAGTCTATGCCACAGATATGACGAATATGTGAGTCAAGTTGTGTTTTATATAATACTAGCAGACCGTTCCGGCTTCGCATGGGTTTAAACAAACATTTAAAAAGTACATACTTATGTACTTTCCCGTTTCGTGGTTCATTTAAAAAAGTGAAATGAGAAAAGTCGAACATGAAATTATATTTGATTTGCAATGAGCTAAAACTTGATTACGACCTCTAGTCTTTGGTGTCCGTTGTCTTTCTCTCTGATTACGAAGGCTTTCGGAACGGTCAGAATTCGAAGCCATAGTGCGAGCTTGTATATTTCAAATACATATTTTGTTCTTCAAGCCGCTGCACACGCTCCGTACTCGACTCTCAAGGGCGAACTTGGCAGGTTTTGAAATTTTGTTCAGCAAGCAGCTGCGAGCGCTCGTTACTCGACACTCTGGCACGCGATTGCGATGCGAAGAGAATGGCTCGCAAGACGATTTTCAGTTTCAGATTAAGATTATCCATCACGGATACCCTCACCTGGGAACTATTTGAAGAAAGTTGAGATTCTAGCAATAAATATAGCCTATGTTACTCGGGGTGAATGTAGCTTTCCAATGTTGAAATAATTTTTGAAATCGGCACAGTAGTTTTTGAGTTTATTCAATACAAACATACATACAAATCTTTCCTCTTTAATTAGTAGTATAGATTAATAAAATTAAATAAATAAATTGAAAGAGTATATAATGTTCGGTCACACCCGAAATTAGCTCTTCCTTACTTTTTTCCAAATAAATATTGGTGAGCTTTTGCTGCTCTGAATAGCAATTTGAGAAAGAAAAAATCATATAGCAAGCAATATATATATATAATAATAAGATACTATAATTTTCTTTTTCGTCGAGTTTCCTTAATATATTATATTAAAATATAGTTATTTTCCAAAGAAATACTTGCCAAAGACCCAAAATAAATTTAATATAATTTATGCCTAATTCTATCAAAATACAGCCAACTACAAACTTAACTCAATTTCAACTTTAAACTATTTTAATACTTTTCTCTACCATCATTTTTGCATATCATCTTCGGGCTGGCACTCTCTTATATACCCAAAATATCACCCACCCACCACTGCGTATACGCAACATTTTCTTTATTTGCATAATTTTGAATTTTCAACTTATTTGAATGCATCCTTCCACGCAGCAGCTGCTCTCCGTACGCACATTTATATTTACTTCAATAAACTTTTTAAGCCACTTCAGCATGCTGCTCTTCGACGCTTATTGATGGCACTTTGTACTTAATACAATCAACTGGCCACAACTAACTACTCGCCTACTAGCACTGAAGCTCTTTAATATACGCGTATTGATGGCGGAGAAAAATAATGTTGTAGCTAATAAAAATGAAAAGCGAATTTTTGGTTTTTTGAAGACTCAAGCAATTTGAATGCAAATTTAGTGGCGAACAAACAAAACTTTTCTAATTATGGCATGATGGTGTTTGCGTTACACAGAAATAATTGAGCAACATAACAAGAGCAAAAAATGTTTTAAAGGCGAATAAGTAATAAGTAATGATGCTGGGTAGGAGGAAAATATAGAAAAAGCTTTAGAAATGTATAGCTACATATGTATCTGTTGTTGATATCATCTTATATAATCGCGATTGCTTTGCTTTGATTACTCTAATTTTGGATAAAAAAAAGTCTAAATTAGTTTAGTTATCAAACAGATATTAACAGCACCTACTGTTTTTCAATGAAAAAAATATACAACCGATAGCTTAACAGGAGGGTTTTACAGCTTCAAGTGCTTGCCCAGCTGGCACATCATTAACTTTAAATTAATATTTTTTTCTATAAACAAAGTTGATTACACTAATTATTCCATTCAAAACATCATCAAAATGAAAATCGTAAAAAGTTGTTTGAAAACTTTTTTACTCCATATTGTTTTTTTTTCAGGCTGCAGCTGCGATTGTGTCATTATTGATGCAAATTACCTCGAAACATGAAGCTATGCCAAGTAGATGCGTAATTTCCTAATGAACGGTTATCAGCCACACTAATTTTGTGATTTTCCATGCACTTCAATACCCAATATAGAATATAAATCCATCCAATAGCTAAATCGAAAAAAAAACTCGAGGAAATTTGATTAAAATAAACCAATTGAGATTTCCAATTATCTCACTCATTTCTTGATATGATTTTCTTCTCAATAGTGAAAGCTCGTTTGGCTAGTTGCATCAAACTGTTCCATTTAAGTGACTCCTCTTCTTCTTCGTTACAAGACTATCACAAATCAATGAACCACGCCCCGGGTCCACCGATACCGGCTAATATGGGGATGTGACGAAAGTCCATGATCCTGTGTTTGCAGACTGAATATGCAAGAGATAGCTAAGACAGTGGGCTTCTCAAAAGACTTTGTGAGTCATATCCTGCATGAGATATTGGGCATGAGAAAGCTGGGCCGATGAGTGTTGAGTTTACTCACTCCGGACAACAAGCAAGACTGTAGGACCAATTTATAGCGGTGTCTAATGCGGTATATGCGCATTCCGAAGGAGTTTCGGTGTCACAACGAGATTGCGGATGATGAGTGGATCCGTTGAAACCAGGGGTAAAACAACAATCGGAATAGTGGACTTCTCTCGTCAAACCTGTTCCGAAGAAGTTGACGCCTATCGGCCGAAATAGTAATGGCTACCATTTTCTGACATTCACAAGGTGTGATCCACATCCACTATGAAGTATGGCTAAACTTGGAAATGGGCTCTACAATGCCGAAATATTGGTCAAATTCAATGTCGAATTATGAAAAACTGAAGAAAGAATCTTTACTTCACCAAGCAAAGGCAGGGACGTCACATCTCCGTCGTCCCACGAACTGCGGCACCCTCTGTATTCTTCTTATTTATTCTCATTTTAGTTCTAAATTTGCAAAATTAATTTTCCGAGAAGAAATTGTAGATGACTGAAGTAGTAAACCAGTAAATCTATTTTTCAGACGGTTGAAAGTTATTGGAGCATTGTTGGGTCAGGTGTCCGGAGCTACAGCCCACGACAGACGGGTCTACGTAACCGGAACGGAGCTGAATTTTTATTAAACCAAGCACTGTTTCGTCGGCAGCATTTCTCAAAATTTTTTGTGAAATGAATTCTACCGCAGCAACAACAATAACAACTATGAATATAGCGAGAAATAAAATCTCAGTCCCCGAAAAATTTCCGTTTTTCGCTTGTGGTCTAAGTACTTATCGGTACGCCCTCATATATATTGTATATAAATTTATATGGATTTTTGAAGCCCTTACAGCATCAAAAATACTAAAATACGATATGAAATGTCTTACATATATTTTATCTATATTTCTCGCGAATACCGCATCAATAGTCGTACCTCCTTTTGTCGTAGGATCATTTCTTCCATTGATCATTTCTAATGAAATTTTTTCTCTGAGGAATGCCACACTACTGGCAATGAGCTTCTGGCAATGAGAAATTTACGTTAAAATCTCCCGCAAGGAGCGGGAGGAGGAGGAGGTTGTTCGCTATACTCAACTGGTTCTCCGATAATATCTGCAAAAGCTTGCGAACCTGTAGTTGACATATTGAGACAGCAACACTTTTACACAAATATTGCAAATATGCAAGACCATTTGCACCAGATTGTGAATTGCCCTACTGTACTTATTGACTGCATTATTATATATAATTATTTGAATAAAATCTTGAAATTTATTAATTAAAATCACCACTCAGAAGAAATATCATTTCTAATATGCCACAAGACAAAATTATAAATGAAGTTCATAAACCTCTCGCAAAACGATATACCTCCTCATCGCGGGTGCTAATACTTTCGATTTGCAAAGAAAGTAAATGAAGACTGACTACAGAAATGATCCTGTGAAGCATAGTCTTAACTTTTCAACGGCCAACGCAAAGTATTTCAACCTAAAGTCACATAAACTTGTTGAGAATTCGCAGAAATTAAACAGAAACGAAAGAAAAATAATGCGCGACCAACAATTATCGCAACCTTTTCCGAAGTCGTATAAGAAGTATAACATCAATAAAACAACTCGAAAGCACCGTCGTCAACTAATTTATTATTTCAATATTTTCAATGTATATTTAAAGTGCCATTCAAACCATACGCCAATGCAATAACCTAAATAAATCATACATTCCGCCGGCAACATTTTGCTCATTTTCCCCCAAAAAAAAATCTTAGTACATACGAGTATGCGCCCACTTCAGCAGAGTTTCCTGAGTTCAACAATGCGATTTCTCCTTGACATGCTTAGCGGCAATGTGGAAAACAGAAACAAAAACAAAAAAAATTGCGAAAAAACGCGCAACAACAAAAACAGCAACTATCAAGCGACGAGCAGTGAAGCAAAACAGCGGCAGGGAGTGAAGGAAAAAGCACAGCGGTTGTATGTTTCGGCGCATGCATGTTGCATGCAACAGTGGCAATAATATTGTATGCATGACGATCGTATATGCGGCAAAATACGCTAAATCAGCAGTGGCAACTGCAACAAAAGCAACAACTAGAACAAGTACGGAATGATAGCGGTATTCCAACGCCTCTCACTCATAGCGGTCGAGATTGTTGTAGCTGCTGCTGCATTGTCGCTGCTGGATAGCAGGAAAAACATTTCGCATGCAACACTAAGCACGTACAAGTTGTAAACCGAAACTCAAACAGCAACTGTGACAACAATAAAAACAAAAAGAAGCGAAAAAATACACAAACATTGAGGTAGCAACAACATTGCTGAAAGAACAACAAAAACGGTGTGTAGCAAGTGCAAAATATTGAGAGGATAACGGTACACGTTGCAATTCTAAACTTCGACATACTACACACTGCATGGCGTTAGATCGCGAAATCTGTTGCACCCCAAAAAAAAACCAGACCACAATGTTCCACAAAACCATTCGTACAAGCGCGCAGACAGACGCTGGTGTATAAAATATGCTTATGTCAACAATGTCGAAGTGCTAAATGAGCAGGGTTGCCAACAGACACAAATCTAAGATCAAAAAAAATTTTAGTATGGTCTAAAGCCATGACAAATTACCCACCAAAGCTTCCGAAACCTCAAGCGTACACAATTCTCTTATAAAATATATATTCATTTATAAACATCTGGCAACCCTATATCATTATTTTACTCATTTTATTGCCGCTTCTTAATAACACTGCAGTCACAGCTGCCTGCAAGGCAGACGTACGCGTGCAAACACACATGACATTCATTGATATTTTATTGACAGCGACATGCGATGCACGGCAGCAAGCAACATTTCAACTCAGCAACCGCAAGAACAACAACACACACATATACATACATGCTGGCAGATAGAACGCATTGCTGGTTGTTCGCTAAAGCCAAAAGAAGACCGAGGAGCGGAAAAAGTGCAACATTTCAAACAATGCAAGCGCGCCTTCTCACGATACAAGCATACATGCTCTAGTATGCATGAAATGTCAGCTTGCCTCTGTCTGTGTGTCCTGCATACCAGTATGCGAGCGCAGTATCCATGCGTTTGTGCACACGAGTGCGCGCTGTTCGGGTATAGGAAACATCAGCGTGATTTGGCGACAAACAGCAGCCTCATTACTATTTCAGTTTTTTTCTTTCGCTGCTGATTTCGAAAATCAAGTCAGGCACGTGCGATTGAAAATAATGATTTGTATTAACCCAAGTGCAGGGCAAGGAAATTCGTAATAAACAACATAGAGAGTGACTAAATTAAATAAATTTCTGAAAAGCGTAACATAATTTTTAAGCAATATTCATTCGAATATATTTTCGAAATAGTTAAAAACTAAGGGAAAAGTAATTTAGCTTTGAAAATATATTTCAATATAATTTCATAATATTTTTTTCGAAATTAGATTTTTTGATTATAATTTTTCGAAATTAATTTTTTTGAAATTAACATTTTCGAAATCAACTTTTTCGAATATATTTTCGAAATTCCTTATTCAAATATATAATTTTTTAAGTTAATAATACAAGTAATTTAGCTTCGAAAATATATTTGTATCAAATGTCATTAAAATTTTATTTTTCGTAATTATCGAAATTAATTTTTACGAAATTAACATATTTTTATTTTATTACTTACTTATTTACTTTTTCATATATATTTTTCGAAATTAACTTTTTCGAATTTTTTTTCGAAATTGATTTTTCCAAAATATTTTTTCGAAATTAACTTTTTCGGATATTTTTTTCGAAATCACCTTCTTTGGAATCAATTTTTGAAATTAAATTCTTATTTTTTGAAAAGATAAAATATAAGGCATCATATACATACATACATACACCAATGAGCTTGGGCGGGCTTACTTCGAAAGATAAGTACATACATACATCATCTATTACAACCGGGTATTCGTAAACAAGTTTACCTAGTCATTTAAGCACTTTCTTAACAATAATTTCCTTGGAATTATTCGTTTCGAATATTTGTTCCGAAATGAACTTATTCGAATATTTTTTTCAAAATTGAATTTTTCAAAAATATTTTTTGAAAATTAACTTCTTCGGATATATAAAAAAAAAATTTTGGAAAACATTTTTTTGAATTCGTTATTTTTTGAAAATATTAAATAAAACGCATCACATACATTTGTATACCAATGGTCTCTGGTGGGCTTACTTCGAAAATTAAGTATATCATCTATTACAGTAGGCTTACCATCTTCGCAAAAAATATTAAGTAATTATATGCAGAAATCACATTCTCTAAAATATTTCACTCAGGATTATTTATTTTGAAAACTTTTTCGAAATTGTTAAAACTGAAAAATAGTTTTTTGAAAATGCTTTATTTTTGAAATTTGAATTCTTTCAAACACATGTTTTTGAAAAATCTCTCTATCGAAATAATCTACAATAACCAGAAAAGTATAAATACATTATTTTTATTTCGAAAAAAATTTAAGTTTTTGAAATCAATTATTTTCGTATATAGCTATAGTATTGGTATATATAAATATTGAGAAGACTGCACATAATTGCGAAAATTGTAGGCGTCACAGAATAATTTTCGATTTTTATTTCGAAATTAACTCTTTCGAAATATTTGTATTTTAAATAACGCCAAGTGATTTAAATAAATTAAACAATTGAAATTTTTATTGCTAATATTTTCGAAATTAAAAATTTTCGAAATTAATATTTTTCGAACTTAAAATTTTTCGAACATAACATTTTCAAACAAAAAATAGACAAAAGAAAAATCTTAATTTTTCAACAAGTACATATTATCACTAATGCCATCCCACAAAAGCTCAACTCTACACACCCCTAACACAGCAGGTCAGCAAACACAGAGGTGCCGCAGCAGCTGCAGATTACCAGAGTGCCAAGCGTAAATTTGCTATAAATTTAGCTTTTACTGTAGTATTAATGTGATTTATGTTGATTTTATTTTAACTTGTCCATTTGCAGCAGTGAACAGCTAGCAAGCCAGAGTTACCATCAGAAGAGCCAACAAAATATTACCGCAAATACTTGTGCGCCCCAATAATGTCTCCGAGGACTGCTGCACGAGTAATAACAACAACACGCAATGCATGCTACCTAATTTACCAATACTACCGCAAACACTAGCAGTGTTTCGATACTACTTGAGGGCATACGTGTGGTATGAGCAACATTTTCGAAAATACTTTTATGGTTGCGGATATGCGAACCTTCTCTACTCTCTACCGTAAAAGCACACAAATACAACCTTAATTTACACACATTCATATACAGTGAAACTCATTTAGGTCAACATAAGCACTGCAATTTGCGCTCAAATGACTGATTAAATTTATTTAGTTTTTGTGTTCAATTCAATTCGAGCATAAATTATGCGCTGCACAACTGATGGATTTACAGTACGCAATTTATGCGCAAACAGGCTTAGTTAGGCCTTTGCTACCATTTTGATAAACTCCATGCAATTTGACCTATAAAATAGAATTAGTTTTCATACTTTTATTAAAATAAACGAGATAAACGCATACAAGTAGTACTCGTTAGTATGAATTGCTGTATTAAAATAAATAGAGTGCTGTTGATTTATGTGTTCAAATTACGGAGGGATTATTGTTTAGAGAATTTGCATATTTACTTCATTGTGCGCCAAATTTATTTTCATAAAATATCTACTATGTAGTGCGTTCATTAAAATTCAGTTCTGTCAGTTTGGTTTACAGATATCGTTATTTTTTATTTGCAGTTTTAAATGGAAGGACACTGAGGGCATTATATTTATGCGAAAAGCTCAGAAATAGAAATATAAGAAATTACATTAATTCACTCCAAACTTAATTTAGCATTGGATTTTCGCATTACTTTCTTGTTCATTTTTGCTTATTAGAGATGAAATATGTCTACCAAACGTAGAAGAAATATCTATCTCTCATAACAAGTTCCTAAAGAGCTTTTAACTGTATTATAGTATGTAGATGTAACCTTTTGTTTTATATAGAGACTAGCAGACCACTCCGATTTTAAAAGTTATAAGTTTTAACACATTTATACACACTCTCCCATACATACATGTACATTGCCACGTACACGCAAGAAGCGTGGGTTCATTTTAAAAAAGTTAAATGAGAAAAATTCGAACATGAAATTATATTTTATTTGCAATGAGCTAAAACTTGATTACGACCTCTAGTCTTTTGTGTCCGTTGTCTTTCTCTCTGATTATGAAGGCGTTGGGAACGCACAGACTTCGACGGCCTAGAGCGGGCTTGTGTAATTATAATATTTTGTTCTTCAAGCTGCTGCACACGCTCAACTCTTAAGCGCGTACTTGGCAGGTTTTGAAATTTTATTCAGCAAGCAGCTGCGAGCACACATTACTCGACTCTCTGGCACGCGATTGCGATGCGAGGAGAATGACATGCAAGACGATTATCAGTTTCAGATTAAGATTCTCCATCACGGAGTCTTTTTGATGCCCTCACCTGGGAACTATTTCCAGAAAGTTGAGATTCTAGCAATAAATATAGCCTATGTTACTCGGGTGAATGTAACTTTACAATGGTGAAATAATTTTTGAAATCGGCACAGACAGTAGCTTTCGAGTTTATTCAATACAAACATACATACAAATTTTTCCTATTTTTTAATTCTTTTAAAGTATAAGACGAATTAATTTTTGTAAATAATTTTTACCAAAAGCTTACGCTAGATGGCGCCAGAGTACTATTTTTTATTATTTTTCTTTGAAAAGTAGTATCTTTATGAAATTAAAAGCGGAGTGATATAAAGGGTGATTTTTTAAGAGCTTGATAACTTTTTTAAAAAAAAAAAACGCATAAAATTTGCAAAATCTCATCGGTTCTTTATTTGAAACGTTAGATTGGTTCATGACATTTACTTTTTGAAGATAATTTCATTTAAATGTTGACCGCGGCTGCGTCTTAGGTGGTCCATTCGGAAAGTCCAATTTTGGGCAACTTTTTCGAGCATTTCGGCCGGAATAGCCCGAATTTCTTCGGAAATGTTGTCTTCCAAAGCTGGAATAGTTGCTGGCTTATTTCTGTAGACTTTAGACTTGACGTAGCCCCACAAAAAATAGTCTAAAGGCGTTAAATCGCATGATCTTGGTGGCCAACTTACGGGTCCATTTCTTGAGATGAATTGTTCTCCGAAGTTTTCCCTCAAAATGGCCATAGAATCGCGAGCTGTGTGGCATGTAGCGCCATCTTGTTGAAACCACATGTCAACCAAGTTCAGTTCTTCCATTTTTGGCAACAAAAAGTTTGTTAGCATCGAACGATAGCGATCGCCATTCACCGTAACGTTGCGTCCAACAGCATCTTTGAAAAAATACGGTCCAATGATTCCACCAGCGTACAAACCACACCAAACAGTGCATTTTTCGGGATGCATGGGCAGTTCTTGAACGGCTTCTGGTTGCTCTTCACCCCAAATGCGGCAATTTTGCTTATTTACGTCGCTGACAAAATTTGTCGATAAAAAAGCGGATTTTCTGCCAACTTTTCTAGGGCCCATTCACTGAAAATTCGACGTTGTGGCAGATCGTTCGGCTTCAGTTCTTGCACGAGCTGTATTTTATACGGTTTTACACCAAGATCTTTGCGTAAAATCTTCCATGTGGTCGAATAACACAAACCCAATTGCTGCGAACGGCGACGAATCGACATTTCACGGTCTTCAGCCACACTCTCAGAAACAGACGCAATATTCTCTTCTGTACGCACTGTACGCATTCGTGTGGTTGGTTTAATGTCCAATAAAGTAAACTGAGTGCGAAACTTGGTCACAATCGCATTAATTGTTTGCTCACTTGGTCGATTATGTAGACCATAAATCGGACGTAAAGCGCGAAACACATTTCGAACCGAACACTGATTTTGGTAATAAAATTCAATGATTTGCAAGCGTTGCTCGTTAGTAAGTCTATTCATGATGAAATGTCAAAGCATACTGAGCATCTTTCTCTTTGACACCATGTCTGAAATCCCACGTGATCTGTCAAATACTAATGCATGAAAATCCTAACCTCAAAAAAATCACCCGTTACTTGTATGCCTTTAGTTTGATAACAAAGGGACTACAAGAATTTAAGGGGGTCGTCCCATGCGACGGCCTGTCTTTTTAGCAATTTTTTAGATTTTTTTTTGTACCAGTAAAACTTTACGTTTATTATCTTTTATTAACAAATATTTCTACAGTATAAATATAAATTTTTAGCTAAAAGTACGTGAATTACAACATGAGTTACAGCGTTCTGAACACCCGCCTGGAAAAAATTGGCTCGCACTTCCTCCACGATTTCGACTGATTGGCTTATCGGAAAGGAAACAAGTTAGCGGTATTTTAATCTGTAAGCTTAAATGCATGGGACGCACGAAGATCAAGTAAATATACCAAAAAATTTACTTTTGGCAGATATGTGAAACAAATTGCGAAATTTTGCATTTTTTCTAAAAAAAAACGAAGTTTTTAGAATATTTAAATACTATAAAATATTTAAATACTTTAAATACCGATAGAGAGTTTCATGCGTTTACAAATTTCAAGTCATTCGGCCAAGCCATTTTTGTGATACGATGGAGGAAAGTCCGAAAAATACAGTTTCGAGAAATAAGCGTTCAAAGTTTCCAGCTGCCATCTGAGCGCTTCGGAAAGCTCCGTCTTCTAACTGCTGTAGCTTTAAAACAATTTCGAATTACTGAAAATCAATTTACTGCCGTATTCAAGACATCTTAAGTAAGCAATTTATGATAAAAAAAATTGTTGAGCCCATCACATGCGATAACCCCTTAAATTAGTTGATTAGTTCACAAATTTGAACATAATCGAAATTAATAGTATGTTCTATCGAATTATATTCAATTTTATTGTATTTTTTGTTTTCCAAGTATATATTTTGATGTTCTTTTCTACTAAAGCATTCGTTAGAATGCGCTGGGGTACTAATTTTGCCCTTTTTCATCGTAGGGTAGTATTCATATGAAATTTGAAGCCGAATCATATATTTGTATGCCCTTATCATGATAATGAAAGGTCTATTGAAATATAAATTTGGTAATCGTAAACTTTTTTCTCAAGGTAGACACTTTGGTATTAATTTAAAAGCTTAAGCTAGGTGGCGCTGCTGTACTAATTTGTTGTTTTTTAGAGTTTAGACTAGAAATAATTTTTTATTGCCTTAAAGTTGTGTTATAATAGAGTACAATAACAGTTTATGGTATCATACCAATTCTTTAAACTAATTTTAAACTTTAAATTCAAATATTTAGATTACAAGTTTATTTTTACTAAAAGCATCCGCAAGATGGCGCTGTCATCTACAATATACTATTTTTATATAAAAATAAATATTTCTTTGTTTAAGGACCGATTCGTAACTTTTGTATGACTTTTTTATATATGTAGATGACATAGAATCATATAATAATAACATTTTCAACAATTCAAACTCAAAAATATTTTATTTATATTTTTTTTTGATAATTTCTACATCAGCTATGCATTTAAGGATTAGTTATTTCCATTTCGAAAATATATGTTTTCGAAATTAATAAATTTCATACATTGCAATAGAAGATGGGAGAAAAATAGTTGAATGTCGAAAATACTGCACAGAATTGCGAAAAATTTAGGTCTCTCATATAATTTTCAATTTATTTTTCAAAATTCATATTTTTAAATTATGATATTTTTAGAAAATAACGTCAATAGAGTAAAAAGATGAAAAATTAGTTCTAAATTTTTAATTCAAATATTAAAATAAAAAGTTTATTTTTACTAAAAGCTTCCGCAAGATGGCGCTATCATTTACAATATACTATTTTTACATTTGTAAATAAAAAAATCATTTTTTTTTTGTTTAAAGACCGAATTGTCACTTATATATGACAATTTCATAGATGTACATAGATGCCACAGAACCGTATAATTTTCATTTATTTAAACAAAAAATATTAACATTATTACAGAAATCACATCGGAATGTTTCCAGATAATTTTAAGAAAGCCAGTTATAGTTTTTTATATAACCTAATTTGGCTGAACTATTAAATTATTACATATAACTTAGCAAGTTGAAACAAGTAGCGCCCGTATATGCAACTTTCACTTTCATTTTCGCAGACATTATTCACTACTACAAAACTACCCTGCAAATGCCAGCTAGCTACTTGCTGCAACACAATTTGTGGCAATTTAAGTGCTGCACAACATCTTGTAACTACGCACTTTTATGCCACAACAACAACTGCAACAGCTGCGCCTGCGAATAACACTTGCAACGCGTAACAGCTTGCATGGTGGAAGTAAATATGTATATTGCTCACATATACATATGTATACATAAACATATTACTTGCATAAATGTATACGAGCTTTGGTATACTAGTATGTGGCAACAATTGCTAGTTGCACTCATTAACATGTACCCAAAAGTGCACTCGCAAATAGCGCTGTTTACACACTTCCATGTGTAGCTGTATGTGTGTGCGTTCGGTTTAGCTGTAACATCTGCATTTATGAGCTGCCTGCATACATAAATACTAATGAGCGCCCCAAATTATGCAATGTGCGAAACATGAGAAATCTTATTACAACCGCCTTTGCATTTAATTAGTTTTGTGTGTGAGAGAGATATGACTGCGTGCAGTGCGTAGGTGGGAGAGTGAAAGTGCATCCGGCTAGCGAGTATGCTAACGCAGGGTTGCAGTTGCAAGCAAAGTGAGAGAAAAATTTAGAATTTTAAATTTCGATTTTCACAATTTTTGTTCAATAAGGACCATATATGTTTTTGGAATCTCAATCACGATGGAAATCCTTCGAAATAAGTTAGTCTCTCATTTCTTAACTATTCCAACTGTTTACCCAACAATTTCTTGAATAGTACCAAATATGAAAAAAAAATTCAGAGTAAAACTCTTCCACCTGAATATGGTGTACGTGTATAATTCGTAGTTATACTACATACAAACGAACTCGTCTATTTTGTTTAGAGGCAGACAATTATTTATTATCAAGAGTTTTTTTATACAACAAAGTTTCTAAAGAGAGTATTATTGTTTTGTTCATATAATGGTTGTAAAAGAGTTGGATATGGGGTTATATATATATACATATAAAAATGATCAGGATGAAAAGTGTATTTGAAAGCCGGATGTCTGTTCGTGTAAGCGATAACTTCAGTAAAATTCTTTTGCACCATGAGAAGGGTGGTATAACAAATGGGCGAAATCGGACCATTGCCACGCCCACAAAATGGCAAAAAACGAAAGCATATAAAGTACCCTAACTAAGCCATAAAAAAGTTAAAATTTTGTACAAAGGATCCCACTAGGAAGGAGCATATTTGGATGTAATTTTTTTGGGAAAGTGGGCGTGGCCACATCCCCTATTAAGTATTTTGTACATATCTCGTAAACTACTAAAGCTAGAATAACGAAACTCTCTAGAGATGTGTCCTTATCCGAGGCTTTATTGGTCATTTCATTTAATTTTTTTACAAGGCGGATTATAACCAGGCCCACCTGCCATACAAAGCTTGGGTGGAAAATGACTAAAAATGCTTTAATTGAGTAAGGAAAAACACCAGGAACCTCAAATTTCATTATAAAGATGGTACAGGGCTGCACTCAAATTGGTATTAAAAAATTTAAATGTTTGTGGCTCCGCCCACTTATGGATCAAAGACCATATCTCCGAAACTACTCGACCAAATCAATGAAAATCGATTCATAATATCTTCCTGGCTTCCCAATGATATGTGATGAAAATAATCCAAATCGGTTCAAATCCGCGCCTACTTTCCATATACCAGAACTTCAAAATCGATCTGAATCGTTTAATTCACAATATAAAAAGTAAGCACTACTGTAGATATCGGAAGAGA
Organism: Zeugodacus tau; assembly: GCA_031772095.1. Classification (NCBI taxonomy): domain Eukaryota; kingdom Metazoa; phylum Arthropoda; class Insecta; order Diptera; family Tephritidae; genus Zeugodacus; species Zeugodacus tau. The sequence continues at coordinate 10,857,405 of CM062653.1, read as the reverse complement.
GCTTTGCAAAAATACTGCATTTAAAGAGTGGCATCGCCCTTCTGAAAATCGCCGAAATCGGACCATAGGTTCTCAAGGCCCCATATATTGAATATGAGGACCTCAGAGCTTTGAATAAAATTTTGACCGAAAATATTGTTAAGCCTCTCAGATATTTTGAAGAGGTTCAGAAGTAATATTTTTCATTTAATAATATGTCTCCGTACCAATAATGAGTGAAATCGGGTATTAACTTCACCTAGCTTCCATATACCTAATATTAGGGTTTCTAACTTTCAAAGGACTTTATATCATATATATGACGAATAAATAGGTCAAATTGTGTGTTATATTAATAAAATTAAATAAATCAATTGTGAGAGTATAAAATGTTCAGTTACACCCGAACTTAGCCCTTCCCTACTTGTTAATAATTGATTTATAACCTCAGGGATCAAACAACACCGTATTATAGAAAACTCATTATACTTTAATATTTAGAATAAGTTATACCAATCTTATTCCAACCAAAGTCACTTCTTACTGATTTCTGACTGCAATGAACCCTACTGATTGCTTTAAGACAATTTACCTTTCATATTTTTTCCGTTTTTTATTTTGTAAGCTGATTTGCATTTTCAATTTTATTTACAGTTGAAATATTTTCTCGTATATTACTTTTTTTTTTTTTTTTAATTTTTCCTTCGAATTCCATACCAATTTAATTACAGTGCCGCATATTAATTAAGTTAACCCCACGTTGTCCTTTTTAATTACCCGCTTCAATGCGCTAGCGGCGCTTGCCCAATTTACGTCTACATGAATAAATGTATAGCATATTCCCAGGCGCACGAACAGAACAGCGAATAACCATTTGCGTTGAGTGGCGTGGGAAAGGCTATTTAATCATTTGCAGAGACAACCGAAACCAAATGGAATGGAATTGTAGCGAAAATGCATAAACAAAATTTTCAAAAATGAATAAACGAAAGTGAAGACACATTGAATGCAGAGAGTTGGTAGCTTGGAAAACAGAAAAATAAAAAAAACTTTTAAATTTTCATGTTAAATTATGCAGGCAAAATAGACGGAGCAAATATAAGGAGAATGAATGCGTGCAAGTTTTCGCTATAAAAAATGTGGGCAAATGAAATAGTAGCGGCGAAAATGAATGCAGAGCAAAATATTATGCAAAGAAAAAGATAGAGAGAGAGGAAAAAAGATAAAAAAGGAAAGAAATAAAAAAATAAGAAGAAAAATGGAGCACAGACCCAACCTCGCCGCTTAAGTTATGCTTTAAGAAAATCAGTGTGGCGTGGCGAACTCTGCATTTAATATCGAAGCCAGTAAAAATAGCAACAACAACACACATTAAATGCTAATAGTGTGGGCGACGTTTGGAAGGATAACAATTTATTCAAAACAAACACAATGACGCAATGCGTGAAAGTCAAATTACTGAGCACACACAACAAAATATCAGAAAATAATTTGAAGAAAAAATATAAAAAAACCTAAAAAATATTTGAAAAATAATAAAAAAAATACAAAAAAAGAAGATTGTGTAGCCACAAAGCGCCAACCCAATCGACCGCGATAAATTCTATTTTTTTGGAATTTTTAAAATATTTCAAATGACAGTGTGTCCCACATTTTCTTTGGTTATGCTAATTCTATGCTGTAAATATGCCAAGCGCCACACACATACAAACACACAAGTGTATTTACAACAGCATATTTATGTCGTTCATTTCCTGTTCAGCACATACGCACAGCAGCGGAATTCATATTTAACCCTTTTTGTCGGGCTTGTAAATTGTTGGTTACAAAAACTTTGACTGCTTATTGAATAACGCTTAAACCGTGCAGAGTCAACACGAATCACCCACAAATACATAAACACCAACTATATTTGCGGTAAATTACTGTGCTGCCCGAAAAATACATTTCCCGCCTATCAATCTGTGCGCTTCAACCATTGCGAAAGGGATCAAAAATACTCATGTATATATCTGCCTTTATGTCTTCTCATATTATATCCACTCATTTATTGTTCTCTATTTTGTCCTCTATTCGACGCATAAATTGGCAAATGTCATCTTTTTCGGCGCCCAAAAGTATACTTTCAATGATAATCAGCCTGAACTGAAAAGCAATTTTCGGCGCACAAATGTATACTTTGATTTTTGTTCAATGATGATTTGAATTTCGTAGCCATCATTTGAGTTACAGTTACGCAATAATGATTTTTTATGGGCAGAAAATGTGTACAGGCGTAATACAATTGAATTTAGAGGCGATACAAAAATAATATAGTTTTTTTAGTAAGGGGTCTCAAATACGAGTCCTGATAGTTCTACATTTATTTCTGATTTTTTTTTTTTAATATATTTTTTTAATATATTAATGGTGGCCTTTCATTCTGAGTTGTCAAGACATTTTTTCCACGCGGAAAGGTATGCTATGAAATCTTCCCCAATCATGAAATTCTTCTGAAGAATTGAAGTTTTTGAAGACGCTGAAGTGTATGCTAAGAAATGTTTTCCAAAAAAGAGATTATTCAGAGGCATACATTTTTTGTAAATCGCTGTAATATATATGATATATAGAGATATCCTCTGCGAAATAGTTTTTTAAATATTGATTTAGGTTCATAGCCATTTCTTAGATCGCTGAAATGTATGCTAAGTAACAAAGGGATTCCGGGAGTAATACCTTTTTTCTAGATTGCTGAAATGTATGCTAACAAAAGCAAGGTTACTCAGAAATTCTTCAGAACAGAGATTATTCGGGATCATAGACATTTCTTAGGTCGCTGAAATGTATGCTAGAGTTCTCTGACTCCAAAAAATATTCACAGTAATTGAAAAATCATTCATTCCTAGAATTTGGTGCTTTCAATATGGGATATATATTCAATACGGGAGTATAGATCTTAACCTATTTAAACTACTTCCATATGTATTTTAATAACATTTCTAGAAAGTGAACAAAAGAACTCAACTGTAGAGGAGTTAAAAGATAATAAAAATTTAAACAAGTATGGAAAGGCTAAGTTCGGGTGCAACCGAACATTTTATACTCTCGCAATTTATTGATGTAATTTTATAAAGATAACACAATTCGACCCATATATTCGGCATAAAGTTCTATAGAATAACGAAAATCATCATAAATAGCATATGGAGACTGAGGTAATTCCTAAACCGATTTCACTCGTTTTCACCACCAAGATACAATATACCAAAGCCTATACGGTCACTTAATTTTTTTATATTACTTATAATTAGGTATATGGGATCTGGGGGAATGACCCGATTTTAATCATTTTTGGTACAGAGACAAACTGTTATAAGAAAAACAATCAGAGGGAATGAATTACATTAAAATGTCTGAGAGATTTACCTATCTTTTCGGTGAAAAATTACCCTTAGGCACTGAGTTCTTCATGTTCTATATCAGGGGTCTTGAAAAGTCATGGTCCGATTTTGACAATTTTTCCACAACTGATGTCACAGCTCAAATACACTATTTGTGTAAAGTTTTATTCCGCTATCTTCATTTGTTCCTAATGTATATATTATAAAGTGAACGAATCAGAAGAATTCAGAATTGAGTTATATGGGAGTAGGCGTAGTTGTGAACCGATTTCGCCATATTCCACCCGTGTAATCAGGGGACCAAGAAAGTGTTATATACCGAATTTCATTGAAATCGGTCGAGTAGTTCTTGAGATATGGTTTTTGACCCATAAGTGGGAGATGCCACGCCCATTTTCCATTTTGTAAAAAAATCTCAGTGCAGCTTCCTTCTGCCATTTTTTATGTAAAATCTGGTGTTAGTGAGTTAACTCACTTTTAGTCATTTTCAACCTAACCTTTGTATGGGAGGTGAGCGTGGTTATTATCCGATTTCTATCATTTTTGGACTGTATAAGGAAAAAAAAAACGAGTGCAGAAAGTTTGGTTTATATAGCTTTATTGGTTTGCAAGATATATACAAAAAACCTATTTGGGGGCGTGGTCACGCCCACTTTTACAAAAAAATTACATCCAAATGTGGCCCTTCCTAATGCGATCCTATGTTCCAAATTTTAATGGCTTAGTTATGACACTGTATAGGTTTTCGGTTTTGGCGTGGCAGTGGACCATTTTTGAAAGCAACCTCCTCAGGGTGCCAAGGAATATGTGTTCCAAGTTTCATTAAGATATCTTAATTTTTACTCAAGTTATCGCTTGCATGGACAGACGGACGGACAGACATCCGGATTTCAACTTCACTCGTCATGCTGATTATTTATATATATAACCCCATATTTAACTCTTTTAGTTCTAGATGACACAAACAACCGTTATGTCAACAAAACTATAATACTCTGTGCAACATGTTGCGAGAATATAAAAACTGTGGAAAAGAAAGACATTTTATGTGAGAAAAGTAGGTTAAAAAGAATCTATATAAGACATAGCATCCTGCAGCAAGAAAAGACAACAGAAAGATTTTGACTAGAACTCCCTGAACTCATAAGATCTATTTAAAGGATGAAGATATAACATGTTCAGCAGTATACTGATCGCGTTAGCTTCAAAATATCGGAATTCATTTCAATAATCTTAATTCAGCTCAAACAGCTAAATACTTCGCATCCTCTTTTCGAGCTTACATTCCCAACGTTACTTTTGTGAATTTATCCGTCAATCAAATTATCATGCCTTCATGCGTTCATGCCTTAAGCTAACTCCCCCAACATCGCTAATCGTAAAGCTATTACCAGCAAACTATTATTATGCTGTAACCCTTTCTATTTGCCAAAGAGCTAAATAAGACAAGCTGCATGGAAAGCAACGTTGCCAACGTCAATTGAAATTTTTCGAAATTTCAGCATTTCAACATTTGCCATTCCTCATTCCGATTCATTGATTTTGAAAAGTTTTTGGTATGCACGAAAAAGCGCACAGATATTTTACGCCAAACAATTACTTTACGATAAATGTCTTCATTGAGAAAAATAGCGCTGGAGATGAAGGAAACAAAAGAAGAATATGTGGGTGGCAGGCAGCTAAAGGAAAGAAAGTAAGCCGTGGCAGGGCGCATATAAAAGCTAATGGTGGAGTCAGCAACTCCTACGCCACAACCACAGTAGGGAAGCACATGCCAACTAAATAAGCAGTTATATGGCTTTGAGTGTCAGACTAAAGCCAAAGACCTGCCTGTCGCCCGCTTGCGTGGGGAGTTTGAGCTACAGTACGCCGTCGACGACGACAACGACGCACCCCTTTAACAACTTCCGGCGCAATGGCGCATGAAAAAATGAAACGTTTAGCAACACGACAGTGAGACAATAGCGAAACAGTTACAAGCCGGAGGTAAAAGCGATTTTGCCGCCAAACGCGCTGAGCTCCATACCGCACCACGCCATCATTTTTGCATTTGTTTGGCTTTGGCGCTGCCTGCCAGGCATGACATGACTTTACGCTGACAGCAAGCAAGCCAGCAACTCAGGAAACAAGCAAACGCGTTTCCGTTTGCCATTCCGCTTTCGCTGGCAACTACAACAACCTTTTGTCAGCACCCACACCCTACACGTAACCCAACTGAAGCCCCAGCACCAGCAGCAGGGTACGCTTTGGTCTTTGGGGAATCACAGTTGCAGCTACAGCGCGCCGCTTCGAGTGTCGTTTGTCGAAAGCGTGGCGTAAAATTCAATTTGTGGTTAAGCAACGGTTTCACTGCGACGCGGTGGGTGTGTTTGTAAAGTCGGAAGGTGTGCGGCAGGACGTGCGGCGGTGAAGCGTTATCAAGCGGAAAAAATCAGGCACTCACAAGCGTATAGCAATAAAGCGTAGTGGGCCGTAAGGAAACATGCGCATTTATGTAATAGTTTGTGTAAATTAAAATATGAAAAGATTAAAGGAAAGTTGGTAAAAGCGAAATGAACGACAGTAAAAGGTGGAAAACTTGTAAAGTGAAAGGGTGTAGTGAGAAAGCCATTGATTGTTGTGCCGGGAAACAGGAGTAAACGAAACGTTTAAATAAAAAAAGTTTAACGATAAAAGAGTGACAGTTTGATTTTTATGAGGTCCTGGATTGAGAATCAAAAATATCATAAAAACAAAAAAAAGAGATTTTAGAACAAAAAATTGTGTGTTGCATATATTCTAAAAATCATATAAAATAAATATAAAATAATGTTTATAAAATAATATGGAAAATTATGATGATTTTATTTAAATTTCTTAAAAAAATTTGATAGATAAGAAGCCCATCAGATACATTCTAAAGGTGATCAAAAGTGTTAAAAAAGCTAGAGTAGTCGTATGAAAAAGGAAAAGCACACTTTTGTATTGATCCACCATTTAAATACATCTCTATACTCACTCTAACTATTAAGAGGAGGAGAGGAAAGAAAAATAGTGGGTGAATGAGATAGATAGGCAACTAGTGAGCCGATGAGAGTGACTATGATAAAGACAGATATAGTAAAAATAAATGTGTGACAAAGAGAGAAAAAGAGCGTGAAATAGAAAATACAAGTGAGAAAGAGAGAGATAGAGTAGAGTGATCTTTATACTAACTTAGAGTAACAAGAAAAAAGAGAGAGATGTAGATTGAAATAACGAACTAGTAAGTGAGTATGAGATATGGAGAGTGTGAGAGGGTACAACTGAGTGAGTGTCAGAAAATAAGTGTGTGTAAGAAAAAGATAGAAGAAAAAAATAGAGATCTGTATACTCACTCAAAGTATCAAGTTAAAGGAAAATACATTTAGAAAAACAGAGATTTCAAAATATTGACTGAGAGAGAGAGAGAGAGAGACGGAAAAAAATAGTAGGTCTACAACTTTGCTTCCGCCGTTTTCCAATAGATGTCTCTAGGGTCAAGCTCTGGCCGATTTAATCGTTTTATATCGTCCTTCGACATTTGTGTCAACATGAACCCAACAAAATATTTGTAGAGATCTGTTTGCACTCCAAACTTGTTCTCAACTGAAAATGTCACTTTTTGTCGGAATACGCATGCTGCCAGAAAGATGGTCAAAAGTAATAGCAAAAGTAATAGTAACCGTTTTTATACAAAAATACGACGGAAGCAAAGTTGTAGACCAATATATTGAATGAGAGAAAGAGAGAGATGAAGAAAATACGTGAGATGTGAAAAGAAATAATTGGATAATTGGAAAGAATGTGTGAGGCAGATTGAGGGTGAGAAGATAGATCTTGCTTTGTAGAGATATATAAGTTTGAAGAGATCTTTTTCCAAAGCCGTCCTTCCTATTAATATTAATCAAAGTAAGGATTGGATTTCATTGCATTGTAGAGGAAAATAAGGGAGATCTGTATACTCACTCAATGTCTTAAGTAAAAGAGGGAGAGAAATATATTTAGAAAAAGACAGAGATAGAAAAGGAGTGTATGAGTAAGAGGGAGTGAGAGAGAGCAAAATAAAGTGATTGTGAATTAGAAAGAGAGTGTGGAGCAAAGGCCGAGGTATACAGATATTACATTACATAAAAGAGCGAGGGGAGATCTTATTAAAAGATATCTGGAAATATTAATCAACGTATTTCTAAGTGAAAGTGGATTGGGAATTCTGTGCAACAAGGCATATGAAACCGCACAGTGTGTATAGAATGCAGTGATACGGCAGTACATTAGGATGTATATAGTTCAGATTAAGTAAATAGCGCGCAAAGGCCTTCTTTAATGCAAACAAACCTTTTTCGCGGTAGCTTCTCATCTCACAATATTTAAATCTGTCCATAGACCGATCAAATGCTGGCATATTTCTTATAAAAACAATACTTCATGTTGTGGTCTCTGAGAAGGCTAACTATTAATGTTGCAATTATCAGTAACTGGATAAATTTTTAATTTAATAATACCGAGGGTGTATACCCCAAAGCATATAAATCAATTAGTGCAATTTTTAGGGATTTGCTCTGAATTTTTTCATAGCTTTATTAGAACATAGAAACAATATATTGCCTATATACCTAATATAATATATATTTGTATATCAATACTTTGTATTTTTGGCTCATATACTTTTCCAAAAATCTTAGACCAGTGCGAAACAGTTTTCAAAAGCAGAATCAAAATTAGCATTAAATTTAATAAAAAGTACCTTTTCATTCTATTTTATAAAATATGAAACAAAATATAGAAAACTCAAAAGTAAGCTTTTTGGACTATTCACTCATGCTCCCACATATCATTATCCCACTTTGATGACTTATATCAATATATATATAACTTTTAAACATCAACTTCCTGGAATAAATCAAAATAGCAGCAGATTTCAATGTCAAAGCATAAGACTGACTTTGATGCCACCATGGCGTATGAGTAATATTTATTGTCAATATTTTGCGTTGTTGCTCACATATTGTATGTGCACACATACTATTTACAAAATATATTACAAAAATAAATAAATGAAAAAAATACAACAATGCCTGCCACGTGCCACATCAATAATAATAGAATCAACAAAGAGCTGAAAAACTCAAAGTCAAAAAGTGAAGTAAAAAATTTAAGAAGCTCAAGCAAGTTTCAACCACTCCCAGCAACGCAGCTACGCTAATATGTTACAAAATGTACAACAGCGCTATTGTTGATGAAAAGTTCCAGGCAGATAACTTTATGTTGCTTGTTATGTATATGTACTATATATGTATATACCGTTATGTTTATGCAAATTCCAAAAAGTATAAAATCTGTAACTGATAAATGGCAAAAGTTTCTGTGCGACGCGTTCAAGGTTGCTAGCGTATTTATGCTTTATTATGCAAGTATTCACTACAAGCAGCGATATTGTTGCTTGCTTAGCAGCGCTAGACGCTAAACTTATTGAACTACACGAGCGCCAAGCATGTATTTATGCATGTATTTATAGGAACACATTTAATATTTCAAAGTTCTCAAGCATTATGCATAACTCAGCATGTGCCCAGCGATGACATGAAAAGTTAAGCAAAGCGAGTATCTCATATAAATATGGAATTAGCTATAAACTGGCAAACGTCAGCGGAAAGTAGGTTAGACAGGTGCAATGGCGGCGTTAAAGTGGGTCAAAGTATTGGTCGAAACATAGTGAGGGTAGTCGTAAGACAGAGTTGCCGAAAATTAGCTGTTTAAATGTAGAAATTGTTAAGTTGGATGTTACCACTTAAATTTGGTCAGGTATATAGGAAAATTTACATAAGTATAGCACTACTTTGTTCTTTCCCCTTTTCCGCTCATTTAATGATATGCTATGCTAAGCTAAGGTTAAGTGTAGACAAGTTTAGTTTAAGTTGAGTTAAGTTAAGGTTAAGTTGAGTCAAGGTAAGGTTAAATTAAGCTAAGATTGGATAAAATACAATAAAGTTAAGCTATATTAAGTTATGTTAAGTTAAATTATGTTAAGTTAAGTTACGATAAGTTTTCGTGGAAACATAGAAATTATTAAACTGCACTTTAATATTTAGATTAGATCAAGAAAAGTTATGAAAGTTTTTTCGCTTCCAAGCCTCTCATTCTGTCTCCTATACTTCTTCAAAGTTAAGTTAGGTTGCGTTAAGTTAAGATAAGTTATGTTAAGTTTATTTTAAAAATTTAAATAAGATATAAACTAAACTGCAACTGTTGCGTTGCGTTAAGATATGTTAAGTCAAGTTACGTTACGTTGCGTTAATTTTATTTAAAAAATAATAATATAAAATACCACTTCCTAGAATGCAACCTTTAAGTTAAGTTAAGTTACGTTACGTTAATTTAAGTTACGTTAAGTTAAGTTAAGTTAAGTTAATTTAAAAAATAAGATACCGCTTCTTAGACGGCAACTGCCAAAATTGTCATGAATAGAATAATACCAATGCCACATCACCTTAACAACAGTACCACAGACACCACCTCCAGCATCAACTCTAGTCAAAATCTCATGCAAATCTTACTGCTGCACCGCTAAGAAGTTTACGCAACGTAAAGTTGCGGTAAGGAAAGCAAATAATTTCAGCCATGTTGCATGCAACCAACACAGTTTCACAAACAATAGCGCATAATGCAAAATGCAACAGAATATTCGCGCAACAAGAACAACAACAGCGCACACACCGACCGAGTAAACTAAACAATGACAATAATGACAAGAACAAGAACTTTGGAAATAAACAAAGGTAAGTGGAAGCAACTGCGCGTAAGTATGTGTAGAAGTAGCGGTAAAAACAACAACAAAATATAAGCGTGACGTTTAGCGAGTAAAATGGCGTATGCAGTGTGGTTGTTGTGGCAAAGCAAGTAAGAAGAAGAAGAAGAAAAAGCAGAAAAGTATGGAATTTAAAGCAGGAAAGCAACTTTGTGCCGCAATGCATTGCAATAACAACAAATGCAACGACGTTGTTGACAGCATGTCAAGTTGTTTTTTGGTGCTTTTTTTTGTTGTTTTTTTCGCGGTTTGTCGTCAAATATGCGCATACCATAGGTAAAGCGAGGCAAATATGCTGGCAAATATAAGCCAACAGGAAAGCGCGCTTATGAGCGCTTAAATGCATATATGCTTAGCTATGTAAATGAGTTTTATACATATATGTATGTACATATGTTAGTAGCACCGCTAGACTACCTTGAGGAAATTGCATATTTAAGTTTTCGCTCGGTGAAATTCGAAAACTTTTCAGCATATGCTAGACGTAAAAATGAAAATAAACGTAATTTCTTTTATTTCATGCAGCTGTGGTTGTGTTTGAATTTTGTCGCTGACGAATTTTATGCTTTTCATCAATTTTATGCTGGCAACCATGGCGTATACGTAACTTTTAATTAGCACTTCAGAAATGTGTGGAATGTTATAGCTCTTTTTCTAAAATATTATTTATGTGGGAATTTAGCGGGGGATTGCAATCGTATTTAGGTCATAAATATAATGGATTTTAGTTGGTTTAATTCACTAGGGATTTTTAATTTTTTAATTCCGAATTTTGATTTTTTATAACCAGTTTGTGAAAACGATTCAACCATGTAAATGTGTTTTGTTAGTGCCTTAAAATTTAATATATTATAACACAGAACATATTAGTTTCAAAAAATCACCACTTCTGACCAAATTGGTAACTAGTTAAATTTGTAACCAGTTCAGGCCTAGTTTGAAAATTTAAAGAGATAGTTTTGAGTTACTCTAGCGTTAAAAATATTTTAAAGACTTGTGTGTAACTAGTTGGGAGGCATTTAAGAGTAGTTCTGGTACTTATGAGAATTGTAATTGGTTAAGGACCATAATGTAACCAGTTAAGGACTACTTCGAAATTGTTACGGAATTAATTGTTTGAAAATGAGTCCGGAATTAGTGCAGATATAGTTCTGAGATACTTTAGTACGAATTAAAAACTATTTGACGACTTGTGAGTAACCAGCTGGGGACCATGGTGAAGGAGTTCCGGACTCATTTCAAATTTAGATGAATGAGAAAAAGTTTGAATTTGAAGTTTTGAATTTATCGAAGAACTATTTTGGGCCTCTTCCAGAACTAGTTGGGAAGTGGTCTGGAATAATTTTAGAACTAGGGATTATTTAAGAACTTATTATACTCTCGCAACAAAAGTTGCTAAAGAGATTATTATAGTTTGGTTCACATAACGGTTGTTTGTAAATCATAAAACTAAACGAGTTAGATATAGGGTTATATATATCAAAATGATCAGGATGACAAAACGAGTTAAAATCCGGATTTCCGTATGTCCGTCCGTCTGTCCATGCAACGGATATCTTTAATAAAAATTAAGATATGTTGACATTGAAAATGGGGCGAAATCGGTCCCCTGCCCCGCCCATAAAATGGCGAATCCCGGAAACCTATAAAGTGTCATAACTAAGCCATAAATAAAGTTATGAGAGTAAAATTTGCTACAGAGAATTACATTAAGGAGGGGCATATTTATATGTAATTTTTTAGGGAAGTGGGCCAGGCCCTCCCCCAGAAATAGTTTTTTCGTATATCTCTCGCAAACCAATAAAGCTATATAAACCAAACTTTCTGCAGTCGGTTCACTTACGTACCCCACCACACACCATGAAAACAGTTGAAATCAGATAATAACCACGCCCACCTCCCATACAAAGGTTAGGTTAAAAATTACTAAAAGTGCGTTAACTTACTAACGGAAAACGTCAGAAACACTAAATTTTACAGAAGAATTGACAGAAGGAAGCTGCACTCAGATTTTTTTACAAAATGGAAAATGGGCGTGGCGCCGCCCATTTATGGATCAAAAACCATATCTCAAGAACTACTCGACCGATTACAATGAAATTCATGACATGACACCCTGCTAACACGGATGGAAAATGGGTAAAATCGGTTCACAACCACGACTACTTTCCTTATAACTTAATTTTGAATTCCATCTGATTCCTTCTCTTTATAATATATACATTAGGAACCAATGAAGATAGCGGAATAAAACTTTACGCAAATGCACACTGCATATCATCTGTGGTTTCACTTGTGAAAAATTGTCGAAATCGGAGTATAACTTTTCAAGGCCCCGCCAATCGAACATGATGAAATCAGCGCCCAAAGGTAATTTTTAGCCGAAAATATTGTAAATCTCTCAGATAATCTAATATAATTTAGAGGAAATTTTTTATGCCTAATAGTGTGTCTCTGTTCCAAAAATTATTCAAATCGGGTCATGACATCTCCTACCTCCCATATACCTAATTATAGGGTTTTTAAAACATTTATTCCGCATATAGCGGTAAATATGTGAGATATCTTAGCAAAATTAAGTAAGCGTATAGTCCTGGATATAGTGTACCTTGGTGGTGAAAATAAGTGAAATCAGTTCAGGAATTACCTCAGCCCTCATATACTACATATGATGATTTTCATTATTCTATTAAACTTTATGCCGAATGTATGGGTCAAATTGTACGTTATGTAAATAAAGTTTCTTCAATAAATTGTGAGAGTATAAAATGTTCGGTTGCACCCGAACTTAGCCTTTCCTTACTTGTTTTATTTAAGAAATATTTTGAGAACAGTTCTGATCAGATCATCGGATCAAGCATAAAAAAGCCAATGAAATACCAGAAAAAATCCATAGAATACCAACAATTGATAGCTAGATACAGGACTAGTTTCTTAACTTCAACTGGACTGGTGTGAGACTAGTTCATTTTACATATTATTTTGAAATTACATATAAACTTTCCTGCAAATTTTCTAAATTAAATAACAGAAATTTCTCCAAAATATGAATATCAAAGCACCGTAAGCAGCAAATTTTAGTACGACGCACGCAGTAATCATTACAGTAATCATAGTAAGAACGTCATATATCATAAAATACAACTGATAGACTTAAGCATACAAGCAAATGTATAAAGAGATGCGCTTATAAGCATTCAATTACCATAAATTATGTGAAGGCAATATAAATATATTAAGCCAAATCCACATATGTGAGTTTCTATGTGTGCCAGTGAACGTGCCGGCGCTTCGGCATACTACAAAAATTTCGGACGTGCTGGTGGATAAAAGCGATAGTCTAACGCATAGCGAGTATAATAAAATTACGCATGTTGCGTGCTATGCCAAACAAAATGCCGAAAAGCAACAACAAACACAGCAGCAGTGTTGGTTTAACATATCACCGTTTAGTACAAGAATACCAAACACACAATGACAACAATAATAACTGTAATAATAATAACAGTCTCTTACCGAAGGCATGCAGACTGTAGACTGTAGCGCCGAGTGTTGAAGGCCTACGCGTAAGATTTGGCCATTCATAAGGCATTACAAGTGTATTTATGTGTTTACACACAAGCATAGCTGCAGTGTTGTTGTTGTTTGTGTGTGTGTGTAAATAAAGTAGGTAAATGCTAATATATGAGTACATATGTGTGTGTAAGTGTCGCAGTCAAAGCGCTGAGCTACTTAAAGCTGGATATATGCCTAATGATAGCCTACACACACACACACACACGCACTTATTACATGAAACATATGTTGCATACATTTAGACGCATCGACGCAGTTGTGGCCTTAGAGCCAGCCTGTCATTACGTTACTCTACGCTATTATAGACTACCTTGCCCTTGCCAATAGAGTAAACGCAAATATTGACGGCTTGTTGCTGTTGTAGTGAAGACACACACATACCCTCATATATACAAATAAACACATACACTCATACATGTACATGTAATCCACGGATTTCATGGTCGCCACTGATTATTATTATTATTATTAGCAGCATTGAGTCTTTATGTCAGCTGTTATTGTTGATATTGAAGCATTGTTGTTGTAATAACAGCTGTTGCTGTTCAGCTGGTATTCTTGTTGTTGTTTTGCAGCTGTCTTATACTGCTTGTGTGTGTTTTGTCAATCGTTATGCCACCGCTAAACATATGTTGCGTAGACATTAATATTCAAGCAGAGTCCTAGCCATGACATCGACTGGCTAAATGACAGGCTGCATACTCTCAGAGCACTCAAATGGGACTGCTATTATGACGGGACTGTCATTACTCTAACAAGTATCTTCAGCTGAAGGATGCAATATTCAATGGCAGACATATTTTCAAATTGTACTACAACCCTTGCCTCAACTTACAAATGAGCTTTAAGCTTAAATTTTGACTTCGAGAGTTTTTTCCGAGCTTTGGAGCTTTTTTGAGCTTTGGAGTTTTTTTTGAGCTTTGGAGCTTTTAATATGATGTTTGATATTTTATCAAATATACCTTTTTAGTCAAGACACATAACACAATTAGAAGGAGAAACCCTAAAAGTGAGACAAAAGCTCGACTAAATATCAGCAAAGTCGTAAATCGTAAAAGCTCAGGATCACCAGTCGACTTTTAGATAATTTTCAACACACAGCAGGAATTAAATTGCTGTATACAAAATTTTGATACCCATGAACATAATCAATGGAGTATTTAAAAAAAAAATTTCTGATACTAGTGCTTTTTTAGACTTTAGCGAAGTTTATGAGATCGAAAAAAAGACACCAAAACTATAAGTTCATTTTCTTTAATTAGGAAAATTAAGTATGAATTGGTTCTTTATAAGGATCTCCTTCTGGGAAAACAGAGCTTTTGAGAGCTTTTATGTAAGGTATTTTAAATATATACCTCTTCATTATAGAACGGTTAGGAAGTATTTACCATTGAAGTTTAGGAACATAACTTATACTAGACGGTACCGCATGGAGCTTTTGAGAGCTTTTATATAAGGTAATTTATTTATCTCTTCATTATAGATGGTTCAAGAGGTATAAGATAGGAGATCAGGAACTTAACTTATGCTAGACGGTACGTTATGGAGCTTTTGAGAGCTTTTATATAAGGTACTTTATTTACCTCTTCATTATGGATGGATTAGGAAGTATAAGATGAGAGGTCAGGAACTTAACTTATGCTAGACGATACCTCGTTTGAGCTTTTGAGAGCTTTTATATAAGGTAATTTATTTGCCTCTTCATTATAGATGGTTTAGGAGATATAATATGGGATGTCAGGTATTTAACTTATGGTAGACACCACCACCTATCAGTTTTAAGAAAGAAAATATAAAAATATATTAACTGGTAAAGCTCCCTCTAAAACAACTATAAATTTGAGCATTTCATACTATATTTTAATCCCCCAACCCAACTTTCTTACTTCAAAAATAGTTCCACATCCACAAATTATTTCAACTAACATAATCAGCGTACAAATTCCCCAACATGCCACCACATGCTACCTTTAAACTTCATGAATATTTCAAAAACTTTATACAAAATACGAAAAGCTGCGCATTATTAGTCTAATATTTGTCGCATATATTATTTTCGAGCAGGAATCATACGGCTGTCAAGGGAGGATTTACTGCCACAACGAAAGCGAGTACTGAAAAGTGGCTTAGCGCTGGCAATGACACATAAAATCAACTAAATTTGAAGGGAAGCAGACAATGTTGGTTGTTGATGTTTACCGTGGGAGTGACGGTGAAAAATTTTGCAGTTGAAATTCAAATGTAAATCCATGAGCTTAGGTGTATTAGAAGATATACTGGGTGGGTGGTTAGGATGAATGAATTATGAGAAGAAGGATCTGAAAGAAAGAAATTCATAAAAGTGAATCTATTGAGGGCGCGAAGTATTAAGAGCTGGGGGATGATTCTCTGAAGTCCAATTTTTCCAGTGTAAATTAGATTTTCTGAAGAATAAATTGTAGAAAGTAGATTCTTATTAGAATAAAAGTTCTCGGAAGTCCACATTTCTCGAGGCTAAATTAGATTTCCAGAAGAATGCTTTGTTAAAAAATGCTTGTATTAAAATAACAAATCTTAGAGAGCAACAATTCATATCGAGAGTAAGGAAAAATTATAAAGAAAAATCTTCAAAATATTGGAGAGCAAAGCAAGCATTCTCCGAAGTCCACATTTCTCGAGTCTAAATAGGATTTTCTGAAGAATAGTTTATTAAAAGAAGATTCTTATTAGCATAAAAGACATCGGAGATCAACGAAAGCAAGGAAAAAGTATAAATAAAAGCCTCCAAAATATTTTAAACCAAAGCCTCCACCTATGACACACCCTGTTTATGCCCCTAAATGTACACTAAACGACAGCATGTCTGCGATTTAATAATATGCACAATTTTATTCCACCAAATACTACAAAATAATGCGCTTGTTGTTGTATTGTGTTGTGGATTTTCATAAATTTCTGGCTACATACTGTTGTTTTTGTTGTTTCTTTTTCAGAGTAAGTAATGAGCCTGCTGTGAAAACATGACATTATTGTCATCATTTGTTTAACAACACAACAGGTAGACGAGCTGCGAGGAGATGCGCTCATCGAAAATGCCGCAAAATGGCCGCGTTGAACGTGTGTGCATATATTAACGAAAAATACCGTTAGTTGTAGCAATTTCAACTTTAACTAACAACATTGCGTAACAACTGGCGCCAAACTGATAACTAATATCAATGGTTTATAGTGAGTGATTTCGAAAATGTTGGCTGGAGCGCCGTAAATTATGCAACATTTTGCGTTTTATTTTTATTTTCATTTTTTTTAATGCACAAGCTCGTTAGGCGTAAATGTAATAAGAGTGTAAGCATGTAAATATTTTTCACAGCTTGTGGCACAACAACAATCAGCGCTTGCTTGTCATCAGTTTGAAGCACTAAAATTTCACTCAACTTTCGCTCATTGTATCAGGTTTTTGATTTTATTTTGAATTTTGTATTTTTTTTTTTGCTTAGCTTGTAGTCAACCAACTGTTATTAGTGTCTCAAAATCATTTGTTGTTGCGCTTATTATCTTTAACCACATGTTTAGGTCGCCGACATCAGCCTGCAGCAGCGCTGTTACAGAATTTATTAAAATTACAAAATGTTGACAATCTTATTTTTTGTTGTTGTTGTTCTTTTTTGCTTGTCGCTTGTCAGCAGCTGCATATTTTGCACACTTGCTGCCTGCTGCCTACCGCTTTCTATGTACCTTCCGACCCTAACCCAAGCGGCAAGCCTACATTTAGGCATTCACTTTAGCATACATTTAGGCTCAGCTCAAACAGCAAGGTTATGCAACAGCAAAAACAAAATAAAAATGAGAGAAAATCATTTTCAAAAATCTCTTATTATATATAACTACACCCACAAACGTCCACATTGCTGCTGTGGCGTGAATTTCTGCTCGTATTTAGGCGGTTTGACAAGCACACACATATATAGACAAAAATATTTGAAACCTCACACACACCTCCAAATACTTGTTTATTCATTGTATTTGTGCAGGCATTTCCATTAACTCTACCTTTGCTGCGCTGCTGTTTGCTGCTGCTTTATTTGAGGTTATTTAAAAAATGCAAAGCTTTGCATACTTTCTGGCGCACCAACACAACATTTTATTGCCGGGTAGCTTATTTCTAAACAAATAAGCAGAGCTTTAATTGGATTTTACAGTGACGTTTTGGCATTTCATTTGCATACATGCAACACCACTACATGTATATACATGTGTACCGTTATTGCGTGTCGTAAACATGTTATTTGTACCGTAAGTGAATTTAATCTGTAGGAAAACTCAAATTCCTGCCTTAATGAAATGTGCATACATATTTTGTGTACAAAAATGTTGCCGAGATTTGAGTAAATGTGCCAGTTTTTAATTAAAAATTGTCAAATTATTTTCACATGCATTTTGTGTAAAGGAAATATTTGGCCAAGAATATATTTGACTTATGTACGATGGATATTTTGTGTTGTAAGGTGTGATTCGAGCTTTGTCAGCGAGTTAATGATCTGGCAGTGTTGGTATGATTGATAGGCCTACAAGTTTCTATAGTGAGGTAAAATGTAATTGAAATAATAGCATGCATGTAGCCTTACAAGCAATGGAATTTTGTTGTAAAGAAAATTTAGAAAATCATATGTTACTTGCTGAAATGCTCTGACAATATTTGTTGAATTGTGTTGTTGTGTTGGTAGTACACAAAATATGTTAGAGAAGGTAGTTGAGATGGGTTAATAGATGAAGCTTGTGGAATACAATGTGTCCTGTTAAAACGAGATATGTCTTATGACGACATAATTTTACTTCATATGATGATGGATTGCTTGAAAACGATGTGCTATGGATGTCCGATATAATGTAACGTATGGTGACGGAATATGATATGATGTGATGTGCTTGTGATTCATTAGTATTAAGATAATATCACAAGGTTTGATATGATGTTATGACAAGTCATGGCTTATTTGCGATAAATAATGAAGGAATGAGGTTTGTAGTGATGAAAACTATTGTTACTTGATATGATGTGACGTAATGTCATCTGACTAAATATGATGTGATGAAAAATAATATAATGAAGTGATTGATGTGTGATATGAAGCGAAGTGATATGATGTGTTGTGATGTGACGCAATGTGATCGTATTGTTAGTATTGTTATGAAAATTAGGTTAATATTATCAAAACTTTTGATGTATAATCTAATATCATATATATACTTGCAGTGATGTGATGATCGAATCAATTTTATAATGAAGTGATTGACGAGATACGATATGAAGAGATATAATATGAAGTAATGTGGTATGAAGTGATGTGCTATGACGCAATATCATCGTGATTTCATATGACTGAAGATGATGTGATGAATGGTGACCATGATGTTTGATGTAATGAAACATAATATAATGATGTCATTGACGTGACAGGATATGATGTGATGTGGTCGCGATGTCATATGACTAGTCATGATGTGATTATTGGAAACTGAATTGATGTGATGAAACATCTAATAAAGAAGTAATTGACGTGATGTGATATAAAATCATGTGATGTCATATGAAGCATTGACGTGGTCACGATGTTATGCAGATTGATGCAATTTAATTAACTATTGAGACGTTGAGTCTAACGTCATAGACTTAATAGAGGTGATCTTTTGAAGATTGACACACTGTGATGAAAATTGATAACATTAGGGATGATGTGATGTCTGTGATGTGACATCATGTAAGGTGCGTAATGCGAACATGATGTCATTAGGATGCATATGATGGAGATCATAAAATGATCTCATGTTATTAACTGACAAGTCTCATGATCAATTGAGGGTAAATCAGCTCACAACTACCATAAAACATTTTGAAGAAGCATGGTGGAGACTCGAGTTTACTTAGATGTTTTTTGTAGGAAAAACATTATCAAGAACTTTCCTTCTTACGAGTTGTTAGTGAGATTAGTAAGAGAAAGAACATAAGAAGTAGAACAGAGTAGAATAAATAAAGTCCGAAAGATCCTGACTTTGGTCTCAGCTAAAATCTCTTAGAAGGTTTCAAAATCAATCAAGAATAAGAAGAGAGATATGTGATGGCTTTCTGCAATTCACGTTATATCATCTATATAAAGCACTCTTCATCAATTATTTTCTTCAACAATAATTGCTATAATAATAAGGTCAAATAAAAATCACTGAGTCCCAAAACCATATGCCAAAAGTTTTGAAATGTCGGAATAAAAATTAAAAATATATACGAAGCTCTTTTTGTAATAATTTTCAAAATACTTGACAACTCTTTGATATCCTCTTTGATAGCTGACAACTCCTTGATTCCCACTAAAGCATCCTGTATTTCATTCTCATAAACAACATTTACGTTAACTAACAGTCTTGATTTAATATTTTCTCTATTCCTCCGCAATTTTCCACATATGCCTCGAGTAAATTCCGCCAACTAAGTGGAGCTTGGCAAATTGCAGTTCATTTAATTATTTCTTGAAATACAAAACTCATTTGGCATAATTTCATACGCAACTACTTAGGCAAATAACAGCGCAGAAAAGAAGGAATTGCATGCCGTTACATTTTACTTCAATTTAGCATAACTAACGGTGTATGCAAACGAATGAGTGCCTGCCAGTGTGCGTGCGTGAGCGGAAATGCGTGTAAAAATATTTGCTTATTATATTTATACGCTGCATCATGCGAAATATTGCACTAAGTAACTACTGCCAACGTGTATCATGGTGGTAGTTCACTTGAAAAGCGTGAGAAGTGCGAAAAGAAATGTGTCATTTCGCATATGAAAATGCAAATGCGTTCGCAGAATTGCAGAAATGCAGAAATAAGTGGATAAATATGAATCGAATACATATACTGTATGGATGTATAAATGGCATACGCGAAAGGAAGACATGGGATTTGAAATGTTGAAAATAATAATAATGCGTACAAAATTGTCAGAGCTTTTGGAGTTGTCTTTCTATATCTATCCGATCGTTTACTATTATAACCACACTTAACCTCAATGATCCCATCCCATCCTATCCTATCCTATCCTATCCTATCCTATCCTATCCTATCCTATCCTATCCTATCCTATCCTATCCTATCCTATCCTATCCTATCCTATCCTATCCTATCCTATCCTATCCTATCCTATCCTATCCTATCCCATCCTATCCTATCCTATCCTATCCTATCCTATCCTGTCCCGTCCTATCCTATCCTATCCTATCCTATCCTATCCTATCCTATCCTATCCTATCCTATCCTATCCTATCCTATCCTATCTATCCTATCCTATCCTATCCTATCTATCCTATCCTATCCTATCCTATCCTATCCTATCCTATCCCATCTATCTATCCTATCCTATCCTATCCTATCCCATCTATCCTATCCTATCCTATCCTATCCCATCTATCCTATCCTATCCTATCCTATCTATCCTATCTATCTATCCTATCTATCTATCCCATCCTATCCTATCTATCCTATCCTATCCTATCCTATCCTATCCTATCCTATCCTATCCTATTCCATCCTATCCTATTCTCTCCTTTCCTATCCTGTCCTATCCTATCCTATCCTATCCTATCCTATTCTATTCCATCCTATCCTATTCTCTCCTTTCCTATCCTGTCCTATCCTATCTATCTATCCTATCCTATCCTATCTATCCTATCCCATCCTATCCTATCCTATCCCATCCTATCCTATCCTATCCTATCCCATCCTATCCTATCCTATCTATCCTATCCTATCCTATCTATCCTATCTATCCTATCCTATCCTATCCTATCCTATCCTATCCTATCCTATCCTATCTATCTATCCTATCCTATCCTATCCTATCCTATCCTATCCTATCCTATCCTATCTATCCTATCCTATCCTATCCTATCTATCCTATCCTATCCTATCCTATCCTATCCTATCCTATCCTATTCCATCCTATCCTATTCTCTCCTTTCCTATCCTGTCCTATCCTATCCTATCCTATCCTATCCTATTCTATTCCATCCTATCCTATTCTCTCCTTTCCTATCCTGTCCTATCCTATCCTATCCTATCCTATCCTATCCTATCCTATCCTATCCTATCCTATCCTATCCTATCCTATCCTATCCTATACTATCCTATCCTATCCCATCCTATCGTAACCTATTTTATCTTTTTCTTTCCTTTTCTCCAAGCTTTTAGTACTTGGTCTACCCGACGCTGCGTTTCCTTTACAGATAAGTAAGATTTCCTTGGACTAGTAGAGAAGTACGAGCAATTCCTTCCAGACTAGTGAGTACCGTTCTAATCGCCAGTACATTTATTCCACTGGTTCATTTCAGTTCTTCCCTTTCTTATTAAAACTAACAGCCCCCAACTCCACTGCCAATACTCTCTCACACCCACATTACAAATATTTCGGAAACTTGCGAGACAGCCGCCAGGTACTACGAGTACTCGCGCATGGTTAAAAAAGCGACATTATGACAAGCCAGCTGGCAGACCGACATGTTGTGTGTACGAGTATATGTCGTATGTAGTTTTTTGAAGTTTTCGAAATTAATGCAAAAACAACAACACCATGTAGCAACGCAGCAAAAAAGAACACATACGCAGTTGGAGAATACAAAAGTTTGCATTTCTCGTGAAATGGGCGGAAAACTATAGCGGAAAGAGTGAGGAAGCGTTGTCGCTCATTGCATAAATTGAAATTCAAAACAAATAAAAACAAAATGAGTTCCGTGTGGCTGGAGTACATAAAACGTGGGTGCCACCATGTCATAACATTGATGTTTGTGACATGTAGTATGTGGCAGTTGGCGGATGGCGGATGGCAGGTACATAGCAATATCAAACACCAACTTTTTGTCTAGTTAGAATAGGAAATTCTTTTTATTAAAATAGATAAAAATAAATTAAAGAAAATAAGTTCAACTCGACAACTATATTAGTTCACATAATAATATGGAATGAGCTGAAAGTAAAGGTATGCAGTATATTTCCGGAATTCCAGATAGCATACAAGTTGTATGTAGGCAGCGACAGTGATAGGTGTTTTGTTGGTTCCAGACTTCACAGTAGCCAAGTCATAAACCTTCAACATTTTGGACGTCTCGGGAAAAAATTACATAGCCATTTAAAGGGCAGGTTCCTATTCAGACTTGACTTTGGGCTTGACGGGACTGAAACTATTGACTTAGTTCCAGGTGAGTCCCCGTTCTAATCAGCCAACGACGAAAAGGCGTTCAATTGCGTCTGAACAAAAGTCCCCATGCGTAAGATTCTTAGAAAAACTAATCAATAGAAATAAATTGAGAAATTCAGAGAACAACAACTGGGTACACAGTTATAATGACAATACATAATGGAAAAGTTACAAAGTTGGAATGGCAGACTATAGCTCCTTGGAGTCTTGTCTAAAACGCTAGAAGAACGTCGCAGGTCTTGTAAACACCCGCAATTTAGAGACTACCAAAAACTTGATTGGGGAAGACAACAATAATGACAAACTATGTAGGTAAAGTAGGATCGATATAATATAGAGGAATTACCAGCTCTCAGCCGATTGAGAGGATGTGTGCAAAACTTTTGAAAAATCCAGACAATTATTGGATTAGAACCAAAATAGTTGAGTCAAAGTGACATTTCCAGCTCAAGACCTCTCTTAAGGTTTTTAATTTAGTGACCGACACGTGATATTACAATATCTTAACCGGGTGCTCATCTGACGGGTCCTGGAATTTCTTCCAGATTTTTTAGTGATTTAACAAAATATTGCAAGGATCTTGAGATTTGAACCGAAATAGGACGTAATTCGAAGGCATTAAAAAGCTTTTAACGACTACTGGAAATATGAAACCTTCAAGTACATTTCTGAAAAGATAAAAATTCTGACAAAATTTTATAGGTTAGGTTCGGCTGGTAGGCTTGCAGGCCAAGCATGGACTTGTTATGGTCCTTACCGATCCCAGATTGGGTGTCTTCACATATTCCCTCAGTGGTGGGCATCGTTTGGACGTGATTCTTGCGTTTGACGTAAAGAGTTTAAGAGTTTATGAGGCCTCAATAACGATACCTCCTCCAACTTGTCGTATTGTGGGACCCCTAAATACCTGAATCATTGTCTCGCTAAAGCAGGACAAACGCACAAGAGATGCTCCACTTTTTGCGGGGAGTCCCGCTATTGACACTTCCTGCATTTCTACCGATTTGATGGTTCCATCCATCTTATAGACATGTGCCGCTACTAGGCTGTGATCAGTAAAAATGTCAACCATGTGCCTAGAGCCCTTTCTATCGAGTGCCAGTAGGAATCTTGAATATTTTCGATCTACCGGTTTATATCCCGGATAAAAAGATATGACTTTAACCTCAACCTAACATTTGGTTAAACTGATTATATGTAGGATATTATAGAGATGACTATCAAACAGGTTTCGTATGTACAGCAACAACCTCTCAATATTTATAATAAGTAAATTAATATGTTCGTTATTTATAACGGCACAAAAGCAATTCATCTATGCTTGTTGTATGAAAAACGATAACAGATACAAGAATACATTGTATGGGTAACTATGGTGTTGATGGCAATTATTAGTCTGTGTCGCTAATGATGCTCTCGTCATGGCTACAATGCTGTTATTCGCAATACTATATATGTAAATATATATTTGCCTGATAATATCCCGAGCGTATTTAAATATTTATCAGCATCTATAAATACATACACACACAAGTTCAACTAACATATTTGCCACCTTTTGGTATAACAAAATTATGCCCTAGAAATATTTATGTACTCATATATGAAACAATGTATACCGTTACGTGCAACTTCATTAAGTATTAATAAATATGCTAGTCAGTCTATCGAGCGTCGGGAAGTGGTGAGCTATTTATACATATACACACGTAGTAGTTATGCATAACGGTGTAGCGTGGTGGCTGGTAATTTTGTTAGTTTATTTGATGCTTGCATAATTTTTGCGTTATTTCATAAAATATTTGCAACTTTTACTGGTGTGTGAGTCTATGAGACTGTATGAGCTTAATGAATATTCATGTGAATTTCAGCAATTTTCTATAAATTTTGTCTAACACTTATGTAAATAAAATTTATAATTATTCATAACTACATGTAGAAATTTCACAAAAATAGTTTTGCATGTGTAATAGGGAATGTTGTGCAAAAATGCATAATTATGAATTTGTCCTAAGGTACTCTAGGCGATGTATTACGGCATATTAATGTTTAAATTTTGATATGCCACACATTAATTATGTCAGAAAACATATTTTTCCTTCGGAGAGCATGTGTTCTTTATTGAAGGACTGCAGAAAAGTAGTAGTAGTAGTAGAAGAACTGTAGTAAAGTAGCCTCGTTCACTCTCCCGCATCCAGAACATTCTCTAGTTAACCTCAATTTTAACTTTGAACTAGCTTTAATTGTCCTCCTCCTTGCAAAAATAGTTTAGATACCGGATCAGTTTCATCTGATTAAGCAAACGTAAACCTCTCGATTTGTCAGAATTATCAATTGAAAATCATAGAATCGATAATGACCTCTAAAAGATATGAGTGGCTTGGTCTCATAAAGCGTAGTCTCAGTGCTAAAGAGGGTAAGGATTGAAACCGGATTAGGAAAAAATATGTAAATTCTCTTATAATTCAAATCACCACCATAAGAATCCTTTATTTTGTAACTCAGAATTTCACACGCCGCTTATTTGCGATCTTCAATGTCCTCATCAATATAAATCTGCTCAAAATAATTTTAAAAAATCTCTATTAGTCCTTTAAATCATTAAAATGTAATTGAACAACGACATCAGGTCCTTTTTCCAGAGAGTGTTCCGAAGATAAATGTCGAATTTAGGAAGTTAGAGAGATTTTTGTACGACGTGAAATATTCGCATTAACTCCAAATATTGGAAATGATCCACCAAACTTCCTATACACGGAAATTATATAGCTCCAGGTAGGTAAACATTAAAACCATCCTCATCGAGCTACCATCCATCTCCCGGTACAATAAAAAAGAAATGTAAAAACTAACCGTCGAACTATTTTCATTGTCTTCTCTCTGCCACTTTGGCTCTCTCTCTCTCTCTCTCCCTATTTCATTCTATTTTTTCTCGAAATATGCTTCTATTTGTCTCTCTCTCTCACTGTCCGCCTCCCACTTGTTGTCTCTATATCTCCATCGCTTCCTATCTCTTTCTGATTTTTACTGTTTCTGTCCTTCTTTTCCGGCCTCTACATCTATCTCCCCATTGCGTAGTCATTGCACATTCAAAAAGTCCATTTTGAAGAAATACATGTTGTTGAAAAGTTGTCTTATTGAGTTCTAGTATGATTCTTATAGCCTTTTCACACAGTCAAATTAATTGATCAATTAAAATTTTAATTGAGAAACCAGTTTTTACCCATCACACTGTCGGCTAACCGATCAGCTGTTTTACATTTTTGTTTTTGCTTTTCATAAGAAGTTGGTAAGTTTCAACAGCTGCTTGCTATTTTTCAGCAGCGACATCCGCCGTCGTGTAGCATGAACAACAAGTCGTAGATAAAGAACGTACATATATACATATAACTGCAATAAGGGTCTTTGTCGCAGAGTTGCATTTCATTTCCAAGTCGATTAAAATTCAATTATAAATTAATGTATATTTTTATTTTGTATGGGAAATCGATCTTAATCAGCATTTTAATCGAGCAGAGGCCGGTTAATTGAACAATTAGCTTCTGTGTGAATAAGCTATACGTTAGTTCTGACTAAACTTCTACAGAAGAATAATTTTTCGGTATTAGCTTGTTAGTCATATAGTTGAAAGTAAAATGCGTAAACATATAATATTAAACGTGTTTAAATACGTCCTACTGAGGAAATCAAATATTTATTATTTATTTGAAAATAAATTAGTACAAAATAACTGAACTTTCAGCAAAAAACAACAGCATAATACAATCTTTTGAGCTCCTAGGACTTTCAAATTTATTCCTATCTGTTTTTAATACGCATTTCTTATTAATTTCATTGCGTTCAACTAAACTCAATTACGCTGTGAGAATGTCTTTCATACCAACAACTATTTATTTTTCCTAAACGATTGATTTACTAATAAAACCTAAAGAAATTTAATATCCAAATTAATAAAAAAATATTTATTAAGAATTTTCTACAAAATCCCAGAATTTCTTAGCATATATTTATTAGAAAATCCAATTTCAAATTTGTACTCAAATACTTTCACACAAAAACTAAAAATTCAACATAAATCAATGCACAAGCGCACATACGACGGAATGCATTTTATTACGCACGGAATTTTACGGTATTTAACACACATAAAATATATGAAAATTTTATAATTAAATGTGAATTTCACATTTTGTCAAGCAGAGAAACCGAAAACCCAGCCAACCAACCAACCATCTAAATGGAGCCATTCAACTTCAGCAAGACAAAGTCGCAATGCGGTCGCTTGTGTGAGCTTAGATATACTTATTTCTATATGTACATATATATAATTTCAATTACATATATACAGTGCTACTCATTCCTGAATTATATAAATATATATAAAATTTTAGCATGCGTACATACCGCTATTTACGCCTACAGTCTTGTTTGTTAAGCTCATTGCCTGCTGCTTGCTGCCTGCCGCCTGTCGTCATCTGCGTGAATGCCGAAATTCTGCATATTTTTGCGTATTTGTATTAGTGTTTGCAACTGTAAAATAAGATTTATATGCATGTAATTAAATTTTGAAAATATCTAATGCAGCAGCCAGCGAGTGTGCTAACTTTTGTAAAAGTAATTTACATGTGTTTTTCCATATTCAGATTCATATTCATACTCATATTCATATTATAGAGTGCGAGTGCGAGTGCGTGTGTATATTTATCTGTGTGTGTGTTTGAGTGAACTTTGTGGACAGACTTAATATGGCATCTACATCGTATATTTACTATAGCTATGAGTGCTCTATTAGTAATGCATACTAATGAATTTTGTGACAAACAAAAAAATCGCATGAAAATGTTCAGTTGCATTTCACTAAGCTGCATAAAAGAGAATTTTCGAAATGTATGCAAATATAGTTGGGAATGTGGTAGATTATGGGAGAAAATTGTTTTCAGATTTTTGTTAACGGATTTGTTTTTACATAAATATCTTTCTAATAAATTTTGTGTAGACTTCAAATTTCCATAAGAAGCCGAGTGCCTGGAACCCTAGAAGCTAAAAAACCACTATCCATAACCTAATTGTAATAAGATCGAATTCTGTTTGATTCGGAGTGAGTGAGAAATGGGTAGGCTTATATAAAAATGATCCATGGAAGGCTGGCTGAGGAACATATTAAATTCATTAGAATAATGAAAGAAATATTTTCTCTGAAACTCTGCGGGATATACATTTTCGATACGACATTAAATTTTATAAAGCCAAGAAAAATTATTCTCTAAATTTGGTTATTTTTAAGGCGTCGTGAAAAACTGAAAATAGCCAATACAACATTCAGCAGATGGAGAAAGAAATCTTTAAAAAACAGCTTTGAAGGCCGACCTAACACGATGAGACACTGTGAAACTAAGCGAAGTAGCCATATTAGAGCTTATATATTCGAATTAAGGGGTTAGGAGTAGTCAGGATTTTCAAAAAATATATTTTCGTTTAGTGTAATATCTTAAAAATATTCTCCGAAAATTTGAAGTTGATCCAATAATTATTCGACAAATAGTAAGAACGCTCGAACACTCAAAAACGCTCGGGTGAGACATTAAATGAGAGACATTTTACCAAAACTATGTTTTTTGAACTGTAGATTTTAATGAAATTTATACAGCTCATAGAATACATAATAATCCAGGACATGATCGGAGCATTTTTTGTTTTTCAACAATTTCGTTTTTTTAATACCAATTAACTGTTTATATTTTTCCGAAAATCTAAAAAAAATTTTCTTGGGACGCCATTTTGTTAATTAAAAAAACTTCGAACAGTCCCAGGATTATCTATTTATAAGACAAGTTCTTCTTATCCGATTGATTTTAGATGAATATTTAAGGACTTATGATTGTCATCACAAGGACCTTTTTTTGAAACTGAGTAAAATTTTTTTTCAAATTTTCGTGACTTCAAGTCAAACTATTTAATTTTGTAAAGTAACATGATTTAATAGCAAAAAAAATTACTGAAAATTCTAATTTTTTTGTGTCTCTGACTACCGCTAACCCCTTAAATAATATTCAACATATTTTCTCCGATTCAACTCATCAAATAAGTAACAACTATCTCGACCACCTTGTCTTCGGCCTATATTTTAAGTAATTATTTAGAATTTAACCTGTTTTTATGGCGCTATCTGATTTTAGAAATTTGTAAATGAAGTGCGGTCACTTTAACCTTTCATAGAGTCAGTTTTAGATTGTTCGGAAAAGTCACCTTCCTTTGACAAGTCTTTGTAGACGAAAAAAAAATTACTCTGAGGACTGTGAAGACTTCAATATAGAAAATCAAACAGAAAACCAAAAATATTTCAAAACCATGGTCTAATATTTCTTATTAAAAAATACGAGATGTGTTAAAAAAATAACGGGAATTTTCGATTTTCGAGAAAAATATTTATTCATTCGTTAACATTAATGTTGTCGCCTCCAAAATCATGTCTATTAGATATTTTGCCCTTATTCCAGCGGTTCTACCAATAGTTAAAAAACACTTCTGAAACTCAATTTTTGGGATAGCCGTAGACTCTTTCAGCGATTTAATTTAAAATTTAAAAATTATATAGTCTTAGGGAATCTCTCCACACTATATCACTAAAATTCAGATTCTCACCGAAACAATTTTAGAATATCTGATATACTCATATTCTCCAAGGAAGAAGATCTATAATAAAATTAATATCCACTCCAAACCCCATATAGGTCACTATAACACACTACACTGCTCAAATCCCCTTTTGTACAACCAAGTAACACTCAAAAGCCGCTTAATACAATCCTCAATGAACTGAATACAAAATCAATTTCATTTCGCCTTACTGCTAATACTACAACAACACTGACTAAGTCTTCCGCGTTGCAGCTAGCATACTAAACACTTCAATTCTAATGAAATTTCAATTCACTTGTAATAAACTGCAACTTACAATTTGCAAACTAGTTGCGTGCAACACGAATGCGCGCACGCACGCTTCGCGACACAGCTTATGGCGAATTTGGTCGCGTTGTCGTGTGGCTTGCTATTTGTCACGTCTTGGCACGTAGCGCTAACGGTACACCGCGTAGGTATTTGCAGGTGCTAAAGAAGGTGCATGCAGTGGCTAAATGAAGCGAATTGTGATACAAGCAGCGAAATGCAATTCACTTAAATACGACACAGGTGTAATGAAAAGGTGCACAAATGCTATGGAAAAGAGAATGAGAGAAAAATAAGGATTTCGTGGAAGATTTAAAGGTATTAGAAGTTCTAAGAACTTTCTTCATAGAAGCTTTGTGAGTTTAGACTGAATCGTGGGCATTGTTGTGCAGGGCGTATAAGTAATTTTTATAATATTTTTATAATTAAGAGAAGCTCAAATAAGCGAATCGAACCAACAACTGGTATAAATCATGAGCACTGGTATGTTAAAAAGGCTAGTATCGCTGTGATTTATACCACTTTACTTAGATATTCGTAACAATTGGTATCAATTTTAAAAACTGGTATAGTAAAAAATAGTCGTTATACCACTTTAATTAAACATTCGTGGATAGAAACTGCTACAACATCCAAACTGGTATAATTAAACAACTGGTATAACTCAATAAAGCCAGTGGTTACACCAAAATGAGAAGTTATTCACACACTGCCTTCATTGGGAAGCAATTTTTATTATTCTTAACAACTGGTATGAATTTCAAAAACTAGTATACATTTAACAAACTGGTATAATCAAATAACAGTGGTTATTTCACCTCTAAACAAGTTTCGTAAAAAGAAATTGTTCTAAATTACCAAAACTGGCATAATTTAGAAACTGGTATAACTCAATATATCTGGTACTTACACAAAAATGTTTAGTTTTTACATACACTGTTCTTCTGAATGCAATATCATAATATTTACGTTTATATTTTGATCTTAAGTCAGTTAAATCCTATTCTAACACGGTATACTTTATTATTCAATTCGGTATTATGCAAATCGGGTTTCGACCACAAACTTTCTTCTACATTTATATTCGGCTTATTAGCATACTTTAAAAAGCTTTCTTTTTCTATTTACTCATAATTTCATAGCAAACAACTTGGCGCCAATTGTTTTTAAGATGTTTGCTAAGACAACTGTCAAAAGTAGACTAAGATCTGGAGAGATAAGGTATAAAATGTTACAGGCTGATGAAAATACAGACGTTTTTTGGCACTACTGCAAATAACACTTCATTTTTATTAAAATGTCAGTTATCCGAGCTATCTTTAAATCTTAATTATGCGTTTTTTCCAACAAAATACCAGAAAGCTGTATACTTAAGCAATTTCATGCCACCAAATGGTATAAAATAATCATAATGCCTTTACACTTTTTCTTAAAATAGTTTTAATTGTATAGACCTATACTTTATCTAACCCCATCTTTCAAAGTTGCCTTTCGACATTTCAGTCACCTGAGTTATGCCTTTGTTTTGTTATCTTATAAACCATTAAAAATTATTTTTACTACTTATGTATGCTAGTTAGACGAAAATTTATTACCTCAGGTATGCTTTTGTCTGCAAACAATACTTCAGAAATTTTACAGCCAACTACACACATATAAATACTTAGTAACGACTGGGCACTATGAAATTGTAGAGACAAAAGCCTAGTGGAAAAACAATAGATAACAACTTGAAATGTCAGGCAGACGACGATTGCACCGCGTCGGAGTCGTGACGAAGTGTGCGAGTGGGCGCAAATGAAAAGACAATGCCAAAAAGGATAAAATCTTTGGCGAAGACAAGAGATGGACTTGTAGAATATAATAGAACATACTAAGTATTTCATGAACTACTACTACTCATAATAAGTAGGCGAATCAAAAAAGCTACAGCTACAGCTGGAGTAGAAGTTCCTGGAACAACGACAGGCATGCTGAAAACAATACGCAGCGCTGAATTTATTGAGATAAAAAAATATTTAAGCATTTCACATGCTGTTGCATTCGCACTGTGCAAAGTTGAGTTGAGACGGCGAGTGCAATGAATGCTTGAATGACTGGCGGCTTTGTACTTGGAGTGGGTAGTGGATGGACAGCTGCAGCACAGCGATAGTTGAATATTGTCTTGAACTGCTAACAAGCTTTAGCATTATTAAATTTTACTACTCACACAATTCCATGGCGTTGCGATGACATTCGAGTTGGACAGCCAGCAAAGTTGGCAGGCTTAACGGCAAGACAACAAAACGCCGTTGACAGTTGAGTTGTTGGTCGAGAATTGAAAGAAAGAAAAGGTAAAATGTCTCTCTGCTTAGTCCTTGCAAATAAATTTGAGGTGTTTTTTCCCCTATTGTTCGCAAGTAATTTTACTGCATTTGGAGATAAGAAATGCTAGAGAGTTAGTTGGTGTAATCAGATGTACACAATTGCTGCTTTATGAGCTTTGCTGCAAAAATAAATGGCAAATTGAGGAAGGTTTTTTGCCGAGGTTAAAATTAATTAAACAACTTGAATTTACTCATCTAATGGTAAATCTATATTAGAACTGGCTTGTGGATGATAAGTATAAATTTAAAATCATATATAATACACGCGTCTAATAAAATCTTGAAATAATATCAGTTTGACGAATTTTTTGGATAATGTTATTCCGGGAGAAAGTAAACACATTTCTTCTAAAAAAATGTATACTTAAAGCTTGGTTATTTTCAATCTCAATCTCACCCTCTCTCTCTATCTCTCTCCTCCTTTATCACTAGCTCACTCTATCCATTCTATATTTACCACTTATCTACTGTCTTTAACTTTTCTCTCCCACCATCACTGCATTTGTCCGTATTTTGATCTATATATATCTCTTTCTCTCTCGCTATATCTATTTTTCACTTTTTTCCCCTATATATTTTTATTGCGCTCTGTTCTCTCCTATCCCTCCCTCTACGGGACGTTACCTATGGTACGGTATAAGAGGTAGCCACTACTTCCACTATGTGTAACCCAGTTTTGATTCAAGGAACGTTGAAAAGTTAATTCTAACATTCGTCGGTCTTCGTTAGAGAACGACAAATCTTCGGTCATATTTCTAATTTCAGGGTCTGACTAAAATTAGCTAATATATTTTTTAAACTCTGACACAGGCCTTAAAATATTAGGTTGGCAAATATTCCCCTTCGCGGCTAGGTATAAAGCGCAACAGAGATCGTATCTGGCAATGCTATACATCTTTGAAAGGTCTTGACATAACCTACAAAACGACGCTATGCATGATTAGTTTGGATATTGCGTTCAACAAATATACACGTGTAAATATGGAGTTCACTAACGCCGAAATTCGCGCTATTTTAAAGTTTTTCTTCGTTAAAGGCAAATCCGCTAGAGAAACGTTCCGTGAGATTAAAGGTGTTTTGGGAGCGGAGGAATGGTTTCGAGGATTTAGTGCGTGTGAAAACTACACCATGGATAAGCCAGCCGACCTGTGACGATGAATAACGATCAAGTAATGGAAATTTTCGAATTAGACCGGCATGTGGCATCTTGTGACATCGCCCAAGAGATGGGAGTTTGTCACCAAATAATTTTAAACCATCTGCAGAAGGCTGGATACACAAAGGAGCTAAATGTTTGGGTGCCGCATGATTTGACGCAAAAAAAACCTTTTGGACCGAAGCAACGCGATATGCTGCTGGAACGGAACGAACTCTACCCATTTTTAAAGCGGCTGGTGACTGGTGACGAAAAATGGATCACATACGACGTTTCAAGCGAAAACGGTCATGGTCGAAGGCCGGTAAATCGTCCCAAACAGTGGCCAAGCCGGGATTGACGGCCAGGAAGGTTTTGCTGTGTGTTTGGTGGGATTGGAAGGGAATCATCCACTATGAGCTGCTCCCATATGGCCAAACGCTTAATTCTACCATCTACTGCGAACAACTGGACCGCTTGAAGCAAGAGATCGACCAGAAGCGTCCAGGTTTGGGCAACAGAAAGGGTGTAGTGTTCCACCAGGACAACGCCAGACCACACACTTCGTTGATGACTCGTCAGAAGCTACGGGAGCTCGAATGGGAGGTTTTATCGCATCCACCATATAGCCCGGACATAGCGCCAAGTGATTACCACCTGTTCCTGTCCATGGCGAACGCCCTTGGTGGTGTAAAGTTGAACTCAAAAGAGGCTTGTGAAAAGTGGCTGTCCGAGTTCTTCGCAAATAAGGGGTGGGCTTCTACGAGAGGGGTATTATGAAGTTCTGAAGTCTAGATGGAAACAGATTATCGAACGAAACGGCGCATATTTGAACTGAATCCGAACACTGTAACTTTTTTTTTTATAAAACATTGAATAAAGAGCAAAAAAGCGAAAGGAAGCGGATATTTGCCAACGTAATATATACATATATATTAGAAGATTATTTTGTTTGAATATTTTTTCTTCCCGAGCATGCAACGTTCCTCGAACAATTTCATAATACATACAGGTAACGAATATTTCTGAATTCGAATCAAGCCACGATTACCATATGCTAACGCAAAATGTGTCCCTATATTTTCATAAATAACTTAAAAATTACACTATAAAACAACAAACTATGCTAATTTTTCGCATTTTCCTGAAAAGTTATATATAGAATGTAAAGAGTCTTAAAACAGACTTCACTTTCGTGCTCACGCGGTTAAAGTACATAGGTGTATTTCATTTTACGAAAATCTGAAACGTAAAAAGTTCTGGCCAGTACTGGGTTAATACATAAACACAACCTCTAAGAAAGATTAAATATAGTTTAGATACATAAGCACCTTAAAATAGTTCACCCAACAAGGTATTCAACTACAAATTTTCAATCATCCATATCACTCTCCTCATTCCCTTTAAGGATTCTATTGTACCCCCACTTAAACAGTCACACGTACCAAACTACATATATTTGCCTGCTTAAGTAGCATGTCAACCCTGAACCATGAAAATACCGTGAAGTACCGTGAGCGCACTCTCTCTGATGCATATATTTTATAAATGTGTAGCATACTTTTTTGCGCGCAGCAATGCGGTTGGCAACAGCGCGTACAATGAAATATGATGACCGTCGAATGAACGAAAAACGTGAGCGCTGCCAGACAGCGTTTGTGTCATATATCATCCTGGAAAGGGGAGGGAAAAGTGACGCTTATGTAATGGAGCTTATATACAAAACAACTATGTAAATGGAACTATAGGTACCTCGAAACTACAGCGATTTAAGT
The DNA here is from genome assembly GCA_031772095.1 of Zeugodacus tau. Lineage (NCBI taxonomy): Eukaryota > Metazoa > Arthropoda > Insecta > Diptera > Tephritidae > Zeugodacus > Zeugodacus tau. Next base: position 10,822,230 of record CM062653.1, on the reverse strand, counting down.
TTGGGAAATGCCAAAAGCTAGCACTTAACTGCATACAGCTATGACATATTTCCAGTCGCATGCACTCTAATTCACTCGCTGGTTCACCATTATACGAGTACCTGTGTCTGTTTAGTTTTAACGTTGCAGTTTTTGGGTTCACAGGACGAAATTTTTATTTTATATTTATTTTTCGAAAATATTCCAGTTACTTAGTGCATATAAATTGTGAATGCAACAAGCTTTGCATATACATAAATATATCTACATCGCTTTAGATTTATAAATTTCTATATATTTTACATGCAACAGCAACTTGCATATACTGTTATGCACCGTTATGTGCTAGTGCGTGCTGTGTGTGTTTAGGGTATTAGTTTGTCAGCTCAGGTGCATGCTGATGTTGCATAATTTATTGGTTAGTTGCAGCGGTTGGCTCAACGGCCCACAAGTCTTTGTAATTGTGGTTGTACGCAGGACATCACCGCATAGACACACACACACTTACACACCTGTAGAGATGCTTGTAAGCGCATAGCATAGAATTTGGTAGCACATTATTAATGGCTTTGATGCGTTGGTGGCATGATTGAATTATGTAGTGTGCAAATTAAATTTATATTTGAAAATAATATTTATCATAGCAGATTGTGGAGTAGCAAAATGCAGCAATATGGAGGAGTTGCAGCTGCAAAGGAGCTTTAAATATTGAGTGCTGGCCACAAGCTAATAAATTTAGTGAAGCTATGATGATGTTGTTATTGGTGTAATAATTAAATTTTAATACACGGCAAGTTGAATGTCTCTGAGTTTAAATATGAAGCTGTTGATAGCAAACTAAGTACATATTAGAATCCAAAATTTTAGTTTCTCAACATCGCTACTTAGCAGCTCCAAATTGTAAGCATAAACTAACTAGCTTTTGCAAATCTATTATTATAAGGTAAAAAAAGCTCATAAAAAAATAAATTTTGGGTATTGAAAGCTTTGAAAGCTCAAAAGCTCCAGCTTCATATATTTACTTTTCTGAACTTTAAAAAGCCATTATTATAAGGTAAAAAAGCTTAAAAAAATAAATTTTTAGTTTTGAGATTTTAGAGAGCTTTGAAAGCTCAAAAGCTCAAGCTTTATATATGTACTTTTGAGAAGCTTAAAGTCAATAAATAAGGTGAAAGCTCAAAAAGAAATAAATTTTGACAATTGAAAGCTCAAAGGTGATCAAAAGTGAGCTTTATATCTGTACTTTTAACGAGCTTAAAAATTGGTATCGGATACAATTAACTTTTCTCCTACTCTTTAGTCGACCAAAATCATCTAAAAGTAAAATTTTGAGATTTGTACATTTTAAAAGCTCAAAAGCTCACACTATCTCTATTTTATATAAAATATAAAAAAGCTCCGAAGCACAATGAAAGGTTTCCTCTTCTTCAAACCACTTTATGAGATAAAAAACAAGTTAAACTTTAGTTGTGATTTGTGCAACTTAAAAAGCTCTTACTGAACGAAAAACAAGAATCAAAATTGTGTAAGAAAAGTAATACAGTTTTGCATCCAACCAGTTTTATAAAACATTTGTGCTGTAAAAAAATACACACAACTGAAGTTTTGAGATTGATACTTCTTAAAAAGCTCAAGAGCTCAAACTATTTTCTTTGAAAAGTTTATTAAGAATCTATCTATTCTCCCAGCTGTCCTTATGATAAAAGCTTATCAAATTGAATCTTTTGGTGTGATATGCTCTAGAAACAGCAAAAGCTCACACTATTTTTATTTAAAATTAAGCATAAAAAAGCTCCAGAGTGCAATGAAGCTTTCCCCCTCCTCTGATCAACTTTAGAAGATCAAAAACAAGTTAAACTTAAGTAGAGTTGTGTGCAACTTTAAAAGCTCAAACTGAAAAAATCATGAATCTAAATTTTGTAATACAAGTAATAGAGTTATGCTTCCACTCAGTTTTACTACACTTTGTGCCACCAAAAACTTCCATTGAGGATGATACTCATTTAAAAGCTCAAAAGCTCAAACTATTTTCATTATAAGGTACAATTTGAATCCAAAGGGTTATAGAAATGATTACGGTTTTGTTGAATACCAGCTATACTCATGATAAAAGCTGACAAGCTGAAGCTTTTATACTGATATTCTTTAGAAAGCTCAAAAGCTCTAATATTTTTATATATTTTTTATTTTAATATTAATTAGTTTGGTTTAATAATTAATTTGTTTCGAAATTTTTACTGACTAACGAGCTTTTTATCACACAATGATGAAGCTCTTCTAAAAGTTTCGATAAAAACTCTTTCAATTTAGGCTGAAAATATTATCACACAAAAAATAAATTGAAAAAATATAGAGATTACTCTCTCAAACACAATTAATGAATAATATTATCCAAATACCCACGAAATTTCCACAATCCACAACACAAAATTGCAACAAATGAAATGAGAAATTTCATACAAATTTACCACATTTATGCTGCCATATCATATTTGCTTAGAACTCGCCTACTCAACGCATTGTATCGCTTAAAAATACCGCTATTCATTTAGAAAGTAAACAAAATCCACAAATCCAACCATAAACGAAATGAGCACAGCGAATTATACGTGTCACATACGCATTTTCAGCGCTGACAAATAAGCATTTTTATTAAGTGTATACGCGTATATGTGCGCAAACAAATACATATTTGCATTGAAATTAATTATAATTTTAATTATTTCGTTTAAATTGTGCGCTTAACACCGGGTACCCGCATGCCATTGCTGTTTGAAGCGGGAGTGGAAGGGGTTTCGAGTGGAATGCGTGCCAGCCGCATTCGGTTAGCCACCACTTGGACGTGCGTTTTTATAAACGTTTGCACTTTTCGTGTTAATACTTTTAATAAGCTGTGCAAATAGTGCAAATTTAATTGTGACACGTGTGTTGGGTATGTCGAGTACAGGGTGACTCAATATGAGTTTTTTTATTGAAAATTTTGTGAAGTAAAAAAATTAATTTAAAAGTATTTTTAAAGTTTTTTAAGAAAATTTAACAAAAAATGTAATTTAGTTGTGGAACGTGTGTAGGGTATATGGTATATAGGGTGACTCAAAAACAAAATTTTTCATCTATGAAAATCTTTACACTTTTCTTGTGTATACTTTTCAAAATTGCGAAAATAATGTGATTTTGTTGTGGAACGTATGTAGGGTATATGCAGTACAGAGAGACCCAATAAACTATTTTTTTAAATTATGAAAATCTTTGCACTTTTTGTGTTAATACATATATTTTTTTATTAACTATGGAAATTTGTGTACCTTTGCAGTTAATACTTTTAATAAGCTGTACAAATACTGTAATATAGTTGTGGAACCTATTTAAGGTTAACGTGACAAAGGGTGATTCAGTAATATTTCTTTTCAAAAATAATATTTTTTAAACTTTTCGAGTTAATACCTTTAATAAGCTGCAAAAATAATGTAAATTGGTTGTGGAACGTATGTAGGGTATATGGGAAACTAGGTGTCTACAGATAATATTTTATTTAATATGGACTTTTTGCACATTTCCTGTTAATACTTTAAATAAATTTCGCAAATAATGTAATTTAGTTGTGGAACCTATGTAGGATATATTTGATACAGGGTGATTCAAGAAAACATTTTTTTAATTATGCATTTTCTGCACTTTTCGCATTAATACCTTTGATAAGTTACGAACATATTGTAATTTCGGTGTGGAACGAATAGGATATATGTGATACAGGGTGACTCAATAATATTTTTTTAATTATGCATTTTTTTGCACTTTTCGTATTGATATCTTTAATAAGATGCGTAAATAATATAAATCCGTTGTGGAACGTATGTAAGTTATATGAAGTACAGAGTGACTCAGAAACATATTTTTGTAATTATGGAAATCTTTGAATATTTCGTGTTAATGCTGTTGATAAATTGGGGGAATATTGTAATTTAGTTGTGGAACATATACAGGGTATATAAGTTGCAGGGTGACTCAAGACGATATTTTTTTGTTTAAAAATCTTCATCTCCTTCAAAATAAAACTGAATACTGGTCTTCCCAGAAATTTCATTCCAAAGCCTCTTTGTGAGACACCCTTTACAGCTTCAACTAAACGATAAATGTCTATTTACACTCATATTAACGCGGAAATGTTTTCGGTTTATATATTTGCAAGCTTGTAATTGTGTAAATACAACATAAATGCCGCACGTACTTGGCATTATTTGCATTTACACTATGCTCTGCATTTCCATTTCAATATACATGAGCTCATTTACAAATACACACACTCACCCATACATATATGTAGATATGTATCTCCAACAGTTGCTTATTAATGCACACCACTGTACGTGTCCTTCTCATGCTGTCAGCGCAATTTTGATTGAGTGCATTTGTGTTTTTTTTTACTATTTGTTTATTAATTTTAATTAGTTTGGTTCAACACTACTACATATGTATGTGGAGTACGAGTATGTGACGTTGCGACAGCGAAAATGTGCCACAGCTGCTGGTTATGCGTGTAATGAGTAAATTAAATTTGCCATTGCATATGCACAGGCGCCAATCATACAAATGCAATTTATTTATTATTTTTATCAAATTTAATTACACTCAAATATGCAACATAAATTCCACGCTGTATAATCAAAAGCCACAAGCTGTCTAATTGAAATTGAAATTGAAATTATTCACTTTCTAATGCATGCAGAAATTCCACACAACAAACGCATATTTCTTATGCTCAAGTTTTGATCTCTCTCAATTTAGGCATTTGGCACTTGGCTTTTTGGCAAACAAATAAATTATTGTGCTGCATTTTCAATTAAGATAAGTATAATTCATGAGCGCAAATATTTTAATCGAATTGTTTCGCATGCTTAATTAGTTGATTTGCATGCAAATTGGGCAGTAAAATGTATAATGTAATTAAATGCGCCCTAATGTATGCTTACAATTTGCCTAATGAAGATTAATAAATGCACATGTGAAGGAGAAAATTATACGATTGCATATGTAAATTTTGTAATTAATATTTTTGAGTTCGAATAAATAATAAATGCAGAACGTTTGAATAAATCGAGCAAATAAATAATAATTAAATAAACTAATTGACACAATTTAGATTAGAGGCAGGGAAATATTAGAATTATTTAGAGTTTGAGACCAAAAGAGTACTCAAAATGAGTCAAATAAAGAAACATCTCTCCAAAACCTTCAAAAAAAATATTTAAAAAAAATTCAAATGCGCCTAAAACCATGCAACGTTAACTAACTTCCATTTATTTCGCAACTAAATTACAATTGTCTACCTTTTTTCTGTTATTATTATGCCTCAACGCACGTTAAGCTTGCTTTTCTCCTGCAGGAAAATGTCACAATTTCATCCCAAGTCACACTCAAACACACATTCTCACACTCACCTAAACAATACCGCTTAGTTTTCCCTTTTAATTGTCCGCTTCTGCGCTATTTAGCATATCCTTTTTGATTTGCTCCACAAAGCGCACACTGCGACAGCGCATGTTAGGTAAGTCCCTAGGCACTTTTTAAACTTTCTATGCGCCAGCGATTTTTCTTTCGTATTGTTTTTTATACACGCCAAAATGTAGACTACCTTTTTTTGTATGCAACATGCAAATGAACTTGAATTATACCCAAGTTAGTTTAGCCGAGCGTAATGTAATTTTTGACGACGCAGTAACAGTTGATGTGTGAGTGACCTTAACTTGGAATTGGTTGAAGCGCAAGCAAGCGTTAATGCGTAAAATTATAAAATCATAAAAAGGTATGATCTTTTTTTCGTAGCATAGTTTTAGGGTTAAGTCCTTTTGAGAAAAAAATAATAATTTTAATAAGCCGCAGGTTGTTAAAGAGAAAATTTAAATAATTGTAGTTGATCCAACCCACCTACTATTTCTCTCACACTCTCTCATTCTCTCCAATCACACTGTTTCACACTTTATGTTTTTCTTTCTGGTTTTATATTCTAACAGTATTTGATATTCATCAGTAGTTTCTCTCTAACATTTTATTCATCTTTTGAATTTTCCCTAACAAGATTTCGAGATACATATTTCATATTACCTATAATTAGCTTATCTACTGATCAATGAAAATCTTCAAGGACCCTCTCGCGTTATAGAGTTGTAGAAACATTCAAAGTTGTGCATTTATAACACTAGTTCCGTTCGTTTTTCTCTCTTTCTCATATTATGTTTTTCTCACTTTCAGCCTCTCACCCTCTCTCCCACTCTCACTCTCTAGATCACTGTAGTTTTCTCTCGCTTTCTCTCACTACTTTTCTCTGTCTCTCTATTTTTCTTCTTTGTTACTTTTTCTAACTCACAGTTTGTCTCATCTTCTCTTTTTCTGTCTCTCTTTCTCCCTCAATACCTCAAAATATTTTTCTCGTTCTCATCCCTCAAAGTTAAATTTTTTTCTTATTTCGTTGATTTTTTCTTGCTCTCTAATTTTCTCTCTTACTCTCTCTTTTCCTCTCTTTCTATATTTTTTTCCCCTCTGTCTCTGTCTTTATCTCTCCCTTTAACTCTCTTATCACCTACCTATCTTTCATTTTCTCATCCTCTCTCACTCTATTTTTTTCTTCTTTCGCTCTCCTCAATTTTTCTCTTACTCCTTTTAATAACCCTTTCTTCCTCTTCCTCACTACCTCACAATATTTTTCCAGTTCTCTCCCCTCTATGTTGACTTTTCTTCTTATTTCTAACTCTAGTTCCGCTAGTTTTTTTCTCGCTCTCTCATATTCTCTCTTTCTCTCTATATTTTTCTCTCTCTCTCAATTTCTCCCTCTTCCTCTCTACCTAACTATTTCATTCTCTCACACTATTTTTTCTCTTTCTCTCTTGCTTTTCCTTCTTGCGCTCTGCCTCTATGATGCATTTTCTTCTGTTTTCAACTACTGACATATATATATAACTCTATCTCCGGATCTCTTTAAAAATTTCCTTATTTCCTCAAAAACTGCACAACAATCTCTCCTTCATTCACATTTCCTGACATGCATCGACATTGTTTGCATACTTTGCGGCGCTGCATTTTAAATTTTATTCGTGCAACAATTTTTAATATATAAATTATACTGTCACAGCTTGAGCGCAAGTATGTTGCAGACACAAAAGTTCCTGCACATAACAGCAACAGCAACAACCGCAACCACTACACCTCGTATTCCCCAATTACCGCTAGACCGAAATTGCCCGGAAGCAGAGACAGAGATACGAGTATGCAACAAACTTAGACAGGCGCACTATAAAATGCTTTATGGTCGCTGCAATGCCGCAAAACAATACGTGTTGCTCGTAAAAGACCAACTTTACTTTACTTTGTCTCAACAGGCTGAAATGCAATAATAATAACCAGAAGAACTAGCATATATGCAATAATAATAACCAGAAGAACTAGCATATACAACTAGCATATACAACTAGGCGATATATGCAACCAAGTTGCCTGCACGCCTGCGCATATGCAACGAAAAGGCAACAAACTACTTTTAGTTGCATACATTTAGGCGCATATACTTAAATGTCATTGCTTATGCTTTTGGCGGCAACTTTTTTATATTTTTTTTTGCTGGCAGCTCAGGGAACTGCTGGCAAACTTGCTGCTTTTTAACTCTAGTCTACTGCGCAGGGCAAGGCAATTGCCTTTTGTTTGTGTGTTGCGCTGCTCGTTTGCTCGTTCATTGGCTTTCAAACTTTGCATATTGTATGCACAATTTTCTACGCAAAATGATAAGCCGGCAATATATTTTGCATGTGTGTATGGGTGTGTGTGGGTGGACAAATAAAATATTTGACTTTTGTTGTATAAATATGAAATATGCTCCATCTTGCGTTTCCAGCAGCCGCTTTGTTGCAGACTGTGCGTGTTTTTTGGTGTTGTATTGCTTGTGAGAGCACAAATGCTTTTCAAACTGAAATTACTTTTGCTTATCTTGGCAAATAATTGCATGTCAGTAGGCGGCAGCAAATTTATATTGAGAGCAGAAAATATGCGCAGCTTTTTTCATATTTTATGGCAGTTTCAAATGTAGACAGCAGTATTTAAAGACTTTTACGACAATTAATATAATTTTATATAATTGCTACAATTTTAATTTAATTTTCTAAGAACGAAGGTAAAACGAACTCAGAATTTTATAACAAACCACCTTTGGAAACTCTTCAAGTCACTCTTTGAACACAACATCTATGAAATGTTGATCTTTACTTTGGAGCTCTCTCTATGACCCGCGAACTTCTAGCGTTAACTTAGTTTTTTAAAAAGTCATCAAAAGGATATTGGAAGTAAGTAGTCAAATATAGAATTTTGTATAGCTAGTCAATATAATTGCTTTTAAACATCAAATTGCCAGAAACCGTTAAATGGTATTCCAAGCGATATGGAAAATCGGTTGGCAATATTCATTCAAATAATTTTGAAAACCCTAATAGTAAAACATTGAGTGAGAATGGCACTCCGGTGGATTCTGAGGAAAACTGTCTCAGACAGCTTCGAACAATTTATTAGAGCGACTTTTTCATTGATTAACTGCCTGTGGACTCTCTTTCACTATCTCAGGGTCCATAAAATCAATATCTAAATGTTAATAGTTGTTGTTGTTGTTGTTAATAGTATTCCAAAACGGTTCCAGGTTATGAAAATTATTTTATTTATATATCGATGACATACAGCCTCTACACCCCGGAAGAAATTGTAATGGTGTATTTGAAAAGATTATGTACGAAAAGAACTTAATCGGACGCACATTGGGTAGCAATCTTGTTCTTTTATCCAATCGATATCGATTGTGGTCCCATTATATCGAATGAATTATGTTACTATTAAAATTAATGCACTTTCTCCTTATTTTCTTTGGGAGCTATATTAGAATTTTCCACCAAAACCTGTTACCAACAAGAGAAGGAATACACTTAGACCTCAAAGTCTACAGTCCTTTGTGAACTCAGAAAAATCTTAAATAGATATTAGGACTCGTCACTGCGCCGTGAACCGACTACAAATCTGCATAAGTTTTATACTTCTAAATCCGCAAATTCGCAGGGTAGGACATTCTTAGGTGGGACATTCCGTTTTTTTGTAAATTGAAGTTTTTTTTTTGTATATAAACGGTTACAAATGTCGATGAGCCTCAGCGGCACTTTTCTTGGAATTAAAAAAGAAAAGCAAAATTTCCCGCAAACGTCGAGAATTCGACGCAGAAAGTGTCATTTTCAGTTGAGAATAAGTTTGGGATGCAAACAGATCGCTACAAATATTTTGTTGGGTTAATGTTGACACAAATGTCCAAGATCGATAAAAAACGATTTAATCGACCAGTGCTTGACCCTAGAGATATCTATTGGAAAACGGCGGAAGCAAAGTTGTAGACCTAATACAATAATGTAAATTTTTCGAAGATGTGAGATTTCCCCATGTGAAATTTATGTTATAAAAAACTCAAATGTGTGAGTTTTTCGTTCACATGAAATTTACAATAAGGCTGATAATTTAATTGGTACGAAGCATTTTACTCGGCCATAGACTATAAAATTTCTTGAGGGATATTTCTTAGAACATCTTAAATATTAACTCCCGAAGGGAAGTATTATTTACCCCAAACGAGGAGTGGTTACTGTGTATTCCTTTTCGGCTGTAGAGGTAAGTGTTCTACGTTGTTTATTTGTACTTAACTAGTGATTTTTCTGGTGTGTAGAGCATATCCCCCTACTAAAAATCACTGCGTTTTGGAAGAGAAGTCGGCAGTCAAAACAGTTAAATCAAAGAGAACTAAAATACAGAATACGGTGACTATTCTTCTTCTTTAACGTCTGTTAAAAATTTGTCTAATGGTGTTCACACGTCGAATTTGCATTTACTCTCTCCAAACGACAAGCATAACAGTGAGACCACCGTTTGACGAAGGAGTTTTTACGTCTATTATGCGGTTAGGTGGGTTTCAGAGGCTAAAAACAAGGGTATTTTTACAATTTTTTTTAATATATACAATCATATATTTTATTTAAATAATTTAGCCTAGCAAAAGTACAATATAAAATACTTTGTGAAATTTTTTTTTACAAAGTCTGAAAACTCAGCCGCTGGCACCTCATCTTCCATGACGTGTACAAAAAAAAAAGGTCATGCGGTAGACATGATAACTCATGATTGGTTCATCCAAAATCAGAAAAAAAAAACAAAAATATGTCGATAGTAAATGGATTAATCTAGATAATGGACGAAAGAAAAAAGAAAATATTAGAATTTAAATTTTTGACCAAAAAACTCAAACCCCACCGAGTTGAAACAATGAGTTTTGAGGTAAACGCGTACAAAGTTTAACATTCAAACAGACGTGGTTTGATGGGACAGTATATATCTATTACTCGGATTGATTTGATATTTTTCGATAATATTTTAAACATATTGCAATAATTAATAAGACCAACAATATTTTTTTTTTTGAAATTTTTAAATTTTAAAACCCAACTAACCCCTTAATGAAACAAGAATCCCAGGGAAACACACCAGAGACCAAAGAAACAAGAGATCGAGCCATTGCACTTCACCCTCAAACCGGCTTCGAAGAAAGCAGAGACTGTGAAATCAGCCGGAGAAGAGATCGTCACTGTTTTCGGTTATTCATAAGTCATAATCATCGACTACCTATTATCTATTTTTGTCGAATGATTGAGTGATGCGAGGCCGAATTTAAAAAAAGTGATCTCATTTGGCGAAGGTTTTACGTTTTTCTTTTTTCGGAGGAACTATCAACTTTTTTTCTTGTTGATTCAATTGTGTATATTTTATTCACCTGACAATGTATGTGTCAATGATGTGGACGTACATAATCCTACTAAAAAGCAACTGGTACATGGCATTCCAGTACTTAATTCAATTTGATTAAATTTTTTATAAAATGAAAATACTTTTTTTTTTTAAATAAGACCAAAATGTCTGGACCATTTTAAAATATAAAAAGCCTTAACAAGCAAATTTAATTGCAAAAAAACCAAGCAACAAGAGTTTGCTTTTAACGATTTTTGTCTTTACTGCCAACTCACTGCCTACCTTTCGATAATAGCACAGTGATAAAGCAAGCACACAGAGGAGTGATAACACAAGCAAGGTAATAAAACTTGGTACTATATATATAATATATAGTAGAAAATATATAGTAGTAGAAAGGAGAAGTAAAATTGAAGAAATAAAAAAAATATTTGAAAATAATCCCAAAAATCAGCAAAATATGCAAATGCTAGTGCATTAATCTTTAGTATCTAAATGCTAACAGTGTCATAAAATGAAAAATCCTACCATTTTCAAATGAAACTCAACAACAAAAAGATTTGCATTTAAATGTTGCGTATACGCCACGTATAGCATACGGATATAGTATAACAATTGGCAGTAGTTTTTGTTGCAATTGGTACTGTTAGCGGCAGCCACATTTTATTTCCTACACAAAATTAACTTAAATTAATTCCAATTATTTACAAAATCCGCCACTAAAGTGGCATAAATGCACGGTTGAGTGAGTATTGGAGTGTTTCGGGCGAAATGGCTTTAGCGAAAGCCAAACTCAAAGGCGCAGCAATGCAGAGGGCAGTATTTTATATATGTATTCTTCTTTTTTTCGTGCATTATTATACGCGCTTTGTGTCCCAAATTAATTAGCCTTAAATCAAGGCAAATCCGCTTATCGCCAACGCTTTAGCCTTTTACGCCAAATTTATCACAACCGCAATACGGTTGAGTGGAGCACAAAAATGTGCGGAGTGTGTGTATGTATTTATAGTGGCTTAAGCGTTGGTGTTGTGTAACTGGCTGTTTAGCTAAGTCTGTGTGGTTATTCGGTACAACTGCGCCACAAAGCTACCCACCCCGCCATTTTGGATTTATTGCTGGGCACTGTATTAAACTGTTCTCAATGGATTTTCATGTGGATACTAGAGTCTCCAGAACATACTTATATAAAATGACTTTGAGAATAGTTGGTTAAGTATTTTTAATTTTAGATTTGTAACCATCGTTAGTAATTTTCTCAGTTTTGAGCAAATTTATGTGACTTATATGAGCTTTCGAGCTTTTTGAGCTTTTCTTCATTGAAAAATATATCACTTTGTATTGAAATTTTAATTCAAATATATTAGAAAATCAAGTACACGCTCTTAAATGTACAATGAATTTGTTGCCTTTGTCTTTCTTTTTGTCTTCCTTTTCGTTATTTTTGTTCTACTTCTGTCAGCTTTCTCTTCATAAATCAGCAAAACTAGAGCAATCGTTATACTTTCTCCATTCCAACTCACTCATACATATACATGAATAAGTATCTCCATGCCGTTGTCCATTTTCTCATCAACATATGTAATGTTGCTGCTATAATTATCAAGTTCTATTTTCAGCTTGATTTCCCCAAACAATTTTGTCTTGCTATTAAAATGAACTATTGTATGGCAACATATACTCATTAAGCTTTTGTTAATCATGCCACAATGAACTTTGCTTATTATTTTCTATTTTTTGTTGTTATTGTTGGCGGTTTTATTTATCGCACAGCATTTATAGTGGAGAAGTTGTTATATAGCGCTTGGTTATAAGCGCTCTTCTGCTCGTGTACATATGCATGAGAAGCTGCTCTAATTAAATGTGGCTTGGCGTGATTTCCTTTCAATTAACTTTATCTACACTTTTTATGGCGATGAATTGTATTTGCTTTGTAGCTGAAATACACATATGATATGATATACCCTTGCATATATGTTTATATGTATGTCTTCTTGTGTGTATGTCCGCACATGCATTCGAAATTATTATCCGTCAGCTTCATTTATTTTGTACGCCATTGGCTACTCTCCATACAACTTGGTTGGTCATCAAAGCTGATGAGTTTCAAATCCCTTGTGACATTTTTCAGCTAGCGTCATTATGTGAACAAGCCACGTATATGTAGCATCCCCGTAGGAAATGCAGTCAAAAAATATTTTTAAAATGTTTTAGGCACATTCACTTTGACTGAGAGAGGTCTTTATAACAACTTAGTAGATCAAAATTGATCCGGTATATTAAAATTGATGAGAATTTTGCAACTAGACCGAGACTAATTGCTTTGAGGACTAGTCTCATATTGAACTAATAGGTCCATATGAGAATTTTTAACAAATTCTGAACCAAGTAAGTCTTCTAATTATATTTCTAACGCTTGAAAGTGACATTCCTGCTACAAAAAATTAAAATATTTGATAAATACTACCCAATGAACTTATAGCCTTTTCACACTGAAGCTAATTGTTCAATTAACCGGCCTCTGCTCGATTAAAACGCTGATTAAGATCGATTAACCATACAAAATAAAAACCGACATTATTTTTAATTGAATTTTAATCGACTTGAAAATGGAATGCAACTCTGCGACAGAGACCGTATTTGTAATTATATATACGTTCTTTGTATGCGATTTGTTGTTCACGCTAAACGATGCTAGATGTCGCTGCTAAAAATTGCAATCAGCTCATGAAATTTACCAACTTCTTATAAAAAGCAAAAACAAAAATGTGTAACAGCTGATCGATTATCAAGTAACCGACAGTGTGAAGGGCAAAAACTGGTTTCTCAATCAAAATTTTAATTTATCAACTAATTTGGCTGTCTGAAAAGGGTATTCGATAGTTCTGACGAAATTGAATTCTTTTCTTAATAGGCATCTATGAAACTTTTCGCGAATGTTAATGTACCCATTCAACTTGTGAGTGACTAAGCGTTCAATAATATGCTTCAAAGCGTACCAGGACAATTAGTCAGGAACTTGTTGGTCACCGACTCATAATTATTCACGTAAACAAACGAAAAACCTGTAGGAAATTGGAGTTCCACGCTCATTACAACAACTAAATGAAGAATTTTTGGTAAAAACAAGAAGAAGAAATACAAAAGTAGACTTCAGCCGAACTAGTCTGACTTTTGGCCTTTTATTTTTATATTTCAGTGTAATCGTAAACCATTTTTGTGTAATTTTCTCGTTCCGCTCTTCCTTACCTACACTATTTTATATACGATCGCTTGGCGCTGCTCCCTATACACTCGCAAGAGTTGTTAATTTCTTGGCATTATTTATGCAGCAATTTTCGTTTTGACGCTCATACTCATGTAAGCAAATGGTCATATAGACTTCTATACACATTAGGAAAGAACGGAAATGAATTTACAACAGTTTTTCAAAAGAGTTTTCCCAAAATACCTAGATAATATGGTCTCAAAAGTCGCTTTGGAAATTAATTTTATATTGATAACAATAGTCAGACTAGAAATTTATAGAAACAATTTTGGACCCAATAATAATTGGCTATTTGAGTTCAGATCACCTTAATTTAATCCCAATAGAAATTCATAAGTGAAATCATTGACCGTGAGATAACCAATAGAGTAACAGACTAATAAAAATTTCCTTGAAATTCAAGAAGCACCCTAATGTAAAAATGTCTATGAGAAATTAAAGTACCAAACATCCAGAATATTTTTGCTTTCAATTCTCCATACATCTGAACAACCTGTTTAACTTTTATTTACAGATTTTATGTTTCCCATTTATTACGGCGCTGGTTTAATTTATTTTTTATATGACCGTCGTTTAGCGCTTTCTCCCATTTGTAATTTGCTGTGGTAGTGATTGGTCATTGGCTTGAGATTTTATGATTTTAATTTGTTATACGACACAGAAGGACTTTACAAACAGAAATATATAAATATATACATAGATATATACTTTAAATAGATCACGATCAATTTCTGAACGTTTTTTGTCAGTTTTTAGAGAGTAAAGCTGTTGGAATATATCTTTTATAAAAATGTTTGACAAAGCATTATGGAAGCAATGCTACGACATCAAATTCAATTAAAAAATACTATCTTTGAGTTTAATTAAATATTTCTCCACCTTCATTCATATTAAAAATGCCAACTAAGATATACTATTTTAATAAAAATCAACAAGCCACTCTGCACATATGAGAAATATAACCCTACACATACTCTGATTACATTTTTTACCTTTTGTCCTTCACTTACGAAAAAATAAATACAAAACTAGTATTTTTTTTCAGAAAATTTCTTTTTTCCCTTTGACGGTGTATCAAGTTGATTGCGTGTGAGCAATGATGTCGAAAACCGACATATCCTTCCGCTTGTTTTGTGCTAAAACATAGATAAATACACAAAGAGAGCAAAAAAAAATATGGCAGAAGTGACACTTATGCAAGAAAACGGAAGCGCACAAGGGCGTATGCAGATAACACAAACACATTGACATATTATACCAGATTGTTGTGATTCAACCAAGTAGACAATCTCATACTATAGTAAAGTTTTGAATGGGTTTTTGATAGCGTTTCCAACGTGTTCAATAGCTTGAAAGTCTCAAAATTAGAATTTTTTTTATATTTTTCAAAAGCACTTCTAATACAATGTTCTCAATATCCTGAAACTAGTTCCTTTGGGGCTAGGCTCAAATATTAGGTTGGCAAATATCCCCCTTCCGCCTTTTTGTCTTTTGAATTTCACGGCTATGTCTGGCAATACTATACATCTTTGAAAGGTCTTGACATAACCTACAAAACGAAGTTATGCATGATTAGTTTGGATATTGCGTCCAACAGTTATAGACGTGTAAACATGGAGTTCACGCCGAAATTCGCGCTATTTTAAAGTTTTTCTTCGTTAAAGGCAAATTCGCTAGAAGAACGTTCCATGAGATTAATGGTATTTTGGGTGATGGTACTCTATCACTTCGAACTGCGGAGGAATGGTTTCGACGATTCAGAGCGGGTGAAAACGACACCATGGATAAGCCAGCTGGCGGAAGACCTGTGACGACGAATACCGCTCAAATCATGAAACACATCGAGTTAGACCGGCATGTGGCATCTCGTGACATCGCCCAGGGCATGGAAGTTAGTCACCAAACCATTTTAACCCATCTGCAGAGGGCTGGATACACAAAAAAGATTGATGTTTGAGTGACGCATGATTTGACGCAAAAAAACCTTCTGGACTGAATCAACGCCTGCGATATGCTGCTGAAACGGAACGAACTCGACCCATTTTTGAAGCGGAACGGTTGTGGTCGAAGACCGGTGGATCGTCCCAAATAGTAACCAAGACGGGATTGAAGTCTTTGCTGTGTGTTTGATGGGATTGGAAGGTAATCATACACTATGAGCTGCTCCCATATGGCCAGACGCTTAATTCTACCATCTACTGCGAACAGCTAGACCGCTCGAAGCAGGCGATCGACCAAAAGCGTCCAGAATAGGCCAACAGGAAGGGTATAGTTTTCCATCAGGACAACGCCAGAGCACACACTTCGTTGATGACTAGTCAGAAGCTCGTCAGAAGCTGGACCATATAGCCCGGACATCCACCATATAGCCCGGACATAGCGCCAAGTGATTACCACCTGTTCCTTACTCACAGATAAACTAGTTACTCTCGCTACTTATTGCAAACTACATCAAAAAAGTACACTCTCCAAAAATTATCAACATCAATTTGCCACACAATGACAATAAACAACAAAAACACATACAAAAATATACATATATCTGTATATATCAAAAGTAAAGTGCTGCATTTATCTCACATGACGCAGTCAGTCTCCTGATGATGCCAAGGATGAACGTTCCGGAACATGCATGTAAACGAGGCAAAATGGCAAAGTGCTCGAACACTAGGGAAATGTGACCAAAAAATCACACAAAAGTGTAGAGCAATTGCAAGCCATAACAACAACAACAAACAACAAAAATAATAATAAAGAAAGAGAAAGAAATAACTTTGTACCTAAGTGCTCTATTTTGATGCTTTGCTTTGGTATTATTATTCTATTTTATTTTGTAATTTATCGCTGTATTTATAAAGTTTTTGTTTGCAAATTTTCAGTGCAACACAAGTGTCTGCATATTAGAATGTAGCGCAAAAAAACAGAGAATGGACTAATGTAAGAAGAGACCAAGTTAGACCAGCAAGTGAAGTGTTGGCCGCCGGGAGTGTGGGCAGAGCGCAGCCGAAGCGCAGTGGTCAACAGTGTGGCCGCAGTGCAGCGAAGCAGAGCAGCTCGTTGGCTCAATGGCGTTGCAGACTACAGTGATTCTTGCTTTCTTCTACAGCATATTCTATCATCCTTTTAAACTCGCTTCTGCTCTCTCCCCTTTTGTGTTGCAAGCGTGGTCCCCTGCTGCGATGCTGTTGCTCATCAATGAAGTGTAACATGTTGTAATTGTGGCTGCCACTTTTCACAGTTAAACTTTAGCGTCACACACACACACAGACATACACAAACACACACATACATTCCAGCAAACGAGTAGAGCAGTTCCTTTGTGGCATCTATCAGCTGCACCAGCACATATCGTTGGCCAATCAATTTTGTTGTAGTAATGAAGCATGTCTTAATTGCTGCAAGTGGGATTTGTTCTACATTGATTCCTTCTTCTTTTGCATGTTGTTCGACTTAAAACGCTTTATTTTTGGGGGTAAAGTGCAATTAAAAGTAGCATTTTGTGTAAGTGGTTGCAAAATGCAAACGAAAACTTTTAACTGGACTTTGAAATTTGAATTCGTTGCATATATATACATATATATGTACAAAGTGAATGTTGGATGGACGATCGTACATCCTATAAAAGAGCGAATGCTTGGAAACGAAAAATTGTATTGGAGGACATAGTGCTTGATAACGATGTATTATTCTACACACTGACTGACTAACAAACGAGCTCTATATCTCTTTCGAGCTCTTTCTCTCTCCAACTCTCTCCCTTTCAATCAGTCTATATATCTCGTCCTCTTAACTTTTCTCTGTCTACACATCTCCAGGTCTTTATCTCTATTTCTTTTCATTCCTCTCTCTATCTTCCGATCAGTTTCTATCCTAATTTCTAACTTTCTCTCATTCTCCATTTCTATTACTATGACTCTTCCCTTCTCTCTTTTTCTCTCCCTTAATCTTCCTATGTATCTATCTCTCTTTCTCACTATATACCTTAAGATTTCCTTCGTTACATTTCTCTCTCGCTCTCTCTTCATGTCTCTATATATTTGGTTGGCAAATATACAAAAAGTGTTACAGTGGATTTAGTTCAAATATGCGCCGTTTCGCTCGATAATCTGTTTCCATCTAGACGGCAACTTCATAATACCCCCCTCGTAGAAGTCTCCTCCTTATTTGCGAAGAACTCGGACAGAACTTTTCAGTTCAACTTTACACCACTAAGGGCGTTCGCCATGGACAGGTCGTGGATTCCATTCCTCGGCAGTTCAAAGTGATAAAGTACCATCCCCCAAAACACGTTTAATCTCACGAAACGTTTCTCTAGCGGATTTGCCTTTAACGAAGGAAAATTTTAAAATAGCGCGAACTTCGGCGTTAGTGAACTCCATGTTTACACGTCCATAACTGTTGAACGCAATATCCAAACTAATCATGCATAGCGTCGTTTTGTAGGTTATGTTAAGACCTTTAAAAGATGTATATTAATGTCAGATACGAGCTCTGTAGCGCTTTATAAAGGGTGATTTTTTAAGAGCTTGATAACTTTTTTAAAAAAAAAAACGCATAAAATTTGCAAAATCTCATCGGTTCTTTATTTGAAACGTTAGATTGGTTCATGACATTTACTTTTTGAAGATAATTTCATTTAAATGTTGACCGCGGCTGCGTCTTAGGTGGTCCATTCGGAAAGTCCAATTTTGGGCAACTTTTTCGAGCATTTCGGCCGGAATAGCCCGAATTTCTTCGGAAATGTTGTCTTCCAAAGCTGGAATAGTTGCTGGCTTATTTCTGTAGACTTTAGACTTGACGTAGCCCCACAAAAAATAGTCTAAAGGCGTTAAATCGCATGATCTTGGTGGCCAACTTACGGGTCCATTTCTTGAGATGAATTGTTCTCCGAAGTTTTCCCTCAAAATGGCCATAGAATCGCGAGCTGTGTGGCATGTAGCGCCATCTTGTTGAAACCACATGTCAACCAAGTTCAGTTCTTCCATTTTTGGCAACAAAAGTTTGTTAGCATCGAACGATAGCGATCGCCATTCACCGTAACGTTGCGTCCAACAGCATCTTTGAAAAAATACGGTCCAATGATTCCACCAGCGTACAAACCACACCAAACAGTGCATTTTTCGGGATGCATGGGCAGTTCTTGAACGGCTTCTGGTTGCTCTTCACCCCAAATGCGGCAATTTTGCTTATTTACGTAGCCATTCAACCAGAAATGAGCCTCATCGCTGAACAAAATTTGTCGATAAAAAAATTTCGAACCGAACACTGATTTTGGTAATAAAATTCAATGATTTGCAAGCGTTGCTCGTTAGTAAGTCTATTCATGATGAAATGTCAAAGCATACTGAGCATCTTTCTCTTTGACACCATGTCTGAAATCCCACGTGATCTGTCAAATACTAATGCATGAAAATCCTAACCTCAAAAAAATCACCCGTTACATAGCTGCGAAATTCAAGACAAAAAGTCGGAAGGGAGATATTTACCAACCTAATATTATATCATCTCCCTCTTTCTGCCTATTTCTCAATATATGTCGCTCTCTCAATCACACAATACAACTCTTTCAGATTCTCTATACAGTTAAACTTCCATAACTCGATCTTCGATTACTCGAAGTTCTTCATAAATCGAACTCTTGAATTGGCCATTGAAGGAAAACTTCATACAAATTACCTTAAGTAACTCAGAAGTCCAAATCAAACTCTACAAATCGCTTATCATTCCCGTCCTGCTTTATGGTGCAGAAGCTTGGACGATGTCAACATCAGATGAGACGACACTAGGAGTTTTCGAGAGGAAAATTTTGCGCAAGGTTTATGGTCCTCAGAACATTGGCAACG
Source organism: Zeugodacus tau (assembly GCA_031772095.1). Classification (NCBI taxonomy): domain Eukaryota; kingdom Metazoa; phylum Arthropoda; class Insecta; order Diptera; family Tephritidae; genus Zeugodacus; species Zeugodacus tau. The sequence continues at coordinate 10,802,334 of CM062653.1, read as the reverse complement.
GCGAATACCGCAGACGATATAACGATGAGCTGTATGAGTTATACGACGACATTGACATAGTTCAGTGAATAAAAAGACAGCGGCTACGATGGCTAGGTCATGTTGTCCGAATGGACGAACACACTCCAGCTCTGAAAGTGTTCGATGCAGCACCCGCCGGAGGAAGCACTTAGAATCTCTAACTTACACACTTAGAATCTCTAACTGGCGCCGAACTGCGAAGGAAAGAGAGGAGCAGCGAGCTCTCTTCGATTCGGCTATAACCGGCTAAACGGTTCAACGCCAATCACATACATACAACTCAGAAGTCCCTTTAACTCGAAGATTTTTGTAGATTATGGTGGTTCGAGTTAAGGAAGTTCAGCTGTTAATGTGTATCTCTTTCTTCCTATCGATCTATCTGTAAAAATCGCCTAAGCAAATATATGACTTTGATGTGTTCTCTGATATTAAAAAGCAGTCCCATACAGTCGTATAATTCCGATCTGGAACATTATATTCCGAAAGACCGGTGTCTCTTTTGTTAATTTTCGGACTTAATGATTCTCAATGCTTCAGCTTAAAAATTACATAAAGATTTTCTCTCTTTTTTCAGTTATTTTCGCTTCACCGTTCTCCCAGCAATATTGCAATAAATGTGACAGCTTGTCACTTAGAGCAAGCATAACACAGAATAACGGCAATGCAGCTGTCATAACACTGTCAACTGTCGCGCATTTAACGCGCTACGCAGCATAACGGTACTAATAGCAAATTGTAGTTCATGGTTAAGCGCCTTCAATGCACTTAATTTGCGCTCACTTAATTTCCTGTTAGAAAAAAAGAGCGGCACACTCACATTTTCATAGAATGAAGACACGCGTGACACGCTATGGATTATGCGAAGCACGCGAATAGTGGCGGGAAAAAAATTTTAACAAAAATTGAATTGAAAATGTGTTGCTATTGAATAACGCTTTATAGACCGGGATGAACATATGCGTGTATGTATGTTTGTTATAGAGCACAGCATAGCAATATCCGGCGCACAAATGATTATCGTCGGCTCTAAATCTGCGCGTGTGTGTTTATAACCAATATCCTTTTGAGGAAAATTGGCTGCCAGGACAATGCCAATAATATGCTACAATAGCAAGCAAAGAGGAGCCGCTAAAGTGCAAGCACGCACGTTAACAGTTATTCACATAAGTGGCAACTCTCACACACACACACAACCAAGCGTAAATATGCATTTGTATCTGTGTGCCATGCGCCGCAGCACGTTCATAAACGCTTACGTTTAAGCAAACGCTTGGAGGAATGTTGCTACTTTGCCGTTATTTCAGCAATGCAACGCTACGAAAGTGATTTTCGCTTAGTCGTATTCACATATGTACGTATTTGTTGCATGCCACAACGGCATTTCTGCCACATAAACGCACCCCAAGAAGGAAGAAAGTGTTAAATGCATTTCCATTTGTGGCGCTTTGGAATTGAAAACGCTTCAGTTCATAGCGTTTTGACTGCGCTTGTGTTGTTGCTTTTGTTGGCATTTGATTTTTCAATTGTTATTGCTGCTGTCCCGGCGTCACCACATCACATGCTAAGCTCGGCGTCGATTGTGGCGGCTACAGAGGATGACATTCTGTGTGTGCACAGGATATTGCAAATTGCTCCATTTAATGAAAGCAAACAATTTGTGGCATCGATTATGCTATCCGCATTTTGGTATGGAAAAATGTGGGGAATTTGGTTTAAAAATGGAAAGTTGTGGTAAACGAAATGAGAAGAATTCAAATTTACTGTGAACTAGAAATACTTTCTTTAATATAATAGAAATTTTTATCGGAACATAGAATATTTTAATGGCACTTATACTGAAATTAACCTCATACCATTAAAATTGTCTCCAATATGCAGATGAAAATCTTGACGTTTATATAAAAAGAAATCTTCAATATTTATGACTCAATAAATTTCCTGATAAATGACTGGAAAGTTGGGCAATTCATATGGTGAACCTATTTGAAATCCTGTGAAAGGAGTTCTATGATCGCGAGGGGATATAAATATGCTTAAGACTTGAAAATAACGACAAAACCCCTCAGGTGAAAACCACAGTCAACTTGTTTTCACAACAGTCTACAAGTCTTATGTAATCGGAACCGACTCGAAATTTTGGATCGTCGCCTTAGCGGTATTCTGCAAACATTTTGGAGAATTTTTCGCTACAACAACAACGTACACGTCGCCATTTTGTTGAAAAGAAAATAGTATCTAGATGTATCTAAGAACCCAAACACTCACCCTGCAATGCTTTACTTAAACAGCTTCTACAGATTTAGACCCCAGTAGTGTTCTAAAGATTAAAGAATAAAACATCTCCTTCAAAACATTTTTTTATATCATCAAATCTCTCCAACGCTGTCTCTCTATTTCTCCATATATCAGAATTTGTGTCTTTCTCCCTATTTCCCTTACATTTATATTTCTCTCTCTCTCTCTCAAACACTTAATGTCCCTGTCTCAATTTCTCTATATAACTCTCTTCTTCTTCTTCTTGACTGGCGTAGACACCGCTTACGCGGTTATAGCCGAGTCCAAAACAGCGCGCCACGCATCCCTCCTTCTGGCAGTTTGGCGCCAATTGGTTATTCCAAGCGAAGCCAGGTCCCTCTCCACCTGGTCCATCCATCGGAGTGGAGGTCTCCCTCTTCCTCTGCTTCCACCAGCGGGTACTGCATCGAATACTTTCAGAGCTGGAGCACTTTCATCCATTCGAACAACATGACCTAGCCAGCGTAGCCGCTGTTTTTTTATTCGCTGGTCTATGTCTATGTCATCGAATAACACATACAGCTCATCGTTCCATCGTCTGCGGTATTCGCCGTTGCCAATTCTTAAGAGACCGTAAATCTTCCGCAAAACCTTTCTCTCGAAAACTCCTAGTGCCGTCTCATCGGATGTTGACATCGTCCACGCTTCTGCACCGTAAAGTAGGACGGGAATGATGAGAGACTTGACTGCTTTTGTTCGTCGAGAGAGGACTTTACTTTTCAATTGCCTACTTAGTCCATAGTAGCACCTGTTGGCAAGAGTGATTCTGCGTTGGATTTCCAGGCTGACAGTGGGAGCCGAGACGCGAATACGCTGACTGTTTGTTTGACGACAGGAGATATTTCGTCTTGTCCTCGTTCACCACCAGACCCATACGCTTCGCTTCCTTATCCAGTCTGGAAAAAGCAGAACTAACGGCGCGGGTGTTGTTTCCAATGATATCGATATCATCGGCGTACGCCAGTAGCTGTACACTCTTATAGAAGATTGTACCTTCTCTATTTAGCTCTGCAGCTCGTATTATTTTCTCCAGCATCAGGTTAAAGAAATCATACAAGAGTGAGTCACCTTGTCTGAAACCTCGTCTCGTATCGAACGGCTCGGAGAGGTCCTTCCCGATCCTGACGGAGCTTTTGGTGTTGCTCAACGTCAGCTTACACAGCCGTATTAGTTTTGCGGGGATACCAAATTCAGACATCGCGGCATAAAGGCAGCTCCTTTTCGGGCTGTCGAAAGCAGCTTTAAAATCGACAAAGAGATGGTGTGTGTCGAACCTATTTTCACGGGTCTTCTTCAAAATTTGGCGCATGGTGAATATCTGGTCTGTTGTTGATTTTCCAGGTCTAAAGCCACACTGATAAGGTCCAATCAGTTTGTTGACGGTGGGCTTTAGTCTTTCACACAATACGCTCGACAGAACCTTATACGCGATGTTGAGGAACTCTCTCTCTCTCTCATTCTATCCATCTCTCTAAATAGAATAAAGAATAAATCGGCTCCTTAAACAGCTCGAAATTATGTCTGAAAATATTACCAAATAATCCCTTTTCCAGGTGGTGGAAATCTCAGGAACGATCGTCTAAGCGAGCTTTTAAATAAAAAAGTAAGCTTTATCATCTCATGGAAGTTTTGCAGATCTCATAGAAAGTAAATAAAATCAATCACACGATCTAAATATTAAATCAGAGAAAATTTCCGAAAAGGTACTCTTGAGAAATAGGGAGAATGAGCTTTTTTACAAAATATTGAATTGGTGTAACATATCTTGCTTAAATCCCTTCTTGATGACAGGATAGTAAACTAAGACTGGCAACAATGTGATATGCTAAAATAAGAAAAGGTTTTGAAAACATGGAACATTTGTTGATAAATGCATGGAGCAACATATTTTTGAATCAAAAATTCTCATCTCTAAAAATCATCATCTATAATAACCCAATTTTATAAAATTTCCATATTTCTTCGTAATTGAAAAACATTGAAATCACCATTAACCTTGACCCAAACATATTGACGCTTAACTAACTTGTTGGCTCAGTTTTCCTCATCAAATCCAATAGCACAAACTAACTCGTTTATGGCCTGTTAATTCTGTGAGGAATAACTCGACTAAATGCCAAAGTAATTTGCAACTAACAGCTAAATGTCTTTATCATGTCATTAGCAAGGCGCACAAACACACACACGCATAAGAATTTGCAAAACCTTAAACTAAGAAGACAAACTACAAGCGTGCGTATGTACGTGCGGATGTGCTCAAAATCAAAGTTTCGTCAAACTTAAACGCACAGGCCTATCAAGTTTGCACAACAAAATTTTGTTTTTGGAAATTTAAACCGGTGATGGGCAAGCGAAACGAAGTACATACTTGAAAATCCAAGTTGTAAGGCGATTATTTGGTACTAATATGGTAGACAGTATTTATACTCTATACACCTTCAGAGTATATGTTCATATGAGTACATATTAGGGTTCTACTAACTTATTGTAAAGGAAAGCTGCCAACTATGAGACATAAACGAAATTTTATGCAAAAATTTGAGGTTATGAGTATAGATTACTAAAAAAATGCTAAGACTATCTTTTCTTAAAAAGTTATACAAAAATATTGCGAACTAATAAATTCTTAAACTTTCAGAAGAGACACACGCATCTAAACTTAAGTAGGGTCCAGGTTAGGTTGGGTTAAGTTTCAGGATTAGTCTCCACGATCACGGAGATCACATATGGATAGTAGAAACGAATTAATCCATCGGTCTAACTTTATAAAGCCGAGTTTTCTGAAAGCACTTTTCTATGATGAGAATTATACAAAATAATAGTTGAAATATTTTGAAAGAATATAGATCTTTTATTAAAACCCTTAAAACTGAGTAGGAAATTGTCTTTCTGAATACAAGGACATCTACAGTTTTATTTAGGAAGCCAACGCGGGCTCGTGGACAACTATGAATTTACGAATTTTGCGTCCAGCATATGCTGAAAGTTAGAAGGGATCTGACCTTAATGAAAGATCCTTAATAATTTTGGAATCCAATTATAAAAAAAACCTCCCCAATGAAAGACCTAACATAGCCTTGGAAGAGAAACCCCACTTTTGATGGCGACCCCAGCAAACGTTTTAAGGATCACGATTTGAGGGCTGGTTGATGTCCTCATACAACTAAAGGCTGACATCAATTGATTTGATCACTTAATTTGGTTATGTGAAAGCGCAATTATACCTTTAAAAGAGATACTGTGTTAAATAAAACAATATCTCAAGCCTCAAATAATGATTTTCCGAAAACTCAAGTAAAATCTCAAAATCTGTATTATTTATCTTAAAATAAATTTAGCTAAGGACTATCCTAAATATAAGGACGTATACATATAAATATTGACAAGCATGTACATATGTATATAAGATTTAAGTTTGTAAATTTATTTAAGCATGTTAAATTGCTTGCTCTACAGCGAAAAGGTATTTTCAAGTTTTCCTTATATTGCCTACTCTACTCTTATCCCCTTCATTCTCTCTATCCCTATATAGCCTCAAATCTCCACTAATCTCACTGAGATTAAAGTTTTCCACGTTTCATTGCTTCACTGCGCTTAACTAAAGTATCGCATTTACACTTGTTTAGCTGCTACACTGCTTCACACACACACAAGCAAATTCACAAAAGAGCACGCACAACACCAAGGACTCACACCAAGGTACATAAGGTAAGCTCATATGCATATTTGTCCATTCACTCGCATTGATGTTTGCAATAAATTTATTTTCGAATTTCTCTTGTTTGGCCTCTTGTAATTTCGCAAGAAACATGTGTGTGCCAGCAAATTCATTAGCAATGCATTTCCGAGAACAACAACAACAAAAACAACAAACACACAACAACAGCTGTGTTGTAGTACAAGAAACAGTTTTCAATTAACAAGAGTATGGTCGACAACTCAAAAACATGCAAGTCATTAGCAACAACAGCAATAACAGCGATTGTTTTTGGCCGCCTGAGTTTATCAGCTTTGTATATGTGACTATCAACAAGAACAACAACAACATTAACAGTAGAGGTTATACAACAAATACCATTGCCATCAACGTCATTTAGGCTAAAACTCAGGCGCAGTTAGAAATGCGAACTTTTCGAGTCTAAAGTTATTTTGTTGGCTGCACTTCTGTTAAGTTTTGTGCGTCGCAGAGTTGCTATTAAGTGCGTATCACATTCAAAGATGGAACTTGCAGGATTTGAGTTGAAGATAAACTGACTGTAGGTTGAGAATTTTGCTTAAGAACTTTCAGCGTGAACTAAGGATGAGATTGGTTAGAATTTCACTCGATGTGGGATCAGCTGTGAAATTCTCATTGGGTTTAAGTAGCAATTTAGTTAATTTTAACGATGCTGAATGAATGAAGTCTTCTATAGAGTAATAGCCTTTTCGTATAGCCAGATTAATGGATCAATTAAAATTTTGATTGAGAAACCAGTTTTTTCGCACTACCGGCTATTCGATTATCGATCAGCTGTTATACATTTTTGTTTTTGCTTTTCATAAGAAGTTGGTAAGTTTCATCAGCTGATTGCTTTTTTATTGAACAACAACTTATAGACAAAGACGAACCTGGAGAAAGACGGCTGGCGTAAGGGAATGATAACCTCGCGTAGCACATTGAATATCTACACGGATGGTTCGAAAATGGAGGACGGAGTAGGTGCGGGAATATACTGTCAGGAGTTAGGTGTAAGGCAGCCTTTTAAACTTCCGAACCACTGCAGTATCTTTCAGGCGGAGGTGTTTGCTATTGGGAAAGCTGCAGAGCTAGCCCTCAACACAGAAGCCAGCTACTCCAAAGTCAATATCTACGTAGACAGTCAAGCTGAAATCAAGGCAACAACCTCGGTTTGCATTTCGGCCAAAAGTGTTTTGGATACCAGGGTGGCAGTGGAGAGGGCTGCTAGGAACACGTGTTTTCACTTCTACTGGGTGCCAGGGCATAAAGGCATTGAAGGCAACGAGATTGTAGACGAAATTGCCAAGAGTGGCGTAAAACTGTCTTCCGGAAACGCGACCGACATCGGCAAATGTCTGCACTGTCTGTACGATGATCTGGACAGGGGCATGAAAAGGAGAATCCTAACACGGTGGACAAATATACCGGGGTGTAAAACCGCTAAAGCCATGTGTGAAGCCGTAGACCAGAAATACACCAAACTCATTCTGTCACTCGATAGAAGGGACTGCAGGAGCTTGGTGGGAATACTCACAGGTCACTGTCTGGTGGCGGCACATGCCTACAAAATGGGACTTACGGATCGGGAAAACTGCAGGAAATGTCAAGAGCAAGGTGCAATAGAAACAATGAAGCATCTTCTGTGCTCCTGCCCTGCATTGTCAAGACAACGACTTCGCTACTTGGGGGCCTCACAATATGAGAGTCTGGAAGAGGTATCAAAAAAGAAGCCACAAAAACTTTTAAAATTCGCGTCAAGCGCAGGCATCCTAAAGGACGACTACTCCTCGTGGACAACGTGACGGCACTCCATCTGGTATCGCAAAGGACCTAAATAGGTCTATGTGAGGCGTATTGGCCTACCAGTATAACCTAACCTAACCTAACCTATAGACAAAGACTTGTAATTACAAATACGCAGATTTCCATTGCATCGATTATAATTCGATTAAAAAGTAATGTAGACAAATTAGTCTTCTATTTTGTATGGTAAATCGATCTTAATCAGCGTTTTAATCGAGCCAAGGCCGGTTAATTGTTCATTTAGCTCCTGTCCTACTATCATACCAAGAGATCGTTGGACCGCATAAGTAAAAACAGAAGATACTTCGCCAATATCGAAAAGCTTCATGTAAGTTACGTTAAGTTAGGTCTTAATATGATACTTGTAATTAAGCTACTTTCAGTACTGTTAAGTTACATTTATTATGTTAAGTTACGTTAATTTACTTTACGTTAATTTAATTTATGGTAAGTTATGTTAGGTTAATTTTATTTACATGTTAAGTCGATTCAACTTGTGATTAAATTATGTTATGTTACCTTAAGTTAAGTCACGTTAAGTTAAGTTAATTGTATTTTTATGTTAGTTTTTTGTATGTTGAATTAATTTCAGCTGATAAAACATTTCGATTTAATTTGTGATTAAGTTATGTTACGGTACGTAAAGCCACGTTAAGCTAAGTTAATTTTATTTTTATGTTGAATTAATTTAAGCTGATAAAAAATTTCGATTCAACTTGTGATTATGTTATGTTACGTAACGTTAAGTTAAGTTAATTTTTTATGTTAATTTTTTGTATGTTGAATTTATTTAAGCATGACAAATTATGCTGATTCATCTTGCGGTTAAGTTATGTTACGTTACGTTAAGTTAAGTCAATTTAAGTTAAGCTAATTTTATTTTTGTGTTGAATTAATTTAAGCTGATAAAAAAGTTTCGATTCAACTTGTGATTAAGTTATGTTACGTTACGTTAAGTTAAGTCACGTTAAGTTAAGTTAATTTTTTATGTTAATTTTTTGTATGTTGAATTTATTTAAGCATGATAAGTTATGTTGATTCAACTTGGGATTAAGTTACGTTATGTTAAGTTACGTTAAGTTAAGTTACGTTACGTTATGTTACGTTAAGTTAAGTTAAGTTAAATTAAATTAAATTAAAATAAATCCAATCAAATGAAAATAAACAAAGATATTTTCAACGTAACTTGACTATCAGCTATTTTATTCTATATTTTGCTTTACGTATGTATGTGTTCGTATACTACGTGTGTAAAAGTCAAAACTCTAAACCAATTAAGCTGTAATAACAATATATGCGAGTATTTATCTAATAACCAAAAAGCTTCTGCGCCATAATGTAATTATTATTATTACAATATATGCACGCATATTATTTACACATTTCCTTATGGCTTAAATAAAAGCAAAACACATAAATTTCTTAAAATCTGCACAGCCACTTCCATAAACTCGTACACAGTTCAATTTACAGCTTGAATTAAATTTCAATTAAATAATCTGCCTGCAAATATTTAATTAATGACAACACACCTGTGACACTACCAAATGCTGCCGCCTTTGTGGCCAAATCCTATTAGGAATCATGCAGTGCAAACGTATACAGAGGCAAAAAGTACACACATACATGGAAATATATATAAACATATAAGTGTAGATGTATGTATGTAGAGGAAGACAAGTCTTTTTTGTGATTTTCCTGAATGCTTGTGTGTGTGCGTATTTCTTCCATTCATTTGCCAGTGTGTTAGTGACACTTGTGTCTCTCTCTCTGTATGTATATTTGCGTATATTTTTTCTCGTAATAAAGTAGATTGGCATTTAATCGGCTTTGTGTACGTTAAATGTGCAAATTAATTTCATTCTCACCTGCTGCACACAATTTTGGAAATTGCCTTTTACTTTACTTTATTTGCCATGACAAGCTGAAGAAAATGTCGCTTTTTATATACTCGTATGTATGTATGTATGTATATTAGTACATTTATTTTCGTACGACTTTTGAGTGCAAAAGTGAATAAGTTCAATCAGCAAACGGATTTTATCACCTGAGACAAACACATGCGCATAGCAAGTGTGCTAACATGCAGAGATACTCGCATACTCTTACAAAAGTAGTAAAAATATAAGTGCAAGGTTTGTAGAAGCTATTGAATACATACAAGGGTGACTTAACTTAGTATAAAATGGGTCGGTAAACAATATTCCAATGAAAGGAAGATCTAAAGTACAAGGATGAAGAAAAATTGGAATATTCAGGGGACTCGACAATACAAAAATTTCACACAAGATAAAAAAGTAATCATAAATTCGAGAGAAACGACAGGTAACCAACTATATTCCCCGGATTCTCATTCTTTGGAACTCATTATGGTTAATAGATCTATCTAATTCATTGCCTTTTTGTTATATCTATGTCTGGTGAAAGAAGCTTTGTAAACTAACCGATCACTTTGGTCCATAATATCTATCCGTGATAGACAGGACCATATGCGAGTGGAGCCCAGGAAGGAATCCAGGACCAGAGCCAATCTGAGTCTGAATCGATTTTTGCAAAGGTAACTTCGACCAGCATTTAGAAATGAAGAAAACTGGAGCAAGAATTCCTCCGAAATGGAAACGACGAAACTTATGAACCCAGGTTCACAATTCAACTGTATAAGAGTTCAAGATTTAAGTATAGTTGGAAGCATGTCTCTAGAGATTAAGAAATGAAGAAAACTGGGGCAAGAATTCCTCCGAAATGAAAACGACGAAACCTATGACCCCAGGTTCACAATTCAACTGTATAAAACTTCAAGATTTAAGTACAGTTGCAAGCATGTCTCTAGAGATTAAGAAATGAAGAAAACTGGAGCAAGAATTCCTCCGAAATGGAAACGACGAAACCTATGACCCCAGGTTCACAATTCAACTGTATAAGACTTCAAGATTTAAGTATAGTTGGAAGCATGTCTCTAGAGATTAATTAACCCCACTTAATTAATAGGATTAAGATTCAACTAGTTGGATATAAAGCGTTCCCATCTGAAGGCCGCTTTCGTCGAACTATTGCCGACAAGAACCTCTTTGAACCAGAACCTCATCTCAAGAATATCAAAAGACCAATACATCAGGTTTGGAATTCCAGGAATAAGACTTTCGAACAAGTTTTTAAACTCTCTACAGGCGAATCACTTCTGGCAGACCAACAGCTCGAGGTTGAGGTCTCATTACTGTAGTAGGTTAGAATTTACTCTATCCCTATTTATACTCGAGACCCTAACCTTATTTTTTCATGGTCAATTATACCAATACATAGAGCCCCCTTGTCTCTTTGGTCGTACCCTAGTTCGTTTCTTGAACCTTAAGCAGGCTGAATCCCGGAGATGTAACCTTCAGAAACTTTGGAAACTTAAATCGGCAGAATGTTGTTAGTCAGGTCTCGCTTAGGAGCTTCATGGGTCTGATAAGGGCTTTAGCACGGCCGCTTGCGATTAGAAATTCTTCCGATCTCCATTTTTAACCAACCATCAAAGACAGTTTAATACAAAAATTTGATGTAATCGGCCATCTTACGTCTCGTCTTCGACTTCCAACTCGAACACTAACTAAGTCAGTCTAGAAGGCGTTCTCATCGGTAGGAAACACCACACACCTTTCAAAACGTTGACTGTTGGGAAAAATGATAATACCAGCCCAAAAAAAGAGGAATATATCTCTAAAGACCAGTTATCCATATTTTTCAGAACCTTTCTCTGAACTCTCTCTCTCTCAAACTATCAACCTATGCAAAGCTATTAAAAAAGCACAATTCAAAAAGCATTTTAAAACTTAATCCACCATTTTGACACATCCACAGTACCGCCCACCACCACACTGCACGCTTGACACTTCTCAACTGTCATTCAACACGTCAACATCAACGGTGTGGCAACAATTCCACAACTTTTCTGTACTTAATGGTCCGGTCAGTAAGTTTCTTTTTTGCTGTTGTTGTTTTTATTGTTGTTTGCTGAAAGTTGAAACGATGTCATCGAGGTTGTAACCGGCATTGCACTGCATCCACCATTTGCTATTAAACGGAAACCAGGTGTTGCAATAAAGCAATTTGAGTGCGAAAAAATTAAAAAACGCAAAAACGAAGATAATGAAAACAACAAAAACAAAAAAAATTATAAATTTCTGCCGACAAGCTGAACGAACTGTTGCACTTTTTGCACTTTCATTTGAGCTTTTATTGCGCTTTCACCCGCACAAGCTGCACGCTGTGTTTGCCTGTAAGTGTGCGTGAGCGTGTGTGTATGTGTGTGGTTATTTCACTTCAAATGGACAGCCACAAAGCAATTAAATGTTTTAAATAATGTTGCAAAATACCACACACGCAGCAAAAAGGTTGAGTGGTTGGTTGTTGTTGTTGTTCTTGTTGGCGTTTTCATATGTTACACGCTTACGAAAAACTTTTCGCTATAAAAATTGCATTCATTTGCACGCTTGTATTTGTAATTGTTGTTGTTGTTTTTGCATTTTTGCCGCTTTTTGCAGTGAAATGTTAAACTTTTGCACTCAACTGTAATCGCGGCTAAAGGTGTTGCTTTAAGTGGTGGTTGTTGTGTTTGTTGTGCAGCAGTTGATAACCGTTAATGGTTGCTTTTGAGCGGATTTATGTACATATATACATATACTATGTGAATACACTGTGATGTAATATATTCGTATATGTTGTTTTTGTAATTTTTTTTTTGTAGTCTTTTGAATTTTTGTAAATATGTAAGTTGGATGGTTTTAATATAGGACCCTATTTCTTTACAACTTTTCAACTGGATTTTAACTATTCCACGAAAAAATAAGCTTTTGATGTGGATTTTGAAAATGTAACAATCATTGGTCCTCAAATGTTGAATGAAATTTCTTGCGCCAGATCTCCGCAAATTTAACATTAATTCCTAGTATTAGGTTTACAATTTTTTTTTTGTAAATTTAAGGCTTTTTTCACTTGGGGCAGCCTCACCGTACATATCCGAAAGCATTCGATGAGCCTCATCCGCACTTTTCTTGGAATTAAAAAAGAAAAGCAATATTTCCCGTAAATGTCGAGAATTCGGCTCAAAAATTGACATTTTCAGTTGAGAATAAGTTTGGGATGCAAACAGATCTCTACAAAAATTTTGTTGGGTTTATGTTGACACAAATGTCCAAGATCGATTTAAAAAAAATCGATTTAATCGACCAGTGCTTGACCCTAGAGACATCTATTGGAAAACGGCGGAAGCAAAGTTGTAGACCTAATATAAGAACATTTAAAACACCTAAAAAGTCTTTAAGAAGACTCAATCGACGCACAATTATGTATTTAAATCAAAACCCCACTTATGACACTCATAAAGCTTAAGTTAAGATCTTATGATCCAGAGATGTTGATAAAGGTAGTTCTTGTGATTGGTATTATTGACCATCTGTATCTAATTTGGTCATGATTAGAAGGTGTTTGGTTGTTGGAATCTTCAAACCACTCTCTAAGAACTCGAACCCAAAAGAACCTACTAAACCTTCCCAAATTAAATATGCATATTTTAAAAGTGGACAATTTAGTCTAAAATATACTAAAGAATCCAACAACTTCAGTTTAAGATTGTTAAGCAGCTTCTGATGGGGCTCATATCTGTAGTTCGCTCCCCCACTTCGAAACGGATTTCTGTCACTTTTGTATCAGACAATTTTGGATTTCAAGACAACTCGTCTGGTTCTTATACCGAGAACTATTTTTTATTCATCTAAAAATAATAAAAAACAATTTTTTTTTGACGAGACCCGAAGCTTAACCCCTGTGCAAAGTGCTATACGAGGCTAATATCAACATCGAAATATATAAAGTGAGAGTTGGATCATTTTCAAATTTTTCCACTAGACGTTCAAATGTTGATCTGACCGGACGCCTATAACGGCCATAAATTGGACGTAGCGCTCTTAAAGTTGAGGCCACTGACTCGGAATTTCAGTAGTAAATTATAATAATTTCGACTCGATATCTCTCCATGATGAAATGGCAAACCGTACTGAAGAGAAATGTCAAAAGAGCGGGGAAAAATATGGCGTCGTTTGATGTCCCTACCGATTTACTTTTGTAGCGTCCATTCCATTTTGAAAAACAGTTTTGAATGTCATGCGAAAATATAATAATAATGAATAATAATCCACCGCTCAGCTGTCTTCTTTTGGATATCCAGTATATTAGTCCTTTCAGCTTCGGGATCTTAGAATGTAGTAAAGGCCTCGACACATATTACGAGGGCTGCTATATATATTTCTGGCCTAGGCAACACTAAGTGTTGCCAGGTGCAATCTGATATTTCCATTGGAAAGTTTGACATTTTTTAGCATAACATCACTCAGAACGTTTTGTCATTTAATTGTGAATTGTTTTATTTACAGGGAATTAAAAAATTCATCTCGGCCAAAAATGGAATTAACTCGTGAACATTTTCGTACGATCATTTTTCACAACTTTCGACGTGGATTATCGCGACAAGAGTGCATCGATGAACTAAAATCTTTGTATGGTTATGAAGCACCATCCTATAGCACTGTGAAAAACTGGTACAACGAATTCAATCGTGGCCGACGCTCGCTCAAAGACGAATTCCGTGAAGGTCGTCCAAAAACAGCCATTGTGCCAGAAAACATCGATGCCGTACGTGAACTGATAATGCAAGACCGTCATGTAACATACCTTCAGATAGAGGCATGCCTATGCATTTCTCCCACCAGCATACATTCGATATTGCATGAACACCTGGCCGTAAAAAAGGTTTGTTCTCGTTGGATCCCGCACAATTTGACAATCGCTCAAAAGAGGCTCAAAAAGGCTTCGAAAATTGGTTTGAGCGCATGCAAAAGTGTATAAATCTTGATGGAGAATATTTTGAAAAACAATAAAACCATTTTCGTTGATAAATATTCATATTTTCATTATTAGGCCAGAAATATATATAACAGCCCTCGTAAAATACGAAGAATAATTCGATCACAAATTAAGTTCTAACATCACAATCTATGACTTTTTCGGAGCCAATTATCTTCTTAATTTAAACCTTCCAGATATATTCTCTCTAACAGAAACGACATTTCTAAACATATAGAACCGCTTACAGAATATATCATCTGCTATAATCGTATTCAAGTTAAAACCAGCCCAGAAACGCTGAGGGAAATGATTCCATTAATGACCCGACGTTCTTGAATCTGCAGAAACGAGGTTCAAGTAGAAATGATATTGAAAAAAAACCTCAATGATATCAAAATGTATCATAAACTAAGCCAGTTATTATGGTCATGGTTATCACAGACAGAAGGCCTTGGACATCATCAGTATAAAATATTGATGCTTCTTCCAACTAAACTTCATTCTTTCTGTTATAATTTAACATCTCTAACTGTCTGGTTTCTTTTATTGAAAGTTATTGTTTATCACCAAAGTTTATAGCCAATGGCTTCCACTTCATTGCAGTTATACACTACTTTTTTTGAAATTATTAAAAGCCTAAACTCAATTTTATATCCTAAATAAACAAAAAACTGATAAAAACATACAGTAAAGAAAAACCAAAAACAAAACAAGTATTGCTTAATGTACTTGAAGCTTCGTTGTACAAGAGATCATTAACTGCATACACTCTCCTGCACTTTCTTAAGTGCCTAATGGGTTTTCAACTCTATTTTCTATTATCAACACAAAGCAAGCATTCTAAAAAACAGCAAATCTAAACAAATCACTGTAGCATCCTAACAGTTTTTTGTGCTTTTCATTTTCTCAAACAATTTTCTTATTATTTTAGCGTTTTCTAAACACCATAAAATTCAATCTTCCCCTACTACTATGATGCCCATATCTCGGACAGCAATTTAGGCTATAAATTAAATCAAAACAAACTTGACAGTGATTAAAATTCCATTATATTATTTTGGTATAGCAATCTTAGTTGCACACCCTCGTCCATTCAGCCCAAAAACAAAAACAAAGAGAAAGAGAAAGCAAAATCAAATGTGTTTGTAATATAGAAAACAATATCAGGCAAAGTAAATAAAATCAAGCAGAAAGCAGCAAGTGACGCCAAAAACATTTCGAAAATTTGCTTTTCCAAACCATAAAACACCAAACCAAACCGAAGTGTGTGTGTGTACGCCATGCAGCTAAGTATCCTATCCACCACTACACTGTGTAGTAGTCTGATTGCCTTTGAGCACTGAACTCTAGCCTATTATAACACCTCGTTGCTCCATCCACTACCAACCACCACCACAGTTGTGCACTCGAAGTCCCAATCACGTCACCGCCCAGCCGCTCAAGTGTATTGCCGCAGCTTAGCAGTAAAGAGCCTACTTCTCTACCACTTCCTGTTCCTCTTCTTTTGTCACCCACAAACAGTTACTTGGTCAGCGCGCTGTGACTTCAGGCTCTGCAGTCTCTGCTAGGTTGCTTTGTCGCATGTAGGCCTGCCTGCCTGTCTGGTAGTCAAGCAGCTTGTTGGCTAGTTACTAAATGCCTGAGGGTCATAAAAATTGTTCACATTCCACTTCAGTGGTCACACTGCCGTCGTCGCACAGTGCTTTTGCAAATCTGTATTTTCTTAGATGCTACGCTTATTATTGCTTTTGTTTTTGCTCTTCATTTTCTTGGTCTTATTTAATTTTTCTTTGCGTTGTTGTTGATTTCGCCTGCTGGTTATTAGTTTGTTTTTGCTGTAAAGGGAAATTGATATAACTAGGCGCTTATGCGTTGGTGTTGGTCCAAATAAATACTGTTATATATTTAGTGCCTTCAATTTTTTTCGGTTTGTTATTCTTATCTCCCTTTTATACGATTTTATTTTCTTCTCATTTTCTCGCTGCTCAAGGCTTTTTCAAGCAGTTTTGACATGCATAAAGTTTTTCACTTCCATGCTTACTTATTTAAGTTAGTTAGAATTGTTTAAAATTTAATTTAAGTTGTTTTGAAACAAGCTACAGCTGCTGATAGCTTTAAAATGGCAGATTTATTGAAAATTCGACCAATATCTATCTCAGTGGTAGTATGAGATTTCGTGACATGTAATACTAAAGAGCTTTAAAGGTGTTCCATAAGTTCATATATGGAATACTTTAATTTGAAATGTATTCTACATGTTCATATATATAAATCTTTTGGATTTTCGCTTTTCTTTTCGTTTATCTATGTATCAGTGGCATGGCTAGAGTTCTCCACAAGTAATTCCGACGAGTTTGAAATGTGTTTCACAAGTTCATATATTTAAAATCTTGTTACTTTTAATATTTCCTTCCGTCGATCTAACGGTGGCATGACAATTGACCTTACGAAGAGCTTGCAATATGTTCCACAAGTTCACATATGAAACCATTTAACTTAAGGCGTGTTCCACATGTTCATATATAGAAAAACTCTTAAGTTTTCGCCTCTCCTTCCATCAATCTATCAGTGGCATGACAAGTGGCCTGAACACATCATTACGAATACCTAGCAATGTGTTCCACAAGTTCTCATATGAAATCCTTTAACTTAAGACGTGTTCCACATGTTCATATATACACAATTTCTTAATTTTTCACCACCCCTTCTGTCAATCTCTCAGTGGCATGACAAGTGACCTTAACACATCATTCCGAACAGCTTGAAGTGTGTTTCACATGTCCGTATATGAAAACTTTAGAAATATATAAAAAATATTTAATTTTGCCTCCATATATGGTACTATTTCCACTTGAAACTTGTTTCATAACAGGTGGCCTTCAAACGTAATTTCGAAGAGCTTGAAATGTGTTCCAGAAGTTCACATATGAAATCTTTTAGCTTAAGGCGTGTTCCAATTGTTCATATATCATATATTTTAACTTGAAATGTGTTCCACATGTTCAGGCTACCAAAACCTCCTTAGCAACCAGTTAATTTATAAAGAAACTTTAAATAATATCTCTAACATCAAGGCCTTCTACCTACTTTCACCCCTATAATTATACTTTGTTGCCTCCAAGTGTAGCGTAAAATTGCCATTTAGAATGCCAGCTGACCGCCTACACAACCATTGACTTTCAACTACAATTAACTTATTCTTGATCTACACATTTCTAAGGAAGCCTACAGCACACCACCTTAATGAAGTACTAATGAACACAAAGTTCGAGCAACGTTTTATTTAGCCTGAAACACAGCAGCAACAACAATGAACCAAGGCAACAACTTTGCTTTGTGCAATTAAATACAATTTACCTGCAGCAATAATTGTCTACTCTTGACTTTCACAAGAAAATAATCAATAAATTAGCAAATAATGTTTACCCTGACAACAAACGTCACAGCAGATACTCGTCTTAACAAGGTTACTCATACGCACTGGCGACACCGCTAACAACGGGTATCTACTTAAATTGTGTTTATTACCTTTAAGTCGCCTGAAGGCAAAAACTTTTATTTATTTGTTGATCTCCAGCAGCTGTCACATCTTCTTCTTCTTTCGCTGTGGCTGTGGAAATCTGGCAAGGTGAAGGTGGTAAAAAGAACGAACGCGTAAACCGAAAAGAAATTTGCGCTGAAAGCAAACTATAAGCTTCTGTTTGTGGGTGAGTGATGACGATATTTGGGGCTGTGTAGCAAAGTGTTGCGAAGTTGAGAAGTCGCTCAGTCGTTGTATGTGCAGGTTATGAGGCATTTCACACCAGCCTGTCAAAGTAATCCTGTCAAAAGGATTAAAGCTTAAAGCAGAAAAGTTATAAAGATAATGACAGCGCACAAACAATCAGCTTGTGGCTAACAGCCACGTCTAAAGACGTTTGCAAGGTAAAACTTAAAGCAGCTTATGATGGTAATATGACAGCGGGTAGATTAAATTTTTCGCTTGTTGCAAAGATGTTTTTAAATAAAATTTTAAATTTGTTATTTTTAGTTTACTTTCAAATCTAGGCGGCTTCTAAGCAGTCTTCGTGTTCTTTTCATTATTAAGTTCAAGTGTTCGCACAAACTATATATAATTTTTATTCGATTAACTAGTTGAGAAGTGGATACAATTTTCAATAAGTGAACGAAATATTGACTTTAGGGCTTATGTAACCCTGAAAGCCTCAGGAAAAGCCAGAAATGTAAGGCGTTAAATATTAAATTATGATTATTAATAAAAAACAAGTAAGGGGTAAATCTATAATTAGGTATATGGGAGCTAGGGGAAGTTATAACCCGATTTTAACAATTTTTGGTACAGAGACACACTATTGGAAAGAACACATCTTCTTTGAATTTCTTCGGAATATAGCGATTTATCGATATTTTCAATGAAAAAATAAAACCCTTAGGCACTACGTTATTCATGTTCGATATCCGGGACCTAGAAAAGAATATGACACACCTCAAATACAGTATTTGTGTAAAGTTTTATTCGTTTTGAACAGATTTCGCCCATTCCATCGGTTATATCAAGATGTCAAAAAATTGTGATGTACCGAATTTCATTGAAATCGGTCGAGTAGTTTCTGAGATATCCCTTAAAAAATAAAATTAATAGCTTCAACTTTACTTGTATGGTTTTTTTACTAAAATAACTGAGATGCTCAGTGAGGTTATCGCAAGGAATATCTATATATCATACTAAGGACCTCATTGAAGGAAAAAATTAACTGACTTGTTTACTGAGTTATTCTAAAAGGAGGTCAATATGACCCACAAGACATCACTGGAAGGTTAAAATACTCTGACAAAGCATTTATCAGAAAATTTACGCGTTTATATTGAAGATCTGATCATCAAAAGTATAGCTGAAAATATTATATTTTCAAAAAAAAATTATGCTTAAAATTAAATAAAAAATGGCTTTCAGTGAGCGTCTCAGTATACATATCACTAGAGCGTTAAACTGTATTGAAGTCAGCATTTTTCACATGATAAAGAAGCACTAAAGCTTAAATGAGATTAGAAAAAATATATTGAATTACATATAGCTCTGTTTCGGATGACTGGTCCATACTTGATCATGTATTTTCATCACCGTGTATTCCGAACAAATTTAAGAAACGATACGTTACGACCTTAAAATCCAAGAAGAAACTCATTCGAATTCAAGTGTAAGCATAAACAATTATTATCCTTATTTCATATTTCTTTGAAGTTATTTAAATTCTTAATTAAAATGAAGTCAAAATCAGCAAAATTTAATTGCCACTTCAACATAATTTTATAATATCAATTCAGTTTCATTGACTTAAACTCACTCTCAAGATTACCACACCTCAGTATGAGTACTTCTTACAATTTTTATTATCCTTCATCGTTCTATTGTGATCCACATTTCAGAAGAATTCGAAGACTTTCCTTCTCATTCTAAGGAAAACCTTCCCACAACTAAATTTTTTTCATTCAGCCATCCATATCACAGCTTTGCACTAATCAATGAGCTTAGCTGGCAGCCGCCAACGTGTTACAGCAAACCGAGCGCACTCCTCCTCGCTGCTTTCATTTCAAGCAGAAAATTGTTATCGCATTATCGTTGTTGTTGTTGTTTATATATATTGCGCTTATCTTTATTTTTTGTTTTTATGTGGTGGCTGTTGTTGCTGTTGGTGTTGTACTTAACTAAATGTACGATGTAATTTTTGGTGCTTATGCTTTTATCATTACAAGAGAGTTTTGTTTTTGCTTTCGCTTTCACTTTCATTCTTATCACTGTTGTTTTACCTTTAATTTACAGTTATATGCCACGCCGCGTTGCCAACTGTAGACATAAATACTGGCGCTATATATATATACATATACATATATGTGTTAGTGTACTTACATAAATACAATTATATAACGGTTGTTGCTGGTGTATGTATTCTGACAATTAGCGGTTTTGTTTCGTAATTTAATGTGGCATTCAAATTTAATGGTGAATTAATTGAAATCTTCAAAGCGTACGCCGCACACAGTAGCAGCTCGAGTGCTTTTGCGGGTGTGCGTCGGTACTTGAGGGTACTTGTGGAGTGTGAGTGAATGAAATTTAAGTGGTTTGAGGCGCACTTACTTTGGAGGTTTTATATACATGAGTAATATAGCAGTAAGCTAGTGGGCTTGTTTGTGTATTTGTAATTGATGACTACTGCGAGTTGACAGTAATTGTGCGTTAATGGCAAATTACCGAAAGTAATGGCAACATATTTCTTGAAATTTTATTAAAATGAAGTGGCTAAAGCGAGTGGATAGCTTTGGCTATGGCATGACAAAAGTGGGTCAGTATGACTTTTGGTGCTCAGTAGTTGTGATTTATAAAATATTTTATTGCTCTGATTACAGAAAATGATAATTCTTTGGCTTTATGACATATCAGAGCTTTAAAAGCTCCTGAACAAGTTTTGCTTCTTAATACAGATTTCTCTTCGGGCTTTTGAAGCTCAGTAGATGTGTTAAATTTTATCCCTTCTCATTCCAAGATTTGGAATTTATTTGATTTATGAAATTGCTTGAGCTTTGAAAGCTTTCAAACGGGGTATATAGTATTTGGCTAGACATATCAGAGCTTTAAAAGCTCCTGAACGAGTTTTGTTTCTTAAAACAGCTGCTGATTACAGAAAATGATAATTCTTTGGCTTTAAGACTTATCATAACTTTAAAAGCTCCTGAACAAGTTTTGCTTCTGAAAACAGATTTCTCTTCGAGCTTTTGAAGCTCAGTAGATGTGTTAAATTTTATCCCCTCTCATTCCAAGATTTGAAATTTCTTTGATTTTTGAAATTGCTTGAGCTTTGAAAGCTTTCAAACGGGGTATATAGTATGAACGTTTGACTATCAAAGAGGGCTTGCCTCAGCTCAGTTTCGCAAAACAGATTTCTCTCCAATTTTTAGCATGAAGTGAGTGGAAAGTGTGTCTGTGCTACGATCGAGGTTCATGTCCTGGTTAATATCAGTCCAATACCGATAATCGGCAAAGCTTCGCGAAGGGAAACCACAAGAACAACTTGTTTGAAGTATTCCACTTGAAAATTGTTACTCATTTTCGGTAGATTCCCCTAATTTGTTAAGCGATATTGAAAATAAAAAAATTAACGAAAAAGCTCAATCTAAAATCTAACAAAGCTTTAAGCTCTCATTATTGAACTTTTGCATATTTTTAAGATTTCAGCTCCTAAATTACCTCATTTCACCGAATTACTTTAGATTAGAGTGAAATTTGTAACAGGATCTTCCGCATAAATATACATATTTACTGCCAAAAAATAAAATAAAAAGCACACTAATGAACCAACCGAAGTTAATGAAAAGAAAACAACGCCAATGGCACAATTTCGGTCAAACTTCGAAATACGACGCCGAGAAGAGTAATGGCAGCAACTAATGAAGAAACAATTTTCAACTGAGAAATACCTAAATTAAAAAAAAAATAAGCAAAATATTTACAACTTCGTAGCCGAAAAATTAATTTCAAATAACTGCACAGACGCCATAACGATGGCGACTTTCGATAAAGTACACACAAATACAAACAAACAAACCGACACTAAGTTATGTAAATAGAGCAAAATTGAAATAACGGAAGCAGCATGGCGAAAGAAATACGAACTAAATAACGGAAACAAGCGTGAAGGCAGCAGAATGTGACGACAAAAGTTTAAGTTTCAAAAAGTAGGAGAGTTATTGAATACTGAAGGAGGGTGAATGAGATGAAGGGGAAACAGCTAAATGGCTGGGAAGCATGGTAGGGGTAATACCGGACCAGAAAACTACGCGACTTCACTTCAATGAAGATTCGCACGCTATCAAAATGGTCAGAAGGGGAAAAACAAATAACCAAAAACGCGCAAAAGTCAATATAAACAAGGCGAAAAACAATCAAGAGCGGCAACACCGTTAAAGTGACAGTAAAATTAATTGAATATCGACACTTATGCGGCGATGGTATAACGATTTCGATGCAAATGCAAACAAGTTGGAAACGATGGAGGGAGGTAGAAGAGGAAGGAGGCAGAAGAGAAAGGAGGTACAAGAGGAAGTAGGTAGAAGAGGAAGGAAGTAAAAGTAGAAGGAGCATAGAGAAGACTATGGAGGAATGAGAGAAGAAAGCAAGAAAAGCGTGTTGGTTTTGCTGACATTCTGTAAATAGTGCTGCCACTAATGAGCGTCTTTATTGGAAACTTTATTGATAACGACAAAACTATAGTCATTTATATTTGTTTATAAATATCTACAGTCGTAGAAATGATAGTTCACAAAAGTTGATCAATAAAAATATCTACGAAAAACAAACTATTAAGCAATAAAATAAAACGAAAGCTAAAAGATAACTGAAAATAATAATGAATAATCGAAATTGCTTATCATCACGAAGGAGCCATTCTTGACTGTCATTTCTACATTCAGAAATCAATTTAAATGACTTGATGGCTGTTTATTGATTAGCTAAGTGCTTTCCTAATTTGTGGTATGAGTCTTGACTAAGTTCCGTGTTTTAAACCAAATGTTTGATGGATTTTATATTAGATTGGCAAATATCTTCCGCCTTTCTTTTGAATTTCGCGGCTATGTATAAAGCGCTAAACAGCTCATATCTGGCAATACTATACAGTTATAGACATGTAAACATGGAGTTCACTAACGCCGAAATTCCCGCTATTTTAAAGTTGTTCTTCGTTAAAGGCAAAACCACTAGATCAACGTTCCGTGAGATTAATGGTCTTTTGGGGGATGGTACTCTATCACTTCCAACTGCGGAGGAATGGTTTCGACGGTTCAGAGCGGGTGAAAACGACACCATGAAAAGCCAGCGGATGATGACTGACGACGAAAAATGGATCAAACACGACAATATCAAGCGAAAACGCTCGTGGTCGAAGGCCGGTGAATCGTCCCAAACAGTGGCCAAGCCGGGATTGACGGCCAGAAAGGTTTGGCTTTGTGTTTGGTGGGATTGGAAGGGAATCATCCACTATAAGCTGCTCCCATAAGGCCAGACGCTTAATTCTACCATCTACTGCGAACAACTGGACCGCTTGAAGCAGGCGATCAACCAGAAGCGTCCAGGATTGGCCAACAGGAAGGGTGTAGGTTTCCACCAGGACAACGCCAGACCACACACTTCGTTGATGACTCGTCAGAAGCTACGGGAGCTCGGATAGGAGGTTGTATCGCATCCACCATATAGCTCGGACATAGCGCCAAGTGATTACCACCTGTTCCTTGGGAAAAGTTGCTGTCCGAGTTTTTCGCCAATAAGGAGGAGGGCTTCTACGAGGGGGGTATTATGAAATTTCCGTCTAGATGGAAACAAATTATGGAACACTTCACTTTTTATAAAACATTGAATAAAGAGCAAAAAAGCGGAAGGAAGACACTCAAATATATAGTTACTAGCTGATCCTGCAGTCGTTGCCCTGCGTGAAATTATTTGTTTTTAAAAGAATATTAAGTTGAATTGATATTGTACTGAAAAGCATTTATTTGCGATTTTTCTACATTTCTTCAATGTAACGCAGCTTGATAAACAACTTTTTTGTTTTTTTTTTTTACCGGTGCGTAAATGTGAAATGGTTTTCCAACTCGTGAACACTCCACGTATAGCAGGCCATGTGCAAAACATTACAGTTGATTATCATCGCAAATGCAAGTCTCACTGGAAACTGAATACGTTTGAACTGAAATGGCAAATCGTTGGAATTCAAAGGAATTCGTGGAATCCAGCATTATGTCCCTTTCAAAGGATGCGGTGACTTGTCAGGCAAATTCAGAGAATTTAGAAATTCCAATGAATAATTCACGGCTTCGTCTTCATTTTCAACACTTCATTTTCGATCGATTTGTACGAACACAAATCTCCCGGAATTTTACTTGTATAAATTAAGTCATCATTGAATCGTATAATTTAAGTCATCGACATCGGTATTTTTGGCAAATAAAATTGCGCGTGCACTCAACCAATAGTAGTTACGATAATTTTGGCCAATGTTCGGATTGATATCAAATCATTAGAAGTATCAACCGGAATTTGCCCATTTCCAATTCCTCGAAGATCTTCTGCTGTGCTATCATGTTTAACGGAAGCTTCAGTACCGAATGTGCCTTTCTTCCAACTTCTAGTAGAGTTGCAGCAATTCCAGTAGATGCGAGAGCCAACACAATTCCATTTTGAGATCGTATTTTTGCCAGTTCCGCCGAGCACATCAAATAGTCCACTGTTTCCATCATTGACAGTCTTCATCAATTCATCATAGGCACCTTTTTGCTGCTCATTCAATAATGGAACATTTCTTGAAGTTATTGTTCCAAAGTTATTCTGTCGTATGCACGCTCACATTCCAATGTACGGATTCAGTACATTTCTGATTTGACGATTTGGCGCTGGCATATGAATTTCAATCAAAAGTTTGCCACACATAAGCAAACACAAATCTTCAATCAACACCAATGTTTCATTGTAGATGTCATCGTCCGGTACTCACGGACTATTTTTTAGATCATTAAAAGAGAAATAATTCTTTCATACATAACTTTTGTGTATCTTGAACCGCTTTCCCCCGTTTTTTACACATTTACCACTGTTTCTTCGCTCCTGATGCTATATAGCCTATAGCCTTCCTCGATAAATGGACTATCCAACACAAAAAGAATTATTCAATTCGAACCAGTAGTTTCGGAGATTAGCGCGTTCAAACAAACAAACAAACAAACTCTTCAGCTTTATATATTAGTATAGATTTGAGGTTCTCACTGAATGAGAGAGTTTGGAAGAATCGAACACTCAAAAACTTAAAAGTCTCTTTTCGACCAAGGCGTTGCTTTGCAGAAACAATGGTTGTAAGATACAAGAACAGAATTAATTTACCGCCTCTAGATACTATATGACCTCACTCCACTGAACTTCACCTTTCCGTTCCGTTGATGTAATGAGACAGCATCCGACTCCTAATTCTAGAGATTGGTAAACAAAGCAGAGTATTTTTCACCCAATATCTCTTCTCATATTGCTCTTCTTTGGGTTCCAATGGTTTCTGGTTGAAAGAAACCGGCAAAGTTTTACAGCAAGTACCTCAAAGAAATTCCAACTCATCTATGGTATCCTATTTAGACCCAAACTTGTTCGTTTGCTCTCCCTTCTTCAATTACCCTATCCTGCCTGCAGTCAACAATATATGCTTCTATTTGAGAATCTCCACAAATTTCTAAAATTTTAGTTGAAGTTTCAAATATCAAATTTCGACACATCCACCATTTCTAAGTATCACCACACAAATTCCTCACAATTTAGAACAGTATCGCCTAAAACACACCTCACTTACATAGACAACTGCCGGCATACAACCAGAAAATTTGCAAAAAAATGCGCAAAAACATTGCACAATAAATTGGGCATCCTGCGCAAATTCCACAAAATAATCGCACAAAAATTATTCTGGACCAACAGCGTGAACCGCAGATACGACATTAGATAATGAAACAGACATATGCGACAAACAAGCAACAGTCAGCTTAAAGTAGATATATAAAAAGTGAGTGCGTCTGTGTTTTTGCGGCATTTCAGCTGCTAAATGATAGTTGCCGCCGCAACTGCCACAATTCGTTGGAAAATGTGGCAGACAACCGCGAATTCAGAATTCTGCTGATATAGTCAATTACTCGTGCCTTATGTGTATTGGTGCATATTTCTAATACAACTGCATATCCATATATCGGTATAAAACAGCGCGCTGACCCATTAAAATGTTTTTAACGCAGCTCTCGATTTCATGGTTGAAGTGCAGAGTGGTTGGTTGGTTGGAGGGGTGGAAATGTAAACGAGTGAAGTGCCCAAATTTACATTGACTAAATTATTCGCATGAAATGTCAAAAATTATAGATAACACATTGGCAAATATTTGCTTTCGAAATGATTGACAAGCGCAAGCAATGGAGTTACGCTATGATAGTAAAGGGTGGTCCAAATGTATATTGTATGAATAAAATTATTTTTTGGAAACCAAAGTGAAAAGAATAGTTTGGAGGTAGGGACAAAAAACGTCAGAAAAACTAAAATGGCAGAAAGAAAATGCACTCAGATTTTTTTCAAAAATGGAAAAGGGGTGTGGCATGGCCCACTTATGGGTCAAAATCCATATCTCCGAAATTACTCGACCGATTTTAATGAAATTCAGTATATGATATTTCCTTAATACCCTGATTACAAGGACGAAATATGGGACAAATCGGTTTAGAATCAGACCAACTTCCCATATAACTCAATTTTGAATTCCAAGGAAGCAGTTCACATTATAATATATACACAAGGAACCGATGAGGATAGCGAAATAAAACTTTCTACATATACGGTATATATCTATCATCTGTGCCTTCACTTGTGGAAAATTTGTCGAGATCTGACTATAACTTTTCAAGGTACCTGGTATCGAAAATCAGGAACTCAATGCATAAGGGTAATTTTCACAGAAAATATAGGTAAATTTCAGACCTTTTAATGTAATTCAAAGAAAATGTGTGTCTTCTAATAGTGTGTCTCTGTACCAAAAATAGCTAAAATCGGGTCATAACTTCCCCTAGCTCCCATATATCTTATATTCGAATTGTCAAAACTTCCGGTGGGCTTGATACCGCATATATCGATTTATATGTGAGATATCTTAGTCAAATTAAGTGAGCATGTAGTCTTGGATATAGTGTACCTTGATGGTGAAATCGGTTCAGGAATTACCTCAACCCTCATCTACTATATATGGAGATTTTCGTCATTCTATTCGACTTTATGGGTCAAATACTGTGTGATCTTAATAAAACTTAGTGTGAACTTAGCCTTTCTTTATTTGTTTATGTTTTATTTTTCATTAATGTCAGAAAAATGGGGATCAATGGGGATCTCGGAAATCCATCAGTAGTCCGGACTAGAGTCTATAATAGCCAAAAAACATAGACACAGACTAGTAAAGAGAAAAACTCTCGAGTGATATCCGCCAGAGATTTAAGAGCCATCTGTACTATAAATAGTTAGTAGAGTTCTTCATGCTGACAGATGTTTTCACCAGAGTTCTTTTTGTAGTCGCCTATTTTTTAGGCGATGCTTATTTTCCAACAATCCGGACTTAGGTTAGTCTTCGATTTCATTGAGATAACGCCTAAGGAAATTACGTTTTGGAAATGGCTTAGTCGCATTTTATTTTTCAGAGGCTATATTTCTTCGATCTCAATATATAAAGAAGTTAAATATTCTAAAATAATTGTATAATTCTAGATGATATTTTTTATTATTCTTCGAAAGAGAAGGCGCATCTACAGTGGATTTCCTTACCTAAAATCATTCAGTGTAAATATCTGCTTATAGAGTGTAAGTGAAATATTCAGGAAGAGAATAAAGTGTAGTGGACATTTTGAAGTCCTCTTGTCGGTTTTAGGTAACGACAGATGGAAGTGTTTGGTCAGACATAAGCTGGGGTTCATTATAGATACGTAAGACCAAACTTATTTACCAAATCTTCTAGTTAGAAAAGTAATCAACTTGATTTCTAGGATTACTTATTCTTGATTATCGAGGAGATTTTAAGTTTGACTATTAATTCGGATTGAACTTTACATTAAATCTAGATCTCTTCAGAAGTCATCTTCGATTATCATCAAATTATAATATTTTATATTAATTTCAATAATGCACTAATTGCAAATTAGACTCCGGTTCCTAAAATTATAATAAATACCTCGATGTTCCTCTAGGAAGCAAATGCAATAAATAAACTAACAGCTTATTTAAGCTTTACGATAAATTATCGATAATTAAACGATTATACGACTTGTTTTCGTCATCGATACATATATAAATTGAAAACTAGTAAGGAAGGGCTAAGTTCGGGTGTAACCGAACATTTTATACTCTAGCAATTTATTTATTTAACTTTATTTATATTATATAATACACAATTTGACCCACATATTCGTCATATATAGTGCATAAAGTCCATTGAAAGTTGGAAACCATAATACTAGGTTAGAAGCACCTAGTTTGGTTTATATAGCTCTATTGGTTTGCGAGATATGTACAAAAAACTTAGTAGGGGGCGGGCCACGCCCACTTTCCCAAAAAAATTATATGCCCCTTCATAGTGCGATCCTTCATACCAAAAATACCGATTCCGCCCATTTTCGAACTTAACCTTCTTATGGTTCCAAGTTTCATTAAGATATCTCAATTTTTACTCAAGTTACAGCTTGCACGGACGGACGGACAGACAGACATCCGGATTTGAACTCCACTCGTCACCCTGATCCCTTTGGTATATATAACCCTATATCTAACTCGTTTAGTTTTAGGACTTACAAACAACCGTTATGTGGACAAAACTATAATACTCTCTTTAGCAACTTTTGTTGCGAGAGTATAAAAATATAGAAAGTTGTGTATGTCAAGCTTTATTTCGTACATTGAAATATTCGAGACTAAGGTAATTCGCTTTAACTACACAGAAGGACTTAAATATAGTTCAAAACTTCAAAATCAACGCTATAAGTTCGTCGCTCAAAAGTTGTGAAAATTTCTAAATTTTGAAAATCGAGTTCTGCCGTTTTTCATGTTGTAGTTATGACTGTAATATCCACGAAATTCCCAACACGCGCTTTTCGACAATAATTTTCCACAGAAAGCTCATCCGCTCTAGATTCATGTTAGGGATGAGTAAGACCAACAACTTAAGTGAATAAAGGTCATGGCGAAAGCATTATGGAATATGAATGAGCGTGTGACGCACACAAGCATGAGCATGAATACAATTATGAATAGGAATTTCACGCATACCTATATACATACACAAACAAAATTATTACACATAGAGATGCGTGAACATGCATTCGCATTACATAAATACATATTAACCAAAACCCCAGCAAAAGGACAATAATCATATTCATACATAATAATACTTGTAACAAAAAGGCGACTAAATACACAGACACGCACACACACAAACACATGGGTGCATGCGTACCGGAACTTCGCATTGTTCGCTGTAATTCTATGTGTGTATATGTATGTGTGTTTGTCGCTTCAATTTCATTGCTAAGCTCTGCACGCACATTCTGTCTCGCCACCTCTGCTTTGTATTGTTAGTGTTTTCGTTGTTGTTGTTGTTCACATGCACATCACTTAACATTATTATTATCATTTTGCTTATTGTTATTACGGCTTGATATGCGTGTTATATACGTCGTTTTGCTGGTTATTTGTTGCCATTTATTGTGGCTTGCATATTTTATTTTCGCGTTTCAGCAATTGTTCTCGTTGTTGTTGGTTTTTATCATTGTTATCATCATTATGCAGGGCTTATGTTCGCCGCTTAACAAATATTTGGTGAATTAGTACACATGTATATATGTATGTATGTATGTATATTTCCATATATCTGTATGTATGTAGGTGTGTTTTGGTGTAATTGTTGGCATTATTACACTGATGTATGGTGTTGCGAATGTATGTGTTTTGTGCTTGCATCTGTATATCATTAATCCACTTCAAAGCGCCGGTAAGTAGACAATGAGTTTGACATTAATTTTGTGGTCATAAAAATATTGCATTCAAATGAAATTATTGTCTAAATTAGCATTTTAATGCTTGCTCTCGATTTAGTTATGTGAATTAGGAGTGATAAATCAATGAAATTTCAAAATAATTTCTGCCGAAAATGTCATATTCAAAATAATTAGGATTTATCATAAAAGACCTCTAACTCATTGCATATTATTAGGCGTTTTATCAAACAAATGTAAAACTGTAAAATATGCGACGACCCAATTTAAAATTTTCGTTAAAAATTTGATTCTTTTCAGCACCTTTGCCTTATTCTTATGAAAAAAATCTCCTCTTCCTCTTAATTACATTAATTTATTGCGATTTAATAGCCTTTTCACACAGGAGCTAATTGTACAATTAACCGGCCTCTGCTCGATTAAAACGCTGCTTTAGATCGATTTATATATATATATTAATTTTAATTTTTTCATTTTTATATTATAGATTTCTAATTGAATTTTTATCAATTAATTTGGTTGAGTGAAAAGGTTATAATGGAGTTTCATGAAGTGAGTTTCTTTACCACAATGTTTAATGAAAGTGGTTCTGAGAGAACTATATTTATCTTGAATCCTTACTACTGACCCCCTACAACAGTTTGACAATTCTGAAATTACGGGGTTAGGTGGTCAGAGGTTGAAAACAAGAATAGGTACTAACCAATGAACGCCACCGCGCCAAACATGTTGGTAACCCCTTAAATAGCAAAAAAAAAGCTTCTAATCTGAAAGGAATTTCCCGGAGAAATAACTGACAAAGTCTACTGTAACTAATGAAACTATTGAAATAACTTCCCAGTCTAATAAGATCACTTAAAATTCCAGAATCCAGAGGCCTGTTATTGGTCGACTTTAAGCTGAGACTATTAATGTTGTTGGGTTTAAGTTTAAATATTATTATTATTTTGTAGTGAAGGTTGAGGTCGAGTGAGTTATATTGATATATATATGTACATCATGTGTTGGTTTTAAGTTTCAGTCTTGACCACTAAATTTCGCCAATTAAAAAGTCCCTTAACTTTGGACCAAAAGCTGTTTCGTATATAAATATCAGAAAGTTGAAGATTTATAATATACTAGCAGACCCGGCCACACGTTTTTGTGGCAAGGTATACATTCAATTAAGTTGGTCCAATCTTGGCTTCGGCGACGATATTGATTACTCGAGGTCGATTTATGTTACGCAGCATGATGACAACTTACACTACTTTTAATTGTAAAGTGGGTGGTAATAGTAAGGCAATTTTAAATAGTTTGGGATAATTTACTACGTCATCCTGGTTTGTAGCTGTGTCAACTCTCCTGGAACGAAGTTCTTAATTGTCGCATTAAGATCATGGATATCTTTTTTTACCACCAATATAATCATTCAATCAGTCATTTATGGTTATCATATTGAGGTTTCATGTCAGGAAAACTTCTCTTTCGAGTCCATGAAGTGACAGAAATCCGTCGAGGTGTCAACTGCGACCCTACCATTTGAAACTGCTTCTACAATCGCAATTTGGTATTGTTGCAAAAACACTCATATGTTAGTTGTTAATTGGCGGTTCTTTATGTGTCGCCACACATTAAATGATTTTAGACATGCGATTAGTCCGCCAGTAACAGTTGATACAGGAATAATTGGAAGAGTCTGGCGTAAATCACCTGCTAACAGAATCCTGGCTCCACCAAAAACGTTCATCGACAATCAAGATCTTTTGAAGTCCTGTGCAGTACCTCCAGCGACTTCTTGAATATTTGGAAAATCTTCGTTAAAGCGCTATTTTTGGCGATTTTGCCGACTGGTGTTTCGTTCATTTGCAATTTAGGAGTAATTTCAAGGCCGAATGTGTCGTTTGTTTGCCTACTAACAGGTGCCAATATGCCCCTATTCCCGAATTAATTTAGCCCTCATATACTATATATGATGATTATATATTGGACTTTATGCCGAATATATGTCAAATTGTGTGTTATCTTAATAAAATTACATTAATAAATTGCGAGAGTATAAAATATTCGGTTGGACCCGAACTTAGCCTTTCCTTATTTGTTACAAATTGTTTTGGGCTATCGACACAACCTTATACAATTGAACAATAACAAAAATATTTTAACAAAGCAACAATGACAACCTCAAAATATTATTTTTTTGTTTTCTCTTTTTATATTTTTCTTGTCAACTCGAATAAAAATTCTCTTATTAATATCTTCCTCGCAATTTTTCCATATTTACTCACTCTCTAATCTTTTTCTGGCCTTCCACGAATATTTCAAGACTAAAATTAGCCAGATCGGTTTGGTCGTTCTCGACTTTTTGCGAGACTAACGAACAGCAATTAATTTATATATTATATTTATGTAACTGTAAATTAGAAGTAAAACAAAATGTTAATTATTAATATCTCCTAACTAAATTTCATAAAACTCCGTTCAGCCGTTTAGACGTGAAAGAGCAAAAGTCCCAGCAGAAACCATAAAAAAAATCACTAACTCAATTTAGTTATCTTCCTGCTGCCTACCCCCTAAGAACGATGGCGGGATTATTTATAGCCTATGACCATTTCTAGGTTATCATCTATCACCATACCAAATTTCATCAAAATCCGTTCAGCCGTTTAGGCGTGAAAGAGTAACAGACAGACAGAGTTACTTTCGCATTTATAATATTAATATGGATGAGCAATTTCAATTAGAACATGGACGGACATATAGACATATGGAATCAACGAAAATATCTTAAACTGCACAGCTACAATATGGTCGCCTGAATGCAGTAGGACGCAGATGTGGAAGCTTCAAACTTGTCAAAACACCGCTCTTCGGACAGCCTCAGTCAGCCTTTGATATCTCCGATTGAGCACTTACACAATGAGGCCTGCAATGAGGAATCATCCCTGCAGTCACCTATGGAAGCCAAGTCGCCTTCCAGAGCCGTCTTCGTACGTAGTACCTTCCTGAGATACGTCTACGACTTACAGAACTACACCGACAGGACTTCGGATGCGAAAAACTTTCGACATGCACTGAACGCCATTCACAGAGGAGCCATTAACACCTTCATCGACTCCCTCCTCGTGGATGGCGTACTTTGAGTTACAATACCCCTCATCGGAGACACATGGCTCGAGTTGACTCGCGAAACTAGAGTGACTCTTGCGAACTTCGTTCTAGATACTGTAGCAGGTTAATCTTCTACTTATCCAGTCTAGACCCTGATATTCCCAACATATGTATGTCCTGCATGCAAAGAGTCCCCGCATGAGACTAACCACCTCTTTGCATACCCCTAAACCCTACTCACCTAACACCCCTTTCCCTTATCTTAACCTTATCGAAACAGCTCGTTTCCAGGTCCTCCCGTTAGATGACTTCGATGTGAATTAGTCTGGGCTTGTTGGATCAGGCAGGTTTGGGTAACCGTTACAACAATAACAACGAGAATATCGTATTTGGCATATATTGAATAAGCACTTAGAAATAACAAAATTGTGACAGAATAACGTG
The DNA here is from genome assembly GCA_031772095.1 of Zeugodacus tau. Lineage (NCBI taxonomy): Eukaryota > Metazoa > Arthropoda > Insecta > Diptera > Tephritidae > Zeugodacus > Zeugodacus tau. The sequence goes on along the minus strand of CM062653.1, from coordinate 10,768,484 downwards.
AAAAATGGTATTTCGAAGCTCTCTGCTTAGATTTGAGTTAGTTCCTTCATATTTAGAGGGACAGTAATTAATTGATATCTCTCGGTATCATTATCAGCAACAAAGTTAACGAAATAGTTCACACAACGATGATTTGAATATTTGACTATATTATATCAATAGATAGGAGTCTTGATGCACTTCGGCATTGTTTATTTAAGTATTAAAATATTTTTTAATGAAAATCGATTTATCTAATTGTTAAAAAAATAAAAATTCTTCATATAATTTGATGTTAAGTTATAACTAAAACCCTAGGGTAGCCCACCGAGAATATATAACCTATAAATCTATTAAAATAACCGTTCAAATTGCAATTGCATTTCATCACCACACTCAAACACGCTCATGCCCTTCACAAAAGTACGAAGAAATGACCAAATGGCTCGGTTCAATATACTCATGCGTCAAATTTTTCGCAAAAGAGGTCAAGTGTTGTGCATGTGATTAATATTTTTAAGCAGATGCATTACGCACACATCCATATGTACATATATATACACATATATGAGTAAATAATATAGAATTCAGTCAGTTAATGACATTTCATACATATTGTATATATAGAAGTGCATATGTATATTGCATGGCGAAATAGCACAACAGCAAGCACTTCAGATAAATTATGAATGATATTTATATATAAGTATGAATGACTGCAAAAATTCTGCTCATGCATATGTGTGTTTGTGTGTGTATTTAAGCAAGCATCCATCTTACGAAAGTAGAACAACAAGTACGTAAGAAAAATTACATTGTTCTCAACGCCCGTAATGAGTTGATGCACTCGAAAAATATTTGGCTAAGATAAGCGACAGATAATGCGAATAGCAATGCTGCAACAACAAAAGTAACAAGCAAAAATTCAACCACAAAATATGAGCACTTAAGCTGCTGGCAAATATGTCTGTATGTATTATAGCCGACTGTCTGTATGCAATTTCAAGATAGGCTGCAATAAAAAAGTGAGTATCATGAGGCAAATGATGCAATGTTGATATTTTATATATATGTACTTATATATGTATATATTTTTAATATTTCACAAGCATCGCTAGATGCTTTTACTGATCTATAGATAAATTTGGCTATGCGGAAGCATTGAAATCTGATTTATATTCATAAAATTGCTACTTTAAATTGATGGATTAGTTCCATTTCTAGAAAGTATGATAAAAAATGTTTCATCGTATAATGTATATGAAAGCAAAAGAAATCCATGAGACATATGACGATCACACGATGATTGGATATATGTAATCAGAACGGTTCCCGATTTATGTTCTAAAGAAAACTGAGAACTAAATAACACTGTCACTACAGAAACATCAACGACTACAGAGCGTAGAAATGTAAAACATTTTCTCAGATAGTCTTCAGTAAGACTTAAGATTTTGGGCCAACTTATTGACCTTTTGACCCTTTGAAACTGTATAGATAGCATAGCGACCCAAAAATCTCGAATCGAGTGATAAAACCTAAGAATTTGAGAAACAATAAATTTCCTAAACCACGAACAAAAATTATTACATTTTTTATTGAGAGGAAAAAAGGCAGATATCGGCATATTTTACTGCTGAGATCTGGATCCTCTAATATAGTCTATACAAATACAGTTCACAATTTCAATTTTAAATATATCTCCGAAATAATTTCGGTGTTATGGGTACCCCACTCAACTTAGATGCCGATCGGAAGCCGGAAATCCAGCTTAGAATCATATGTGATAATAATATTCGCCTTCGACGAATAAAAATGGTTGTTTCATATTGTTGGTCTCAGATTGAACACAACCTTATAACTGGGAAATGCCCAATTAACCCTTACAAACCGATTCAACCTTTAACATAAAGTAAACATCGTTATATCGTATTTGTAATAAGTTCTGAGTAGCTTGTTTCAGTCCAAGCAACCCACAGTCTTTATGTTAAAAATGGATGATAAATATTTTGATCCCAGATGGATTTGAAATTTTCCACAAAAAGATGGAAGTTTTTAGTCCTTTAAAGTTTTGGATTCAATAAATAATCTCAGTTTCTTCAAGTTTTAAGCATCTTCTGTCTGAATAAGCTTATTAAGAACACTTATGAAACACTATACATTTTCCAAATACAATTTTTTATTACAATCTTACCAAAATTAATCGCGTAAATTGTCGCAAAATCGTCCAAAATTATCATAACGACCACAAATCGGTTTTCAGAAAGAAAGAAACTACTATTCTATGACTAAATTTCTCACAAGATCTATACAAATATTTTGCTTTGAGAGTAAAAGTATCTGCATAAAAGCTCCCAAACGCACAAAAACATCGCAAACTTGCTACATAAAAGCTCCAACATTTTCACTCAAAAGAATGATATTGAGAGAGAGAGAGAGAGACAGAGAGAAAGTGGAGCAGGTTGAGAGAACACCAGCTGCTAACACATAAAAGCTCGCACCCAACGAATACTGATCAATAAATATTGATGCGCCACTTGACAAGCATAAACTGATGTCATAAGAGAGTGAGAGAGCAAACGCGACTACAAAAACTAAGAGAAAAAGCAAATGCTAACGCAAAGTAATAAAGAGCGCCACAAATTTGGAGGTGACAATTGGAGCAAAAAGATAATAATATTTGTTAGATTTTTTTTTCCATAAAAAACACTACGAAACAGCAACAAGTGATCGCATTTCGCCGGCTACCCAACAGCGACGTCTGCTGCGCACCAACAACACTTGACTGCGTTTTTGCGTTCGACTCGCTCGTGCGGCTGCTACCAACGAACGCAGCTGCTGCTGCTTTGGCTGTTTGACGGCGCGCTTTCGTACTCGTAAATTGCGACGATCGTTTTGATCTTTTTAGCCGGTTTTGCGAGCATCGTGCACGTTGGTCAGCTGGCAACGCAGCAGCGGCTACCTTTGGCAGCAGCAGAAGCTCCGCCAACTGCGACAGCGTAAGTCAAACGTTAACTTTTACACAACGCTGACGAACCAATCAGTCGTTCTTCAATTGCGAGCGCGTGCAAACGTTCGGTATAAAGTTAAATTTTCGTGATAGAAAAATTTTATGCGGTTGCCGAAAAATGTTGTTAGTGTAATTTAGGCATATGCGTATGACGAAAGCGAACATTTTTAATTTAGTTGATTTATGAAAAATTTATTATGTACAATAAATTTACGTTTTAATTTCAAGTTAACGGCCGTGATGGTGTGTGAAAAATAAAACAAAAAAAAAATAATAATAATAATAACTGGAAAAATAGTTGTGTGTGTTAATGGCTATAGTTTGTAAATTATATAGCTGAAGAAAGAGAGCAAAAAATTAAATAAATAAATAGTTGAAACGATAAATTTTAATGTGCCGGAAAATTACAAATCCAAATTACAAATTTTTGTGCAATAGTTGGTTATACTGATTTAGTGTGGAAATTGAATATTGAAATACGGAATAATTTGCTAAAAGTTACAGTAATTTCAAATATATCACAGTTAAGTTAAAACTTTATCAGGATTGAAAAAAAATTATACAAAAATATCCAAATAAATAAAATAAAAGAAAAAAAAAACAATTACGCAATAACTCAAATTGTTTTTGTTATTTTTCAGATAAAAAAATAGAATTTACAGCATTTTTAAAAATCAATAACTGCTTGGAAATAAATTAATAATTGTGAACAAAATAATTATTTCAGATATTTAACACCTCCAAAGCTAAATTATTTTAATAAAAATATACAAAATCAAAACAATAAAAAAATTCATGTTATAGGCATTTGAAAAAGGTAAGATAAAAAAATAATTATAGTTTTGAATAAAATTAAATTTTAAATAAAATTAAATTTTGAATAAATTATTTTTTTTTTGAATCAAATTATTATTTTTTTATTTAAACAAAAAAGGTAGTTTTAGATATTTATTGTATTTGATTTTTTATTTATTTATTTTTTTATTTTATTTTATTTGGTTTAATTTATTCAAAATTATAATTTTCTTAAGTGGACACTATTTTTTCTACGCCAATTTCATACTGTCCTCCATTTAGTCGAAATTTTCAACGCACAATAAAGAAATCATAAGATTTGCCAACCATAAATTTCGCAAACAACAGGTGTTCCGCAACAAAATGAGAATAAAATAATTGTGAAAAAGAGAGGAAAACAAATGTTTTCATTAAAATCTATACTCGTAAATACGTAAGCAGATAAAATTTATAAAATAAATATTTAAGAAAAATAAAAAAAAATTGTAATGAAGTAAATAAGTAAATATTGAACGGCTGTTTTCGGTAAAGTCAAACATAAAGGGGGTTAAAGAACTCAAAGGGTTAAAAAAAATGTTATTAAAAAATATTATTTTAAAATAATTTTTGATAACCAATACTGAGCGAAGTGTTTCTTCATTGAGTTAATATTATATAATGAAGTGACGAAAGGATAAAACAAATTTTAGTCAGAGACAAATATTTGAAAATGTTAAGCTTTTAGGTGTCCACTATGAATTTAGTATACATTTTTAACAACTCCAAATATTATAAACGACTCATATGTTCTCTGAAAACCAGTGATTGAAAATCCAATACAACTTGGGAACCATTTTAATTTTCTTTCGAAACCCAACGTTTATTCTTCACTCTCCTCCAAGTTAGAACTCCAAGTGCTACTTAGTGTAATTTGAATGATACTTTTGATGATTTATTGAACAACTTCAAGACAAATTCTGTTTCTTTCTGTTAAAAATTTGCTAAATAATTATTTTAAGTGATTTTTATCGTAACAAATTCCGTTTTATTACAACAACAACACATATTAATGCTTGCTCCACGAATTAAGCATTTGCCAGCTTTGCATTCTACTTTCTCTTGACAGCGTGTCTATAGTATCATATGGGTAACATATGATCAATTCATCCGAAAATTTCTGAAATAAAAAAGCTTAAGGGGCTATACCAGTGTAACCTGTGAAAAATTAGGCGATTTCGTGATTTTTTTTAAAGAAAGTACTCGATCGATTGTTTCGAAGTTTTTTGCACATAACAAGGTATATTTTAAGCAAATTTCAAAATTTTTTGTTTTTTAATCTTTTAGGTAAACAAATGTTTTTTTAATGCCAAATTTGACAAATTTCAACCAATCAAAAAGATCGTAGGTCATTGTATAGTAAATATATTCAAGAATACTCAGTTTTAATTCGAAGTCGATCGGTCAATGTATCGTTGAGTTATGATGTCAGCAATTTTGAGAAATATCGTTTCGAGATAAACGCGTTTTAAGTTTCGACTATAGCTGCTTTTACCAGCGAGCGGTCGCTCTTTAGAACGATACCATTCAAAAACTATTCAAGATATGATCTTACCGCTTTCACAGGATATTTTTGAAAGTATAAACTATTGAATAAGCAAAAAAATAAAAAAAAATTGGGTTTTGAAAAGGTCACACTGGTATAGCCCTTTAAAAGTAGTTTTAGAACTCGATTTAAGATTCTTATAGGGCGATTTGTCTGGCGGGGAAAATAGCCATAATATACCAATTAGTACTGTTGGAAACATTCGAATCTGGAGAAACATGGATTTTTTTATTATTAAAATGCAATGAGACAGAATCAGGAACGTGTTATTAGCTTTGAATAGTGTAGTAGTTCAACAATTGTAAATCCATAAACGACGACTGCACTTGATCGCATTCTCATATTTGTGGCAGCTTCTTCAGATCCATAAGTTCGTTAAATACATACATATATGATTTTAACATTTATTACATTCTCAAATGTTTGAGTCATACGTTCTGCAAGCAATGATGGGTTCATGGACTTCAAAGTTTTGTACAAATTCTCAAATGTCGTCCAGCGCTTACTGCACCATAAGCCTTGTTACTTGACAATTTGATATTTATTACCTAATGATCATTAGTTAAATACAAGATCTTCGTGTTCTCAATCTAAACCTCAAAGCTTTTCAACCACTTTTAAATAAGACTACAAATCACTCTCTAGTTAAACTAATCCTAAATAGATATATTTACCATATATTGCGCAGTTTAAAAAAGGTTAAAATATCTTAACAAAAGGCTGAATTAAAGTGGACCTTATTAAGAAACAACAACTTTGAGGCCTATAAAATATTATATTTTTGTAAGGAATATTAAAATTTGATAGTAGCTGATCAAGGGGATGGGTACTGCATTTCTCCCATAACCATAGCTTTTTTAAGATTTATTCAACGAGATTGCTCCCTTTTAAATATGCATATAAAAAATAAAATATAATTTATTGAAACACAATAAATCACACACACAAAAAGGCAGGAGAACCCCCATCAAACACTAAATCCATCACAGCAGCCGCAACGCCACAAAGTGCACAGTAGCGCTAAGAAAAATCATAATGGTGTTGAGAAACTAATAAAAAGCAAATAAATAAATAAAAATATGCATAAATAATAAATAAGAAAAAAACTTAAAAGCGATGCGTCGCGCTGTTAAATGCGTAAAAGTGGCAGCGGTAAAATGCGCGCGCATGCACACAAACACAAGAGATATTAAAACCCAAATTCATAGAAAATTTCACGGGAAAAGAAACGCAGAAATCCAAACTAACAAGCTGCCTGGCTAACTCTCAGTAACACATATTAGAATGATGCCAGTGTATAGATTGTAGCGCAACATTGAATTTATGAAAAGTTAATAGTTAGCGTAGTTGTTGTTTTTGTTTTTGTATTTTTTACTCGTTTTTTGTTGCAGCATTTGGTTAGTGTACGCGCGAGTCACTACGTTTACTAGGCTAGATATCGCCATACTATGTTGTGTTAACTAGCGTGTGTTCATATGTATGTAACTGTGTGGCAGTACGAGGCGGCGCAGCGCAAGGTTTTCGCTGTGTGCTTACTTACGCATTATACTATTTTATGTAGATAAGATAAGCAAATAACACGTTTAGTAGTACGGAGGTAAGCGTTGAAAACATGCATATATGTATGTATGTATGTCGATATACAAGTGCGTGCGTATGTTTTTACTCGGCGCAAGCGAGGTGAGGCAAGCTATGATAAAGTAATTATTTTTGTATAAACCTGTGCTGATAGTTTAGAATATTAAATTTTTTATTAAAATTTCAATATTTATTTTAATAAAAATATAATTTTTTTCCATAAAAATTTTTTTAAAGTAATAATCTTTTTTTCAATTTATTTCAGGTTTAACTGCATTGAAATAATTAAAATTACTCGTTTGAGTGTGTCATGGTAATTGAAGTGTGAACTGATGTAATCTGAGTGTTGGCAGCAAAGTGTGAAACAAGAATTTAAGTAAATATTTTTGCAGAAGGAAATAGGAGATATTTAAAATCAGAAATATAAATTGCAACAGTAAAATTTCGAAAAGTTAAAGTTCTAAAACTGCTGTGAAAAACACAAAAATAATTACAAAACCTAAGAATGGAAACCTAGTAAAAAATAGGTGCCAATTAGAGATCATCGAACAACAAGAACTACATTACCGGTAAGTTTATAAGCCACGAGATTAAAATTTAAACACTTTTACTAAATAGGTATATGTATTGCATACTTCAAAAATTGCAATTTCGAAACAATAACAGTATATTCGAACAGTTTCTCGATATATTTATAGCTTTTCTACTTAGATCATAACCCTTATGTGACACAGCTTTTAGTAACACCATATGATATTAACAGTCTTTGATTCACTTTGACGGTGACGGTGTTGAGTGTCGAATCGAACAAACAACTTATATCAGTTGTAATAGGCTAGCATAAACAGATACAACTAGAATTATATTTCAAGGAAACTCATATTTCATTGGAATAACAAGCAAACATTTGGGAATTTTGTGAAACTTACAGCTGATAGAAGGCCTAACTAGAATCTCCCTAAGAACTTTTGCAATGTTGTAGGCCATAGAAAGCTCTAGCTAGCTATTCGATAAATTTTCGAATACAAATATAAGACTTATAATTCGAAAGAAAATCCTTCGATTTGAAAGATGATGACATATAAAATATATAGATAAAATAAGGCAAGCTCAGAACCTTTAAGGTTCAGCTGAATTGTTATAAAAAGGCACAAAAATATTTTGACAATTTGATTTTTGCACAAATTTCCGTCATTTTTTGAACATACCTCTGAAAAACTAACTTAAAAATCATAAAAAAAAATTCATAGGTTCTTGGATCATTAATAATATTGTTATGTTCTGGTTATTCAAACAAAGCGGTGGATATATCGTCTGTATAATCTGACAAAACCTAAACTAACCTGGATACTGAAACATATTAGTTTCTTGATTTGAAAATTTAAGAACATCGAATACCATAGTAATTGAGCTGGAAAATTTCTATGCTATTCGGTGATCTTAAATTAAGATTAGCGGTTGTTCTGAGCTTTCAGTTAATCGACTTCTTTGTATTGAACCATACCGGGATACTGAATATGATTCTAACTCAATGGGTTACATGTTTGACTATGTTTAGAAGCCATGACTTAAATAAGGATATAAAAATTAATTTAAAATTTATTATATAACTCTCCACAAATAATATTTTCCTACAGAAGTTAACGCTTGAAATCAAAAATATATCAAATTTTGAAAAAGAATAGCTCTGTATACATTAAATTATAGTCTATTGGGTATGGATATGCTGTCAATGTCAAAAAAACGATTTCGGACTGAAAAATTTTAAATTTGTTTAAAACCAATTTTCTTCTCACCCTCAACTGGAAAGCAAAGCTTTATGAAACTACTCAAGGTATATGGACAAGATAAACTATATTCTAAACCAGGAACCAAAAGCACATTATGTTAGGTTAGCTTAGGTTATGGTGTAGATCTCCGCAGCTGTAGAGAATCTCGACTGTCCAATATGACAACCGGGAAACTTCTAACGGATCACTAAGCGCTTGGCCTCTGTAATAAAGTTCTTAGGCTAAGCCCGATTCCAGTCACTTCAATGGGTTCACCGTAAATATGCCTACCGAGGTGCTTTCACCTACGTCTGGCGAATGCTGGACATTGATGGAGGAATTGCTTGGATGATCTCTCTCCGCCTTCCATCAAACAGCTTTGGCAACTAGCGTCTGACTTGATTCCAAGCCTCACCGCGAGTGTGCCTATTGGACAATGACCAGCACACCAATGATCACGGAGAGATGAACCCTACTAAGCGACAGCAGCTGTAAAGACCGTTTTCGATCCACCAAAAGCACATTACTCTAATAATATGAAAATATCAATTTAAAGTTACAGTGACTTTTAAAAGTACTTCGCGAAAAATAACACTGAAGTAATTCTAAACAAATACTAATGGTAACCATGATGATAATATAATTTTAATTTGGTGTAAAACCACAATTTTCTCCCCCACTGATTTCTGTTGGCAAACAACGGTTTTCACTAATAAATGATTTTTTCGATATGTTGACAAATTTCTGAGTGTTTTCTTTTTTTGTAAATTAAGTGCCACTAATAACATGTTCATAGCAACGGAGCATTGTGTATATAAGAGTATATGTACATATACATATACATATTTATTTATAAAAAGCTCTATAATTACACAAATACATATATGAATATGAATATAAATATGACACTCGTATTTACAATCGAATGAAATGTACACTTGAGTAAACATAAATTTGTAGAAGTTCGCTTTTTTCTCCTCCAACAAACGATAAACAATACACGCATATATACATACATACACACATATGTATATTCATTTGTATTTATGACGACCAATAATTGGCAATCGATTGATCAATATGCCTAGCAACAATCACGACAGCAGCAGCAGCAGCAACAACGACAAATAACCGAAAAATTAAAAAAAAGAAATATTAACAAGAAAACAACAATTACAACAAACATGCATTTATGACAATATACGCATGTTCATAAGGGTGTATATGTATGTGTGAATATGTTTTTAAAGGTTTTCAACAATATTATTGCTGGTCCATGAAAAAAATTTACTGAAGTATTTTTTTTTTAATTTTTACATTTTTTCTTAATTAAATTTCGCATATTGTTCTTATTGCTGTTGTTGTCGCTGCTGTCGGTTATTTGCTGGTTGTGGTTTTGGTGGTCGTCTGCGGGATTTCGCTTGTGGTTGTGTTGTGCGTATGCGCGCTGTGATATCGCAAATAAATTGCGAATAAATTAATATAACGAAATAACAGTTTAAAAATTTCGCGAAAAAATTGGCAAATAAATTAGTAATTAATGAAATTGTGTATTTTATAGAAAATGAAGAAAAAACTGTATTCGTTACAGTTAACCCATGCGAACGCTTGTTAACGATAGGAGCACGAGTTGAAGTGATGCATAATGAACGAGGAGAGAAAAAAAAACAAAGAAAAAAAGAAGACAACAATTTTTTTCCTCATCTTATGAAGAATTTGTTGCTCCAGAAACATATCCGAAAAAATATTCAAGAAATTCAAACTATAGCCGAAAGCTCGCCAGACCACGAGTTTACATATAGACCACAGACCACAATATTGATACATATGGATTATACGAATTTCCCAAAAAGCTTCCCAACTCTAGAACTAGGAGGAGAAAATAGGTTTTTTTCACTTGTTTCAATAGACGGTTTCTTCCTTGTAGTAACTTGGGAAACTTGATCCAGTTTTAATACCTTCCGAAAAACGAACTTCTCTAAATCGAATCACCATAATCCACAAAAAAGGAGATCTTCGAGTTATAGAAATTCGAGTTATAGAAGTGCGAGTTATGAAAGTTCCAGTGAATTTCTATCCCTCTGTAGAGTATTTAGTTAAGAGATATACCGAAAATTAGTTATTTGAACTCTTCTTTAGATAATAAGGAACATACTCGATACAAAATCCTCCAAGAATAATAAATCTTACACATTTTGTTAAGAGATTCAAGGTTTGTTCAAAAATAATGGTCGTTCCAAAATAGTCCCCATAAGAAATCATACAGTTATACCAACACTTCTTCCAATCGCCGAAACACTTTCTAAACACAATTTTTGGGATAGCCTTAGCTCCTTCAGCGATTTTGCGTATGCTTGTGAAATGACGGCCCTTTAATGTTCAGCTGAATTGTACTGTACTTCAGGGGCATTTATATCAACATAATAAAAAACAAAAAAAAAATATATTGACAATTGGACTTTTGGAAAAATTCCCGTTATTTTTTGAACATACCTCGTATATTAATATTTTGGTTAAATTCGGGTTAATTTATATTTTCTTTGACCGAAACAGTCTTAAAAGGTCTTTAGCCTCTCATATTCATGGCAGTATAACCAAAAATTAGGAACTCTATTTTACTATGTAGTATGACAGGATGCGTTCAACATCAAGATGTTCCAACGGATACTAAAATGAGTACTTTTATCAAGAGATGTCCTATGAAAGACTTGAAAATATACAAAATCTAAGAACCTAGTATTAATGCCAGGAACTTCTTAGCGTATAATTAAGATTTTGAGCCCGTAATATGAAGTTCTTGTTAATTTTACTTAGAAACCTCCAAGTTTTTTATGCAAAAACTTAGAAAAAAGAGAGAAAGAAAAAAAAAATTAAAATTAAAAGAAAAAGAAAAAAATCTTTAAAACACTTTAAATCCATAATTTCGTTAGTAAACCGCAAAACATTATTACTTGATTACATTTCTATGAAATATATGTAATCATAAAAACCAAACCAGCTTTCAAATTTAACCAACAGCTTTAATTTAGCTGGAGAAAACAACACTCAAATCTCTTCCATCTCCGCATGACTTATGCGAAAATAAATAACACAAAAATTACATGGAATTCTCATATACATACATACACCTTAACATAATTTCACAACAACAAAAAACACGTCAGAAATATACAAAAGCGCGTTTTTAAATAATAATTAAAGCACTAATGAAATGACAGTGCTGAATACGAAAATCACAACACAAACACGCTACCAAATAGCTAAGCAGCCGCCACCACCCCCACCAAAGGCATACATATGTATGTCTGTAAGTACAACTCAAAACCAGTACAAATACAAAAAAAAAACCTTTTTACAAACAAATCAAGCCAAGCAATCTCGAAACACGCTGACTGGCAGTTCGTCAAGCGTACGTTCACATTCACTGGCGCTCGTTGCCAAACAGCAGCTATTCGAGTACATACAGCTACCAAATTCAATTAACGGCTTGTTGTCAAGTTTGCCTTTTGTAGTTATTTACGAAGGTAGTAATGTTGCCAGTGGAGTGTGTAGAGTGTGTGGCGTGCTGGTGGCTGGTGGAGTGAGCGAGTTATTAACGCGCGTTTGCCTCTACTACCTGGCGCATTTGTTGACCGGCTCGAAAAATTTTGTTTTCATTTCCATTGCGTGTTAAGCATATTTTTGTGTTTATTTATGGTATAGTAGTCGAAGGAAATATTGAAATCGCTGAAGTTGCGACTTTAAACCTGTCGTGGCTAACTACCAATTTCCGCTTGTGGAGTAAACCCAAGTGACCGGTGACCGCCTAATAATTGGTTAATAGGAGTTAGAGTGCTGAAACGGAAATTACCACGCAATTAAATGAAGGGACTGACAGCCTAATTGATCCTTGGGATGTACAAATAGTGGGCAACGTGCTGGCTTAAGCTTTTAATGTTCAAACGAAACTTCACTTGTTAGGAGAAATGAGGGGAACACAGAACTTCCTGGTAGCATTTCTGTGCTCAAATAAATTATTTGTATGGACTTTCCATTAATATCTGTGTTTGGAACACAAAAAATACTAACGAAAGTGGAAACTTGGTGAATATACAGTCCTAACATTCAAAAGCCGGAGTTCCTGGGCGAATGATGAATTATATAAAATTGTCCAACTACGGAGTGGTCACTTCTAAAAGTTTAAATTTTGGTTATGCCCGCTTTTTGAAGCACTCAGAAAGATTTGAGGTAAGAAGTAAGTAAGTAAGTTGCTTCTTGTGGAAGTCATTAAATGTTTGGAGATTAATTCTTCCGTTCAATCGTTCTTTAACTTCTTTATTAGTGAGAATTTTATTTCACCAAAGAAATAAATTATTTTTAATGACCTGTCTTTGACAAAAATACTATTTCTTTTACAGTTACAGTTCTTTAAGGAATTATTCGAGGTCTTAATTAACGGTATTTTCATACTTTTTTTCTAGTACAATATGAAAAGAATGGGAATATAGCTTCATATAAAAAGATCAAACTCACGAATTGACTTCCTCCTCAAACCTTACTTACTCAAAAATATATTTTCCTTACTCAAAAATATATTCTAAGACCGAAGTTGATTCTCCAAAATCAAACGATAATAGACGAAACTACATGTAGTAAACCATAGTCAGAGTTAGATAAAGTGACTCAATAATTTTACAATTAAAAACTTTTATCATTAGTATCAAGAAAATATCCTCACACTGATAAACACCAACCCGGAAATTAAAAACTCTTACATGAACAGAGTACTTTTATGGTGACTTTTCTTACACACAAGCCCTTTATTTACCCATAATAAAGGTGTAAATTAAGTGAAATTGATTTGTCACAAGCGTACACAACATATACTATAAAGGCGTATAAACAAACGCGTACTAAAAGTAAAAAGGTGTTCAACACCAACAACATATCGGTGGAACAACCTCAATGAGTGTGAAAAACTAGTTCAGATATCGACTTTATTGCAGTAATGGTGTAACATTTTGTGGAGTTTCGCCTTCGCATTGACTTGTTTACTTAAATGACAGTGGAATTGACGGCACTAAATACTCGAGCAACTATGTACAACCTTTTTCTTATCGCTCCGTACAATTTATCAGATATGCTCGATGGGAAATAACAATAAACAAACAACAACAACAACAACAAGAGGGTAACAAGCATAAATATACACGTATATACATGAAGACATATGAATGTAGTAAATTTACGTGAATAATGTGTAAAAAAATATATGTTACATTTATAAAAATGTCGTTCACACTTTCAACGCGTAGCCAAAGGAGGGCAATAAAGTTGTCTGAAGTTTATTGTACTCAAATGTGGCATATAAGGGGAGTAAAGGAAGGCAAAAAATAAAAAATAAATAAAAATAAATCAACCTGAAAACAGTGACTTAAATAAAAAACATGTGACTTTTCAAAGGACTGGAAATTAAGTTAGTTAATTAATAATTAAAAAAATAATAATAAAAATAATAATGAAAAATTAAAAAAATTGTTTGTTTATGCGAGAGTTGTATAGATTAACTCACTGATAGAAAACTTAAACTTAAACTTGTATCAAGACTGTTTTCCAACAACCATTAGTGAAAAAAAGTTATTATTCTAGGAATAAACGACGACATTCATAAAATATTACATAATTTATATTTATAGTTTAGTTCGATAACGGAAAGATAACACAACCTTGTTCATACGCATATCGACTCAACTTAAAATAATTGCTATAAAGCCATATAATAATTTTTATAAAAAACTTAGTTTTTATAAAAAAAAAAATATTTTATCAATTTCCATCCAAATATATCACTATAATTTCCTGAAGGGTTACTACAATGTAAATATTTTCCCTAAGAAAAATATGAATTTCCCTATGAATAAATTTTAAATTTTTTAAATACTTTTTTTACTATAGAACAAATAAAGAATAATTTCAGACAACTTTTATTTTCTTTTTGATATTTAAGTTTAATAAAAAATAAAAAAAATATATTTAAAGATATATTGAATTATATTCTAAAAATATATAGTTCAGGGTAGTCAGGATTTTCAAAAAATCTATTTTTTGCATTTTCGTTAAATGTAATATCTTAAATATATTCTCTGATAAATTGAAGTAGATCCAATAATTACTTTTCGAGTTATACGATAAATAGCAGAGAGCGCTCGGGCACTCCAAAACGCTCGGGCGAGACTTAAATGAGTTTTTCTCTAAACCATATTTTTTGAACTGGTGACAACTGTAACTCGAAAACCGCGCAAACCGCGATTTTAATCAAATTTATACTGCTTCAAAAAGGCATAATAATCCTGGGCCTTATGGAAGCTCTTTAAAAAAAAAATCGATTTTAAGACCAATTTTTTGTTGATTTTTTCCTGAAAATCTAGAAAAAAAATTTCCTGAAAAAAAAATTCTTCGCTCAGGCCCAGGATTATCTATTTAAAAAACTTATTTTTGTTATCCGATTGATTTTAGATGAATCTCCTAGGATTTATGCGTGCCACCGCAAGTACTGTTTTTTTGTAAGTGGGTCAACACAAACAGCTATCTATAACTTTAGAAATTATATTTTTTTTTTACATTTTCGTTACTTCAAGTAAAAACATTGTGTTAATTTTGTGAAATAACATGATTTAAAAGCAAAAAAATTACTGAAAATTATAATTTTTTCGTGTCTCTGACCACCCCTAATCCCATAAAGCACACTTTCTATAACAAAATTTCCGAAATATTATCGGATTTTATTTGATCAACTTCAATTTTAATTAAGAAATATTATATGATAAACATTGGGACATTAAATTTTGCACTCTTGTTTTTTTTACGGCTAAAAATAATACTTTTGTATATCAAAGTAATGTTTGAATATAGTTTTATTATAATAATAAATAAATAATAATTATAAAAATTTTATATTCCATAAAAAACATAATAAAACGTATGTATTTCAGTACTCACCTTTCAAATCTTCAATTACTTGCGATCTGTACTTGATATAGAGATTATGATTATCCGCCTTTGTAAGCAATATCACGATTAATCAATGCAAAGTCCATATATTTGTAGCGCTTAATGGAAATATCACCCGACGAACGCATTCAGCGCTTACCGCATTTCACACTTTTACCATTCATTTATATTTATTAGTTTTTTAATTACTTACACGCTTCTACAGTCTTTCGCGCACTACGACCGACCGACCGACACATGTGCGTATGTGTAAATCAAAATGAAACGAACCCGACGCGTGTGCACATAAGTACATATACGAAGTGGTGCACATACAGGTGTGCATATGTATGTTTGTGGGACTTCATGAAATTTTCCATTTTTATGTTCTTATATTTTCACATTTCTTTTCACTTCATTAAACAAAGTTATCAGTAATAATAATATCAGTAAATGTGCTATTTTATATTAAATAGTTATTAAGACGCATAACTATTTTCTTGCCGCATCATGTTTTTGCATGCACACCTCTCACGAACCGATTTGCGCAGAAAAATTTGCATTCCAATTAGCTGCCCCACGCACATTTTTGCAAAGACTTTCAAACACTTTTTCCCTACACTATTCACACACTTTTCACTTGCCCTACACTTTAAACTTTAGTCTTCACATTTTAAAAACCTTTTATACAATTTTATTAATAATTTATTAACAATTCAATGTTAAATTTGCAAATTTTCTACGCTTCTTTTACACGACGCAACTTATTCACGAAATACCGGCACTTGCAATGAGGCTGGAAGTCTAGCGGTGACACATTCCAACATACTCACGCGCTGCGCTGACTCTCACCCACACTCATCAATACTTTTGATCTCTTAATTATTAGCGCAGCAACAATACACAGTCTCTCACGCCACTGCATGCACTTTGCTTCCGCTGACAATAACAGCAAACAATTTATGTGGAAGAGTGCATAGGAAATAGCAGTGAGTTTTACGCAATTTTGTTTGTGTGCCTTTTCTACGTCTTGTTGTTATTTCTTCCCTTTTATGCTGTGTTTGTGCAGCACCTGGAATAAATTGAAGAGTTTTTATTTTAGTATAGCAGAGAATTGGAAGTGGAGTGAGTTTGGGACAAAATGTAAATTAGGGAAATAGTATGTGGATATTAATATGTGTGTACGATTATGTATGTAACATACATATGTATGTTTGCAAATACAGAGTGGCTTGCATATTTGTTTCGTATTTATTTATTTAGTATAGATTGCATATCAAATTTATTTGATAATCCATTAGAAATATTTTGATTTTAATATTTTTGATTTTATTTAATATTAAATTAGAGTCAAAACAAGAAATAAGATGATTTATATTAAAAAATAATTAAAGTTAAATAGTATATTAATTAATAAAAATTGGATATTAATGATTTCTATAAACTCTAAATTAATGATTATTCAATATCTTCATTAAAATTATTTTTAAGTCTCATAAATTATAAAAAACAATATAAGAAGTGTTGAAAATCTTAAATATGCAAAAAACGTACAAACACCCTGTAAAAGTGATCAATTAGCTAAGAATGACAGGGTAGTTAAAATATTGCCCCTCAATTGTTCCATCAATTGTTCCATTCAGTAGTCAAACAAGGAAATATGAGAAGCTCCTGTGAACTAATGTACATATGTATGTAGTACATACTATGTACGATTATTTCCTTCAACTGACAATCGCTGCGGAAGTTAATAGAACCAGCTAGAGTATAAAAAGGAAATTAGTGCAAATTTCTGTTCGGTATTTAAAATTAAACTTCAGTTTTAAGCCCAGATTTTGATAGAAAATATTGTTAGAAACCGTAATTTAATGATTTATTCAAAGGAACGAATATTAGAGAAGCAGCAAAAATGCGCCCGGGCAAATTCAAGGTCAAACTGCAGCAGCAGCTAAACCGCTTTCTACAAATTGTAGTTGATTGAGTAAAATTCTTACACAGTTGATTTGGCATGCCTCAATCGTTTTTGAAACTTAAGGAAGACCATGTAATGTGTAATTATATAATGCATAAGTATGTAGGTACATATGTAAAGGGCTCTTTTGACATTTCTCTTCAATAAGCTTTGTCATTTCATCATGGAAAGATCCACGATCTAACAACGAGTCGAAATTATTAAAATTTACTACCGAAATTCGGAGTTAGTGGCCTCAGTACTGGCTGAATGGCTTCGCCAATAAGTAAAATATATGTTATTGGTCAGGCAGGAATCCGCACGTATTCCAAGAGTCACCATTGCATCCCGAAAAATTGACGGTTTGGTGAGGCTTATGGTCCGGCGGCGTCATTGGGCCGTACTTCTTCTGTGTAGATCAACACACAACTCGTTACTGTGAATGGGAATCGCTACCGCTCTATGATAACCGAATATTTTTGGCGAGTGTCACAATTGATTTATTGAAAACCAAGTTTGGTGAAGGTGTTATCTAACGAAATGGCTCAGTCAACTGGCCGCCTCGGTCATGCGATTTGGCGTCGTTAGACTATTTACTGTGGGGCTACGTCAAGTCTATGGTCTATGCTACCAAGCCAGCGACAATTGATGAACTTCATACGAATATTGAACGTGATATTGCAGCAGTATCGACCGATTTATGCTTGAAAACGTTCGAAAATTGGGTACAGCGTCTGAAGTTCTCCAAGCGTGCCCGAGGTGGACATGCAAAAGAATTTTATTGACATCCTAAACCGTTTTTGCTTTACCTAACCCTTTAAAGGTGGTTTTCAGAGGCTAAAAACAATTTTTTACAATTTTTCTTAAATGTATACAATCATATATTCCTTTAAACAATTCAGCGATCTAAGATACATCTTTAAACAGTATTTTGTGAAATTCTGAAATCTCAGCCGTTTCTCATCTCATCTCATCTCCCATGACTTGTCCAAAAAAAAGGGTGTTGCTTTGGACATCATAACTAATGATTGGTTCATCTAAGAAAAATAAACCAAAAATATTTCGATGGTGAATGAATAAATCTAGTTAATGAACGAAGGAAAAAAGTAAATATTGAAATTTAAATTTTTTACAGAATTTAAACCAGAAGACTCACATTTATGGTAAAATTTTCGGCATATATTGACTCGAAAAAAATAGTTACTATAACAATATAGACAAATCCTTCGTTATCCTTCATTAACTAGATAATGTTATTCCAAAGATGTGTGAAAAATTTGAACAAAATTGCTTGATAACTTTGTGAGATATTGTGTCCACCGTCTTGAAAAATTGATTTTGAGATAAATGCGCTTAAAGTTTCACATTCGCACTGAATAATACTCGGATTGATTTGATATTTTGGAATAATATTTTAAACATATTGCACAATAACATTTTTTTTTCAAATTTTGAAATTTTGAAAACCACCTAACCCCTTAAGTGGAACAAATATTGGAAATTTATATGTACATATTTGACATATTAAAAATTTTTTTGATATATTTTTTGTAATAAATTATGATTTTTTTATTTAATTACATGTATATTATTCATAAAAGCAGCAAGACCCATATTGTGTGTTATATAATACATAGTTCAAAAAAATTATAATGGAAACATGCCTTCATGGAGAAATAATGCTCACAAGTAAAATTAATTAATTTATGTGTTTAAAAAATTAACAATTCAATACAACAACAAAAAAATAATAATTACAAGAATTTAATGACAAAATTTTCGCAGAATTTAAGAATTTAGAATTAAGCAGGTTTTTGCTTATTTTTGGTGAATTTTTTAATTAAACTTATTTATCTATTCTATGAATAAGTAAATATTCATTCTACCAACCAACACTGCATACATCAATTTGCCTACTTTGTACATAAACATTATTTGCCGTTTCATTACCACCATTCATTCTCTCCTCCATTGTACATTTTACAATAACTTGTATTTGTTGTTGCTTACTTTTAATTAGCAGTTTTCTATGTGATTCTTTACTCTTTACAATCTTTACTTTACGTGTTTATTTTTTAATTGTTATACGTTTTTTTCCATAATTTCCAATATTGCCTATTTACTTTTGCAATATTTTCACGGCCTATTGTAATTAGCCGCCAGCGCTAAACAACAAAGCAAAAGGCAATAAAAAAATAAAAATTGGAAAAATACTAAACAAATAAATAATAACAAAAAAGGTCGTAAGCATAATAAAAAAACGGGGAAGTTGCTGATTTTGTGTTTTTTCACTTTGTGGCACTGAGTGGTTTTCAATAGCGTGAAATTCGCTTTAATGCAAAATTACCGCCTTTTTGTGACTTTTGCCTTTTGCAATTATTGTTATTATTGTTAATATTTTCATTTTTTATATATATTATTTCTTATTTGAAGTTATTAGTTTCGCATAGGCCTATTGATTATTAAGGTCATGCAAGGCTTTTGTGTGCAGCTTTTGTTAGAAATTTGTTGTTTGAATTTGTATGGAAATACACTTGAAAGGCTTTGTGAGTGCAAGGTAAGCTTTGTTAGCTAAAATGCTTTGATCACAAAGTTGCTGGACTTTTTAGTGCAATTTTGTTGGACTTTTGTGATTTTGTTGGTATTAAATAAATATGATTTTTATTTTATTTTATTTTTTTTAATACCGTTTTTTACAATTTTATTTTTTTTTAACATTTTTTTCCTAATATTTTATTTTTTTAATAATATTTTTTTGAATATTTTTTTTTTTGTTTTTTTTTTTATTTTATTTTTTGTAAATTTTTTTTTAATTTTAGTGAGATTTTAGATTTTTAAGTGCAATTTTGTTGGACTTTTGTGATTTTGTTGATATTAAATAAATATCATTTTTATTTTTTTTAATATCGTTTTTTACTATTTTTTTTTAATATTTTTTTTCTAACATTTTATTTTTTTATTAATTTTTTTTTTGAATATTTTTTTTTTGTTTTTTTAATATTTTTTTTATTTTATTTTTTGTAAATTTGTTTTTAATATTTTTTTTAATTTTTTGTTAATAATATTTCTTTTATTTTTGCTTATAATTAATTTCAAAAAAAAACAATAACATCCAAAAAAATATTTTTTTATTCCCTATAAATTTGTCCGTCATATATATATATATTCTCTCAACTAAATTTTTTCAAAATCTTTCGCCTTCAATTTAAGACCCACCCATCATCCAAATGTCTCTTTGCACCCAAGTGATCTCTGTAAATCCGCTTTGTACTTAATTCTTTTGACATATATATATTTCAGACGTTCCGCACAAAGTATAACACACTAATCCCAAAACTAATTAAGTTATTTATAAAACAACAAAGAGATTTAATTGAAAGTGCACACGCCAACGCAAACACTTAAGAGAGCCTCCCTGACACCTACCTCGTCCGATTTGTCTGCATTCAGCAAATGCATTACACGAACCAAAAGCAGCGCGTCGACGAGCTGTCATTCATGCGGATCATTTCATAAATTTGTGCATATTTTTGGAAACTTTATTGTTTTGACTTAATCCACAACTAAACATAATTTAAAAAGCATTTCAGAATACAAAAACAATAAAAAAGTGAAGATGAAAGTTTCACAATCAATATGAACGCAGAGCTTTCGACAGTGTGAATACTGTAGATATGTATGTCTCAAAAGCATTCCAAAGCACAACAACAAAAATAAGTTTAAGAAAATATGAAGCGTATTTCAAAAATAAATATTTCACAAAAGCTGCAGCAAATCAGAAATAGTACAAAAACAATGCAAATGTGGACATTCATTAGTGGCATACGTATTGGCAGCAGTCGCCTTCGCTTTGGTGCCACAATATAAATTTCGAAAATATTTTAGAATTTTCAATTTTTGGTTATTGCATTTTGTGACGTTTACATGTGTGCGACGTCAAATGCATTTGGCTTTGAAATCTATGCAGCGTCGAGCAAAGAAGCTGTGTCGGTTGAAAAATATTGCTTATGCAACATATGGTGGCAAGCGTTTGGAGAAATGGCTGTCTGAATATAGAAGCAGGTGGGAAGTGCATTAGTTTGATGGAGGTTGCATGCAACATAAAGAAATTTTGATGTGCATAACCTTACTTAACCTCAAAAAATATTTTTATAAACCGAATGAGAATTACAGGCATAATGTGCACTTAAAGGAAAATACTTTTATTTGTCTCTTTTTTATAACAAAACTTACTATAATACTGTTATCTACCATAACCTCTAACAGAAGTACTCTACTTATCGTACCACTTCCCAACTAAGCTCGCTCACCTTCTCCTTCAATATATGAAATAGATAAGCGGGCATGTAGGCTAGATTAGTGGCCACAAAACAACAATAAGTATAAAAAACAACAACAAATATATAAATTAAAAAAACCGAATTAAAAATATATATATCTACAACAAAAAAAAGGGACTTGCCTTCCACACTAGTTGAAATAATACTAGCACACGGTTACTGAGTTATTTTTATAAACGCTGACAGCTTTCTTATCTGTGGCATGTTATGTTTATCTATTTATTGTCATTAAAAAGGAATTTTATCGCGGAGAAAAAGATAAAGATGGCGTTGTATTGTGGATTTCATTGGAATTTAGTGTATACTTCCGAAACAGTAAACAAATACAGTGGTAATCTTACTTATGTGTATGTATGTGTGGTAGATTTTTGTAGGCTTTGCCATTTGTTAGATAAGTGATAAGAAAAAGTTTGGCATTAAATGCTGATATGATTGTTTAGAACTAAAAATTGGTTGAAACTAATTTAAATATGGTGGATAGTGAAGAAATAATTGAATATTAAATTTAAATACTATAAAAAATAAGACAGTTTAAAAATTTTAATTATTAAATAATTTTGCAAAAATAAAATATTTTTATCAAAAAATGATCAAAAGAAGAAAATTAAAAACAAGCCTAAGAAAACTATGATTAATAATTTAAATAATTAATAGTTCTAAAAAGCATACATTAATTTATAATTAATGGCTTAAGGGGTTAGTGGTAGTCAGGACTTTTTGTTTTTTTCATTTTCGTTAAAAATATTCTCTGAAATTTCGAGTTATTAAACAAATAAGAAAGAGCGCTCGGGCACTCCCAAAACACTAGTGTAAATCTTCAAATGCGTTTTTCTCAAAACTATGTTTTTTGAACTGGTGGCAACTGTAACTCGAAACCGCTTAGTTGGTTTTAATGAAATTTATACAGCTTTTAGAATACATACATAATAATATTGGGCCTGATCGAAGCCAAACAAATAAAATAAAATAAAATAAAATAAAATAAAATAAAATAAAATAAAATAAAATAAAATAAAATAAAATAAAATAAAATAAAATAAAATAAAATAAAATAAAATAAAATAAAATAAAATAAAATAAAATAAAATAAAATGGATTGAAAGGAAATGAAATGAAATAAAATAATATATTCATAATTTATGAAAAAATAACTTAATAATTTGAATAAATAAAAATTGGAAACAAATACATATAAATTGTTATTGATTTATAAAAAATTAATTACAAGTAAAAAATTAAATTTATAAGAAATATTTATAAGCAAAAAATATGCTATTTCAATTTAGAAAAATAATAAAGAAAAAATCGTTAATAATTAAAAAAAAAAATTACAACTAAAATTATAAACCATTTATTCTTACTTCACTTCCACTTTAAAATAATTTATTTATAAATAATAATTTGAATAGTTACTTAAAATTAATTACTATTAAATTTATAAAAATTTAAAAAATAAAAAATTGAAGGAAATAAATAATGAAAAAAGTTTTAGTCTAAAATTTTTTTTTTCACCAAAAGTTTACAAAAAATTTTAAATTTTCCTAAAAATATAAAAAAGAGAATTTACTTATTTATAATTAAATATATTATTAATATTTTGTATGATTAATTCAAGATTATGCTAATATAAATAATTAATTCATAATTAATGATTTGAATAATAAACTAATATTAATAAAATCCAATTCATTGAAACACATATTTCAAATAGTAAATAAAACATTACAAGAAATAAATAATAAAAAAATCGGTTTAAGTTAAAACATATTGTTTTTTCGTAAAGTTGACAAAAATTTTGAATTTTTCCTTAAAAAATACTAAACAAATTTACTTAATTTAAAATTAAATATGTAATTAATAATATAAATAATTAATTAAAAATTATGCCAAAAATTTATTTCAAATAAATAATTATAATTTTTTCTTAGAAAAAATGAATAAATTATTTTTAATTAATTAATTAATTAAGTGATATTTAATTTGAAATTAAAATTTTATTGGTTATATATTTACACCCTTCATCACTGTTTTCCAATGATACAATTAGTTTAAGAGTCGAATTGCTGCAGTGTTCTTTAAAAAAACTTCATTCTTGAAATATCTAATACCTAATCACCTTACATTATTTCCTAAGAAAGGCACAATCTCGTAAACACTTCCGCTCACCTTTCGCAACAGTTTAGTTGGCGGCTTGCGAAATTGATTTAGATTTGATTAATCTGCTGATTTCCTTACTACGAAAAGCAATGTGTAAGCGAACAATATAAAGGCAAATAACTAAGCAGAAACTATATATACGTAGGTATGTATATAAAAATTTCTATATGAGTATATAGTATATATATGTCTGTATATATGTATATATGTAGATATGTCTGTCCATCAGTGCATTTCGTTTGTTTAGTTTGTGTTTACTTTTCGGCGAAAGATGACATCAGTGGCTATTTTCGCAAAAATGCTACAAGCAATTGTTGTAGTTGTTGCAATAGAGTGCACAAAAATACATACATACATATATACAAAATAAGTATTTACGTTGGCAGTTGCATTTGGGTTTGGTCGTCACTAGTCGACCGCTGTTGAGGTGAATGTAGACCGAAAATGAAATGCGCGTCGAATTTGCAATAAAAATTTCAAGTCATAAAAATTGAAAAGAAAATAAATGCGAAAGCAAAACAAAACTATACACTCGAAATAATAACAAAAAAAAACATAAATAACACAAATACATATGTATATACATGTATTTATATGTATATATATATGTATATACTACATATTTTTTGCAGTTACTGCCAAGGCTTAGAGGCGTTTAAAAACTGCAATTATTTATGGGTTTTATGATGCAAAGGCGAAAAAAGCAAGCAAAAACACACATTTATTTACCCGTTTGTAAAAAAATTGTTTGTCTCTTCGTTTGTTTGCGCGTCCGTCTGAGAATGCATTGCCTGTTGCATTCACCAAGCACAAGGGTCCCCTTGCATTTGCTGTTGGTTGCGCTTGAATTAGAAGCGAATCAATTCATTTTAGCGGGAATCAAATGCCAAACACACACATACAGATGGATAAAAATACTTATGTAAAATAAAATTTATTTTCTTGTTCTTCAGTTTTTTTTTCAATTTTATTTTATTAGTTGAATTTTAAAATGCCAAAGCAAGCAAATAAAGTTATCTGCCGTAGAATGAATTCCTGCAAGCGTACCGCACATAGCGCGACAAAAAGTCCAAGGCACGAAGGAATCCATTAAATTTACACACTAAAGCACCGAGTAACAACCACAAGGTGGCCGTCGTTATGTCTCTTTGACTTTATTCCGTCTGCTATACCTCTGCATGTATGTGTGTGTGTGTGTGTGACTGCTCAGCTGTCTGTCTGTCAACACTTGATTTATGTGCCAAATGGCAGCGGGCGGTGGTCGCACTCGTTCACGTTGTTGCGCATGCGTAGTTATTTTGTTTGCTGTCATGTTGTTTGCGTTGAGAATGTGTTGTTGTGGGAAGAATAGGGAAGTGTGTTAGTCAAAATTGCAAACAAATTTTTGAGAAACCCTAGTATTATGTAGAATTTGCGCGTTTCAGATATAATAATAGTAAAAATACCAAAACCATTACCATTACTTTTTATCATTACCACTACTAGTGCAAAAACTATACTCTATACATTTGTATATTTTAACTATTTTCCAAAATATTCAATATCAATACTATTATCATTACCATTACAATTGTCATTACCATTACCATTACAATTACAATTACAATTACCACTACCATTTTGAGAATCCCAAGAATTATGTAGAATTTGCGAATTTCAGATATAATAACAGTAAAAATACCAAAACCATTACCATTACTTTTTATCATTACCACTACTAGTGCAAAAACTATACTCTATACCTTTGTATATTTTAACTATTTTCCAAAATATCCAATATCAATACTATTGTCATTACCATTACAATTCTCATTACCATTACAATTACAATTACCATTACCACTACAATTACCCCTACCATTACCACCACCATTAACAATAGATATTATATTATGTGCAATTTTTACTAATATCAATTAAAATAACATCATATGAATCAATTGCCTATAATTACCAAAAGAAATACCATTACATTTAACTTATTCTACCACTAATACAAATGTATATTCTGACGGTTTTTCTAAATTTGCATATATTTTAATACAAATTACAAATACTATTATCATTACCATTACCATTACCATTACAATTACAATTACCAATAAATATGTGCAATTAGTATTTTTACTATTTTTTTTTCTTGTGCAATTAGTATTTTTACTAATACCAAATAGAATAACGACAAGAGAATCACTAACCTAAAATTACCAATAGAAATACCATTACATTTAACTAGTTTTACCATCAGTACGAATTTAATATTCGAAAATTTTATCTATCGTTATCATTTGCTTTAATTACAATTAAATAAACAAAAATTCAAATACCAATGACCAATAACCAATAACCTTACCATTACTTAATACTAATACCAAGATTATTCTCAATACAAACTCCATTCCCATACAAAATACAGATACCATATCCATTTTACCCTCTTACTAATTACAATTACTAATATTATAATTATTCAACACCAGATACTTTTTTATATCCACCCATTCTTTAAAAACTAATTATTCAGTACCTCAATTAGCAAATCCAGTAGCATTACCAGTCCAATACCATTACCATAACCTACCTTCATACTATTATCAATACAAATACAAAATAACAACTGGATTATACACAAAGATATTACAAGTACCATTACCAATACCAATACAATACTAATACCAATACTAATACAACCAATACCAAATCAAGTTTACCGACATGAGAATGTGAATGAGTATGAAAATTAGAATCAAATCCTACATCAAGAACTTACTAATTCCATTACCAGTACAAGTAATGCAAATTTCAATTACCATATTCTCACTAAACCAACCCACTGTTCTAACGCACAGCATAATTGATGTTCTGTTGGAGGTCGTTACAGACGATTTTTCAAAAAAAATTTTATGAGTTTGTTTTTTTTTCACATTTCTTCCACACTGCAGCTTTTAAGCAACACCGCCAGGCAGCAAGCAGTGGCAAGTGTGGTGTTGCCATCTTAACAGGTTTGCTTTCGTTTTCAATTTCGGAGTGAACAGAAAAAACGGAAGAACAAAATGAAAAAAAAGGTCAATATACAAGTGAAAAAAAAGGTAACAGAAAAGCGAAGCAGCAATGACGAGACGCCGCCAAAAGGAGAGTAAGTGAGGAACTTTGGTTTGGTAGCGCGGCACTGATTGCATATGCCCATTAGTGGCTCGCTGCACGCCCATTGATGAAGCACTTCGAGAGTGAGTGAGTCTGCCTGGCTGGTTGGTTGATCGTTAGTTCGCTTGCATTCGCTACGCTTTATTGTCTCCGGCCAGCTGCCAGGCAACTCAACACAGCAGCAGCGGTGCGGCGATTCAATTGAAGCTGGCTCGATGACTGGCTTGAAAGCATATCGATGACGCGCAGTGGTTGAAAGCGAAGTGAGTGAGTGAGTGAAATTTGCGATACACTGTGCTACCACCAGAGTTGGTCGGACAGTGTAAAGCGATATCCTCACTTGTTTCTGAGCCAGCCGGTTGCATGATGCTGTCTGGATTACTCAATGGTGTTGCTGCTTTGTGTTGATTCTTGACCAAATCAGTTGGACAGTCTCGACAGTGGTGTAGTGATACGTCAGCTACTCAATCGGCTGTACAGCGTTTAATCATCAAATTGCAGCGCATTAAATCATGTTTGTATGCATGCATCGTGAGTAAGAATAAGACGAAGAGCCGGCTGTTGGCAGAGAAGAAGTACCTTCCATTTATAAATAGGTAGAACGTAAGAATAAATTAACTTAGTGGTCAGCGGTACTGGGTTACATTCGTCCACCTTTGTCTGCTGTTTCATTAATAAATATTGGTGTAGAGAATCGGTCATCGGTCATACATATCTACATATATAGGTCCCACAAAGCTTAGGACCACTAGCGCTTTTAGAAGCAGTATTCTGACTGGATTCAAATTTTTCATAGATCTTCCAAGGGCCTCAACCAATTTAAAAAAAAAGAAACTCTTAGATCGCATCCGGAGCCATCCAGGGTCATAACCGAGACAAGTATCCAAGTTCATCATGATTTTTCCACGGATCTTAGTTAGTTCAATAAAAGAATATGGATATTCTGAAGAGCTCTGACCGTGAGGGTCTTTCGGTCCCAAAAAGAGGAGTAGATGGATCAGATATCTGGCAAAAATAATTAGCGAGACATCCAGCTAAAACAAAGTGAGTTTACTTGGGCTTGGAACAAGGTCTTAGTCGAACTAGAAGGGCTGTGTATCAGAGGCTGCAGTGCTGTGGAAGCAACAAGGAAGTCAAAGTTCTTACTTAAAATCGCAGTTACAATTTGGATATATCCTTAAATTCTTATATACATAGCTGGTCAGTAACCATTACTTTGAGGTACCCGCTTGACTCGCTGACCGTTAAGATTTGTTCGAATGTAGTTCTTGGAAGATGAGGTTCCAACGTCCTAGATGAAGATGTCGATCCACTGAGTACAGCGAGAATTTATCCTTTGGCGTCATTTTATGGTTGGATGGAACAGCTATATGTCATCCTATATACCAGATCCTGCGTCTGCGATCTGCGGTTCCATAACCTCTAGTAAATACAAGGCGGGTCTCAGCTGAGAAACAAACTTCGTAAGCCTAGGTCTGTTGTGTATTTATAACCGTCGTCTTAAGTATGTGGATCTATGATAAGCTTGCTCGATAACAACCAAACATCTGGTGCTTGGGGGATCTCTTACACACAGTAGTCCAGCAAATTTCCAAACAAAAAACGTTCTTATAACAAATTTAAAAACTTTTTGTCCTTCTGACTTCTCAGGCTGCGGAATAAAATCAAAAATTACAAACGTTGGTCGCAGCTTGTTTGCCTTTTTAAACTGCTATACCCTCTACACCCCTCTGCAACATTGTTGCCACATTTACATAGTTACTTTTTGCCTTTTTTTGTTGCTTTCATTTTGATAATGCTGGCAACTTCAATAGTTGCGGCGAACTCTTTTGTTTCAACTCTTTGACTCAATCTCGATTGCCTGCTTTAGTTGCTTCGTGGTCGTGGCTTGCTTGCTTTTTTTCCCCTTTCTTTTTTAAACCGTGTTATCGCTTTGGCCGCCAGTGTTGCATGAATTGTTGCAGCGTGGCAGCAACGAGCGTTTTCATGGTGGTCAATTTATGCCAGCTGCCGGCTATTGTCCGCATTTCCCCCTACAACCTCCGCCACAACCGCACACAGTGAGTGAGTCCCTTTTTCCGGCCGGTCATGCCGCATTTACCAAATGACCTGCATAACTTTGTCTTCTTCCTGTCGATTTTTGTTGGCGCTGTCAGATTGCTTACCAACTATCTTTCTTCCCGAACGCGAATCGTCCGTTCCCATCGAACCATCCAACTCTTGCGCCTTTTTTTTGATGATGATGATTTTTTTTTATTTTTTTTCGTGATGCTTCGTCAACTGGGTGGTGTTGGTCATGTTCGTTCGTTCGTTCGAGCCCCTGCGGCCAACAGAAGTAAATTAACTTTTAAATTGCGCCAAAAAGTTGGAAAACAAAACTCGAAAAAATCGCAATAATAAAACCGAAAACATAAAAGTATGGCGAATAACAAAAAGGTGGTTCGTTCACAACAAAAAATTGCCGCATAATAAGAAATTGAAACGTGCATTTATTTAGTAACCGATTCTTTTATTATGCGCTGCTTTGTTCGTGCTGCCTTTTTACTCGCCGATTTTTCAATTTTTTTTCCGATTTTTCTTTCTTTTTTTCACCTTTTTTTCACCTTTTTCTTACTTTTTTCAATTTTTATTATTTTATTTTTTCACCTTTTTCCATTTCCATTAAATTTTTTTTTCGCTCTCCCCATTTTTGGGTGCTTTGTGTAGTTGTTTTAATGCTGATGATGCTTGATATTTTATTGGCCTTTTGTTTCGCGAGCTTTGTAGTTGTTGTTGTTTTCTGTACTAATATGTACTTATTATGCTGTTCGGAAATTGAAACATTTGCAGTGAATTAACTAATTGAAATGCGATTTTAATTGATGAGCTGTCAGCTGGCGGGTTATGTGTGTATTGTTGGCATTAATGATCGCTTAATGCATCAGTGGAAATGACACATACATGGCGATCATTATGCCAGTTTATTAGGCGGATGCGACAAGGTTTTTTATTAAATTACAAGCACTTAAAGACAGAGAGAATAAAATAAAACATGAATTGCCTTATTTACGACTTAATATTAATACAAATTAATTTTTTTTGGAAAAAAATCGAGAGAGAATTTATTGACCCATTAAATGATCTCTACTGCTCTCTGTTCTGTAAATTTAATATTTTTGAGACCGATAGACAGCAAAAGAGAATGTAAATCTTACACAACTGGGAACTCCTGTTTCGAAAATATACTTTGTTTTGGCATTTTACGCGAGCTTCTCTCTTGAAAAGGAATATTTTTATTTGATTACGCCAGTTTATGTGCTTTATACCAGTTATAGTTCGATTCTTTACTTTTCAAAAGACGTGTAACATGTTCAGACTTGATTAAAAAGCACCACCGTATTTTATTTTGATTATACCAGATTATGCGATTTAGACCAATTAGAAATCGATTTACCAATTTTCAAAATTAACAAAAGAATACTTTTTCAAAATTCGTACAACATGTGTATACTTTACAAAATTGGTATAACCGTTATTCCCACTTGTTTATACCAGTTTATGTGATTTAGACCAGTTATAGTTCGATTCCTACTTTTCAAAAATCGTATACTTGTATGTCTATATGTACTTGATTAAAATTGTATAACCGTCATTTAAAGTCGATTACATCAGTTTATGTAATTTAGACCAGTTATTGTTCGATTCGCCGCTTTCTAAAATGTCTGAAATCGAACCCAGGTTATATTGCTTCATGCTCCATGTGATCTCTAAAAAAGTAGATGCCAACACAAGTCTTCTTTAAAGCCAGTCTACCATTTCAGTACTTCCACAGAAGCAATTGTATGGCTTTACAGATAACATGCAACCCTTTTTTATATATTTGACAGTCCTACCGGATAAAACCTCGGATCCAGTCATTTACGTCGAACCGACTGTCCTGAAAATGGTTTTCCGAAAGCAAAATGTGTATCAACAACATCTTCGAAGATTGAAAATAGATGTCTATAGCGTATATTTAGAAACTATGTTAACAATCTCGAAATGGAACATATGAACCCATATATCCATATCTCTGGAAGAATCACTCGTGATATAAATATTTAAGGCCAGTTGAGTTCTATAAAAGCTTTAAGATCTAAAAGCCCATATCAATAAGCTTTTTGATTTCAATTAATCGTCGAAGCACTTTGCGAGTAAAAATTTCGAATAACGTTGTTTAATCCTAACTTTTATTGATGGATCTTTTGATAGAGAAAATATATAATAGAGCTCAATTAATAAATATCGAAACTTATTTCATCCGACGTAGTAAGAAAAACGAATTTCTTCATTATATACATATACGACAAACAACGGCACATTCAGTGCGATTATAAAAATATTTCCCACCAATTGCAGATATAAATATTTCAACACCTTCTTTAAAGCAGAAGAGCACTGTGTAATACCACAAACATACAAATATCCTGTTTGTGCACATCGTTAAATTGACTCAACAACTTAATAATTTCTTTTAAATTAATTTCAAATATTTATGTATATTATTTGCAAATTGTATTTGTTTAACGAGTTGCTAATAACACTTAGTCATACATGAAGATTGACTTTTTATTACCTTGAATTTCCACTTATGTTAATATTTATATACGTTCGATATGCATATCTTCCGTTTTTAATGTTTATTTAACATTTTCCTTTTTTTTCTTCTTTTCAGTTTGCAACAAATGTTCGGTATTCGTCACCGTTGTAAGGCACACGGGCGAATTGAATGGCAATGAGTCAGTTTGAAATGACACACTCAGTTGCCACTCTCGTTAAATGATATCAACATTGAAATAAAGGTAATGAGATATGGAAACAAATTGTTTTGTAAACAACTTAGAGGGATGGGAGATAACTCGGAGAAGAGGAATGTTCGAGGAAATTCGAAGTGTAACAGTAATATGACCTCAGTTTCAACTTTTCAGTATCTTGTAGATGTTGACGGATTTTCTCGAAATAGACGATATAAAGGGTGATTTTTTAAGAGCTTGATAACTTTTTAAAAAAAAAAAACGCATAAAATTTGCAAAATCTCATCGGTTCTTTATTTGAAACGTTAGATTGGTTCATGACATTTACTTTTTGAAGATAATTTCATTTAAATGTTGACCGCGGCTGCGTCTTAGGTGGTCCATTCGGAAAGTCCAATTTTGGGCAATTTTTTCGAGCATTTCGGCCGGAATAGCCCGAATTTCTTCGGAAATGTTGTCTTCCAAAGCTGGAATAGTTGCTGGCTTATTTCTGTAGACTTTAGACTTGACGTAGCCCCACAAAAAATAGTCTAAAGGCGTTAAATCGCATGATCTTGGTGGCCAACTTACGGGTCCATTTCTTGAGATGAATTGTTCTCCGAAGTTTTCCCTCAAAATGACCATAGAATCGCGAGCTGTGTGGCATGTAGCGCCATCTTGTTGAAACCACATGTCAACCAAGTTCAGTTCTTCCATTTTTGGCAACAAAAAGTTTGTTAGCATCGAACGATAGCGATCGCCATTCACCGTAACGTTGCGTCCAACAGCATCTTTGAAAAAATACGGTCCAATGATTCCACCAGCGTACAAACCACACCAAACAGTGCATTTTTCGGGATGCATGGGCAGTTCTTGAACGGCTTCTGGTTGCTCTTCACCCCAAATGCGGCAATTTTGCTTATTTACGTAGCCATTCAACCAGAAATGAGCCTCATCGCTGAACAAAATTTGTCGATAAAAAATTTTCGAACCGAACACTGATTTTGGTAATAAAATTCAATGATTTGCAAGCGTTGCTCGTTAGTAAGTCTATTCATGATGAAATGTCAAAGCATACTGAGCATCTTTCTCTTTGACACCATGTCTGAAATCCCACGTGATCTGTCAAATACTAATGCATGAAAATCCTAACCTCAAAAAAATCACCCGTTATTATACAGTAAATTTTCAAAGTTAAGCTCTTAAACCGTAAAAAGAAAGCTAAAGCTTGAAAATACCATAAATACTTTCCTCTATTTGAGAGTTTCTTAAAACGAAATACCAAAAAAAAGTCTAATGTTTTAATGATTGTCAATGAATGTAAATTGGGTCTCCAAGGAAACGAAATAGTACAATTCTTCGAGATTGTAAAGCTTGAAAGTAGGTACAGTTCTCGAACCTCATTCCCTACCACCATACCTTACATATTTATATAATTTATTAGACGATTTTCGACCTTAATACCGATAAGGTACTACCTCTCTTTCAGACCATATTTTTATTGAAGATTCGATCTGCATTGGTGGGTTATAATGGACCTTTTTAGTTATTAGACCACAAATTATCGTTCTTATACATATGTTTGCCGATCATCCAAAACTCCAATTAGTAATGGAAGTGTTCAGTTCAGTTTTAAATGTAGTCATTTTTTTTTCCTCGAACATCTGTGGGCTCAATCTAAATGAAGGCCTTTCCACACAGGAGTTAATTGATCAATTAACCAGCATCTACTCGATTAAAACGCTGATTAAGATATCAATTTACCATACAAAATAAAAATCTATATTAATTTTTAATTGAATTTTAATCGACTTGAATTTGAAATGCAACTCTTTGATAAATAGTATTTGTAATTATATATAGGTTCTTTGTCTGCGAGATGTTGTTCACGCTACACGATGATAGATGTCGCTGCTAATAATAGCAATCAGCTGATGAAACCTACCAATTTCTTATGAAAATCAAAAACAAAAATGTATAACAGCTGATCGGTTATCGAGTGTGAATCGAAGCAGTGTGAAAAGCAAAAAAAGGTTTCACAATAAAAATTTTAATTGATCAATTAATTTGGCTGTATGAAAAGGCAGGGTCCTAAATTAACAGTACAGCACCATGAGGACTTCATTTAGAAGAGAGTTTGAAGAAATTTCTAATCCAAGTTAGACCATCATGGTTTTGGAAAGGACAAGTTTTGGTCAAAAGCGTTTTGTTCTGCAGAGATCTGCTGGAACTCCAATTGATGGATTCTTGATCACAACATGAAGTTAATTGCCTTCACTTTTAAGCAAGCACTTTTAACAAGTTCATCTAAATATAAAGAACAGTAATGCGAGAGTAATCATCATTGTATCTAGATTTACTAACAATTATAATAGATCTATGTCCATTAACAGCTTCAATTTTTTTCCAGAGTGGTCACGGAACATCTACAGGTGAACCTTCCATAAATCTAACCTCTTTTATTTTCAAAACATTTATTTTTTCAGATCCAAAATTCAAATAGCTTCACGTAGGGACCTTATCTTTTGGTTCTCTGCAAAAAACCTTCTCAGATCTTATCATAAATTACTATCTCAGTATTTCTTCTAGAAAAAGAATATTAATAGGGGTCTACAAGCGCGCCATCTATCTCATATATCAAATAATGTGCGATTAGCACTCAATAGTGATTCTCAGGGCATGCTTCCATTGTTATATAAGGTTGTCTTATATTAGGTGTCTCTTCTTAGCAATCAACTTCATATTTTACGCTTCTTCTCAAACGCTTCTGACATATTCCAAAGTGCACTCAATATTTTTAAAATTAAATCACGGCACTTCTTTGTTGAAGATATGAATTTCTGAACAACTCATAAACTCAATTTTATTGACACATACATTAATATGAAGAGCCTCCTTTTCTTTGACACGCTTTTTATGACCGCGCACTTTGCACCCTCACTGCGCCGAGTCGACCATCGTGTGAACCATGCATAATACAACGCTTATAGCATTTTATGCGTTTTTTATACAAATGTGACACTTCAAATTAACATAATTACTTTATGACTACATTTTATTGCGTTGGGCGCTAATACAACTATAATACTATTAAACAAAAAATCACAACAACAACTACTACATAAGAAAAAATCGAAAATAAAAACGCACAAGTAGTAAAGAAATTGAAAGGGCTCTTAAAGCGCGCACATAAATTAAAGGCCTTTGTGTGCTGTGCCAGGTATGACTGCTGTTGTTGTTGTTGTTATAAATGTTTAAGAAATATTAATTTAGTATCTACATATGAATGAATGTGCTTGTGCGCGCGTCATAAATGCCGCCAATCAAGTCATTGTATTAGAAATCTTGTTGCGTGGGCGCTGAGTTCTTTCTGATGCTTTTATTGCTCAACGACAAGCAGGTTTCTGCTACAAAATTGATAACTATATTAAGAGCTCGTAAAATGTGTGAAGTGCACTCGTTTGAGTGTGTATGTTAGTGAGTATAGTATAGGCACGTTTTTAGTCAAGGGCTAACAGGCAGACCATAAATTTTGAAGCGCATTTATTGCACTCTCTTTTATGTAAAATGCATGGAAACATATATTGTTGTTGTAACAGCAGAAAAACATAAAATGCCACTTTGTTATTTTGTTTAACACGATTTTTAGATATTTTTTGAATTTTCGAGTGTAGAAAATATGAAATTGCCAATTTATGAATTTATCTAGCTTTTTAGATAGGAGTTTAGTGCGCACTTCGATTAGACGATACTGAAATATTATAATAACATTTAAATAAAGTTATGTATTTAGAGCGCTCAAGTCAAAAATTAAACATAAAATTCAATACTCGGTATTTTGTAAAAGCTTTTATGGAGCTTTTCAGCTTTTTGTTACACTTTAACACTTGTATAACACAGCCAGAATTTGGAAAGAGCTTCTTTCTCATTTAACTGTCACTTTTATATGCTGAAAGTTTATAAAATAACAGTAAATCATCCAAAAATTTATTTTCTCAATGACCTAATTAATCTTTAATTTATCTCATCTAATGTGTTTTGAAAACATAAAATTTCATAAAGCTTTTGAAAACGAACTTTTTATAAACTGTTAAACGAATTCAATACATACAGCCTTTTGATCATAAACCAATTTGTTCTCAGCTCAATAAAGGTCTCTGAGAGATTTTGTACAATTATAAAAGCTCAAAAAGTTTCGAAAAGTTCCTGGATGTTTGGTATTTATTATAAAGTAAAATGCAGAGTAATCTCTCCTAATCTAAACCTCTATTAGACGGAC
This sequence comes from Zeugodacus tau, assembly GCA_031772095.1. Taxonomy (NCBI): domain Eukaryota; kingdom Metazoa; phylum Arthropoda; class Insecta; order Diptera; family Tephritidae; genus Zeugodacus; species Zeugodacus tau. Next base: position 10,732,180 of record CM062653.1, on the reverse strand, counting down.
ATCCAATGACCCTCTCTTAAGCGGACACATCCCTTTGGCGAACTAAATCGCTCGACGGTGACTGTCCATCCAAGAGAGATTTTACTATATATGTTTCTCTACGGAAATTTCTCCTTGGGTGGACATTTTTTCATGCATCAAGTCAAATTTTTAGAAAAAAGTACCTTCTCTTAGACAGATACCTCTCTTGAGCGGACAAAAATTGCTCGACTTTGAGTGTCCCTCCAAGAGAGATTACACAAAATCACAACATTCGCTTTGTTGTCCCAATTTAATGTTTCAATTTCATCTTAAAGCATTCTCCGAAACGCTCCAGCCACAATCAAGGAAGAGTTTTAAACTATTTAGATATTATAGAAAAGCGAAACCCTATCATATTCTCTATCTCTCTAACAAACTCTCTGAACACTGAAGACCTAGTGTTAAAACTAGAAAAACCTCGGTATCTACAGCTCTGAAATCATATGTATTGATATAAATATAGGCCTGGATCGTATGGATCAAAGAGGATATGAGCTACAAACATTATGATGAGTTCTTCAAAGAACTCAACCCCTCAAAGCGCTTGGGTCCAAACTGAGGGTTAAGTAGGTCATATGTTCTTCATTGGAAATAATCATAGATTCCTGAAGCCAAATGTAGTGAATTTTGAATACGGATTTCCAGATTGGTTCTTTCGTTGAACTTTGTGAATTTATATTATCAAATAGACTTACCTTTTTAGGCCTCACCTTTTCCTGGATTTATTTTGTTCCATTGTGCGTCCAGTTCGGAATAACCACTGTTTCTTCTTGGAAAGAGCACTAATAGCTGCTTGGCTATACAAGGATGCTGATCAACTCGGGAACAGATTGAAATATCTAGATTTTATTCCAAAAACATTGAGTCAAATATTTCAAATTCTGTTTTCCAATTCTCGTTGATGTACGAATGAAATTAAATGGATGAAATTATCTTAAATTAAATGAAAATAATGAAGAAATGAGCTCTTTGATCGGTATTAAGATCACTAAGGTCAGTTTCAATTCGGGTACGATACAATTGATAATAGATGAGGTAGATTTGCATCTGAAAACAGTAATGATATACTCAACGGTATATATAAAAGAAACGAAAAATGTGATATTTCTAGTAAGAAAGCACTTGTAATTGACGTTGTTAGGAAAATATTGAGGTTAGGTAACGATCAAAGTGATATCAATAAATGAGAGAAATATTGTAATAAATTCCTATGAAATGATATGGTCTCAAGCCAATATTTTGCTAAAAAAATCAAATACTTCATTTATAAACAAGAAAAGTCTGCGCGAAATATTTCCTACAAAAAAAAATATATCCGGAATTTTTTCCATTTTTAAAATTTTTAAATTAACCACAACTATTTGTTTATTTTCGCATAACAGAAAAATGCGCCGAAACAATTGATTGATTTATGCGAAAAATATTTGTTTGGTGTCTATTGCTATTGAATATCAATTTCAATTCGCTTTCAAAGAAAACAAAAAGTCTACAACAATTGTTTCAATTTGAAAGCATAAATTAAAGAGCAGCGGAGTTTTTTTTTATTTAATTTGTTTATGTATTTCTTGTATACATTGTTTTCTAGTACATTGTTTCTTGTTTCTTGTCTTTGGTATACACGCTGCTACAACAAATTATATTTATGTACTTCCTCAATGTGGGCGCATTGAAATAATTTCATATGCCAAATGTGTAATAGCCGTGCTAGACATACCGTCAGCACTCAAATTGTGGGCAACAGACATATTTCGAGGCGATTTATTTTGGGATATGAATGAAGAATGTACGCGATTTACATATGTAGAATATACATCTAAGTTGTAGATAAAGGCGATAAAATAGACAACATACATATTTTATACAATTTGTAAAATAAAATTAAAATAAGGTTACCACATTTATAAAAATAAAAAATTAAATAAAAAATTATAAAAATGTAATAACGTATTGAAATATATTACGAAAAATATTATTACGAACGAATTTTCAAAAATATTATTTTATGGAGTTGCCACCTTATAAAATGTGAAACAAAGGTTGCCAGAAGTATTTTGCTCAGAATTATTATCATTGTAAGGAATGATAAAAAAATAATTAAATAAATAAGATATTGCTTAACTTAAAAAAATATTATTTACGGAGTTGCCATCTGATCAAATATAAATTCAAATTTAAAACAAATGTTTCCCCGGAAAAAATTATAAATAATGTAGGCATGAATGTAATAATATTACCTACCCTGTTTCAGGCAACAAATATTAAGCGATATTTTTACAATATTATTTTATGGCGTTGCCACCTGTTTGAGATTGATTAAAAATTATTTGAAATAAATTCTTATGCTGAGATTTTAGAATAATAAGTGTCTACAATAATTTTACTCAATAATTTGAGTGTAATTCTGTGTGGCGTTGCCACATTTCTTCAAAAAAATGATGATATATGTAAAACATAAAATAATGCAATGTCAAGGTGAATTCAATGTTACTTAGAGGTAATTTTCTAAAAATACAAGCTATAGAGCTGCCACCTAATCAGATTTAAAAAATAATAAGTAACTATTTGAAAGTCAACCATTTGTAAGGTTACATAATTAAAGTTTTGTTCAGGTATTGCGATTTTAGAATAATTTCTCGCGATTTGTAGGCAATGAAAGCTCTTTGAAAGTTTTTTACATTTTACAAAGTTGCCAGCTAAATGTAAATAACAAATGGCAGTTTGAAAATTGGCAATAAAAAAGGCTTAAAAAAGAAAGTTCTTTACTAGTGTTTGAATATTAATACAATGTTTTGAATTTCACTCACAATGAAAGCTCGATGAATATATTGAAATTTTACAAAGTTGCCACCTAGTATTTATAAAAAAAATAAATATTCGAAAGTTAGTGAATAAAAAATGGCTGCAAAGAGACTGTTCTTCTAAGGTTTTTAAAATTGTTTTATAATTTTTAAAATTTCGGAGCTTTCATAATTTTACATTGAGCTTTTGGAGAGTTAACTGAGCAATTGTTTCCAGTGCATAAAAATGGCTCAAAGCGTGTAAATTTATTTCAAAAATCTATGCAAATGCATTTGTAGATATGTATTTACAGTTATTTAACTAGAATATTTGCAAGCTTGCACAGACAGCAGTCTCACTGCCGCCAATTTGCCTACAAAAAGAGACAATAAGCGATATTTGCAATTTCCCCATAGAAAGAATAGAACATAGCTACAAATAAATGAATATATTGTATTTATATATATATATAAAGTCATATAGTATATTTATTTCATGCCTGCTTTTTGCTATTTTCACGCTACGATTTAAAAATAGCTACAAAATCGACACTTGTCGACGTTCGACAGACTGAGCCCAACGCAGCAGACGCCAATATTTATATACACAAAATACACTGTACACATACTCGTATTTTGCTCAACAGAACTTTGAACACAAAAATGACTTGACGGCGCTGCAGCAGTCGAAGCGTAAGGGGGTGTGTTGATTGAAAAACGCCTCGTTCCGGCTTGTCAATTAGCTGACGAGCTTCCCTAAACGGACGTGTATGCCTAGCTGTATTCATTCATTCACAAATACAGGCATTCAAGCACCTAAAAAGTACTCACAGACAGTCAGACAACAGGCGACCTTTTAAAGTCGCTATTTGAAAAGCTCAACAAAAAACAGAAAATTAAAAAAAAATTGAGAATTCAACCTGACATACAAACCTTGCTCTGCCAATTTTGTTATATTGTTTTTGGTATTCTTGTTGTTGTTGTTGTTGTTATTGCTTTGTAATTGAAATTTACGCGAATTTAATTAAGTCGTTTGCCATATTGTTTGATGTTTTTACACAACATTTTCCAATTAAACATTAGAGAAACGCATTCGCGCTCATATTGTTGGCTTTGTTTTTGGATTTTGTTTTTGTTTTTTGCTTATCTCTTTTATTTTTAAATTGTTATTTGTAGCATTAATTGTTTTTGTTGTTATTTAAATAATAGTATTTATTTTAAATTTTATTTTTGGAATCAGTAGTTCAGCAGTTGTTGTAGAATCAGTAGTAGTTTTAGAGGTAGCTGGATGGGAAAAAACTAAAAATTAAAAAATTAATAAGAGCATAGGTTACTCAGTTTACGGGAAAATATGAAGTTCTTTAAGATCTTTAAGATCCTAAAAACAACTCTTCAATTGACCGACCGAAAACAAATTCTTCACAATTCAAAACCCTTGAGGATTGAATTTGGATAATTATCCAAAATATCATTACAAAATCTCCAATGAAGAAATCTACATGATCTATATGAAATGCATTTGTATGCGATTGAAATAGCGAGAGCGGATTTTTCCATTAATAATATCCATCTCCTGACAGACCTCTAACCAGAGTTCCCTTTTATAGATTGGAGCGGCGAAGAGTCTCCCAAACTCTTAATCTTGAAGATCGCCAAATCTTAAATCGCAATGATTTGTGTAAGCCTATATAAGGCAAAAATATCGAGGATGGACATTTTTCTCTAACAATTTTATCACCCAATATATTTTTGAGTAGACAAAGAGCGACCAAACATTTTTTTGCTGAGGGACTTATCTTTTCAAATATAGATTGTTGATAGAGTAGACTGAATTCCACTATATAGCTCATATTCTGACCTTGTTTAGGCTTGGAGAGCTTCTAAGTTGATAGACGCTCGAGACAAACGAATTTTCGAAATGTACTGTACATATCTCGACGATGGGGAAGGCTGAACCGAGTTGAATGGTTTTTACGATTTATTACCGATATGTTATGGTGGTTTCAAAAAGTTCTTTAGGACTATAAGAAAAATAAACAGTATAGGTATATAGAATAGGAAACACTATAAACAACACGGGTACTCGTTAGACAACTTAACCTGAAATATTAGGTCTACAACTTTGCTTCCGCCGTTTTCCAATAGATGTCTCTAGGGTCAAGCACTGGTCGATTAAATCGATTTTTTTATATCGATCTTGGACATTTGTGTCAACATTAACCCAACAAAATATTTGTAGAGATCTGTTTGTATCCCAAACTTATTCTCAACTGAAAATGTCACTTTTTGAGCCGAATTCTCGACATTTGCGGGAAATTTTGCTTTTCTTTTTTTAATTCCAAGAAAAGTGCGGCTGAGGCTCATCGAATGCTTTCGGATACGGTGAGGCTGTCCTAAGTGAAAAAACCGTAAATTTACAAAAAAGCAAAGTTGTAGACCAATATATTTTTTGATGTGGGTTGCCAACTAGAATATTTACTACTTTTAACTACTTTTAATAAATCAAATATTGTCTGAAAAGCGTTGCCAATTATTCAAAATTTTTAATTTCACAAAAATTATAAAATTAACGAATTATTTAAATATGTGTATAAAACTGAAGAAGTTTTGGAAGGCTTAAAGTTGAAAATATTTGTATCAAAGAGTGTTGCCACATTTTGAAAAATATTTTTACAATGAAATTGATAATAAATAAACATAAAAAATTTACAACTATTTAAGATATTGAAACAACAACTCAAGGGGAAATATTTTTTTTTAAGAGTTGCCACCTATTTGAAATTTTTAATTGAAAAAACTAATAAGATAAAGAAATAATTAATATATTTTTATCAAATTTAGGAATGAATGCTTATAGTAGAAAATATTACTGGATGAATGTTGCCATATAATTGAAATTTTAAATTCAAACCAAAATTATGTAATAAAATTAAAATTAAATTATTGATATGAAATATAAGGTAACTGAGAAATATTAAATATTTTTTTTATTTAAATTTAATTTTTGTTTTTCGATTACATTCAATTTTACATCTCCGAAATATTTTGTTCGAATATCTTTCAACTTCATTCAAATTCATGCATTCAAATTACACGACATTCACTGCACGCATGCCTGACTTTGCTTTCATATTTCATTTCTTGTTGCTTTATTTATGCAATACTTGTATTATCAAAGCTTTAATTGCATTTATAATTGCTCTGGAATTTATTATATTTGCTCTCGTCCAATAGACTATGAAAAAGAAATAGAGAAGAAATTTAACACACAGAGTTGCGTTCAATGATTTGTTGTAGCTGATGAATGAATAAATGGGTGAATGAGTGAATGTTTGGTATATTGGACTACAAGCTGGACCAATACAACAGTACAACAACAACAAATTAATTAGTTAAAAAAAGAACAGCTACACATACAAACAAAGATCAGTTGTGATTATAATTGAAAGTTCATAAAACGCAGTTGACCTCTGCTGGAATGCCAGCCATCGTCCCAGTGCCACGATGACACAGTGGGTGTATACAGTATGCCACATTACCACATATTTATATTTGTTATTGTTTTCTTTTTGTTGTTTTATTGCTTCATTTATGCCTTGAGTGTGTCTTTCACGCTTTATATCGCAGCAGAGTTCAAAGCGTCTATGTTCTATGTCGTTTACTCTATCATTAAATTGTCCATGTTATATGCGGTCATTAAAGCTTAGTTTGTACAGTTATGCGGCAAGTGTCAATTTTTATGACGCCACCATATTTAATTGGTTTTTGACAAATTGCAGACACACACCCACACCCAAATTCTTGTGCAGTGTGAATACTCAAATGCAAAATCATCAAATAATTTTTAATTTTATCTGCTTTTAATTGCTTGTAGTTCTAACAACAACTAAACTGTGGAAACTGGAAGACTACGTCGTAAGACAGTTGACTCAGTGCGCAAAGAAAGTAGAGCAACTCATGTCTCTGGAATGCATGCATTTAACTAGAATTCGTTATGCGTAATTTCCAACACTTTTGTTGTTGTTTTTTTTTTCGAGAAAATAGCAGTCATTATTATTTAACGGGGGCACAGGTTTCTTTGGTCATATTTCAATGAACTGTTATCTAGATACAGTTAGGCAGAAATAGTAATGATTTAAAAAAATTTTCTCATATTGAAAATATTTGTAACGGAAATTAGTGAGTGATATCTTCTTAAAAATGTATCATCAAATGAGATCTACCGCCATATAACGGTAAATTTAAATCATGAGTTAATAAAAAACTAGATTTTTAGATTTTAGATTTCTAGGGTAGACGATTGAGACGAAACCAGAATTCCAAGAATTACTTAAATTGTTTTCCTTTAAATGTGCCGCTCGAACTCAGTATCCCGAGAGAAAATTATCACTATTGGTATATAGCCCTTTTTAACAACAATTTTATCAAAACAAAGAAAGTTTGGCTGTAATATAGATTGTTAAATATGTTTTGAACATTTTAGAACCACATCTGATTATTAAATTCATTCAGGGACATAGAAAACGCATTTATTTATTTTTAATAAACCTGTTGAGAATTACAAATGGTCACGATGTTGATAAATGAAAATTTTTTTTAAATAATTTTTTTAAATATGTTATAGATGCACGGCACATCATTAAGTTTAAAAAAATTAAAAAAAGGTTTATAAAATGCAACAATATTTGTCACGACGCTAAAAATCGAAAACACGTTTTAAATTCCTACGTCACTACGACAAAAAATGTTCAACATTAATAAATCTGTAGTTCAAAGTGTAGAAATAACAATTTTGAAAACAAATCGAAGTTATAAATTAAAAGCAACGCATCGAAAACCAAAACTAATCAGTAAAACCAGAAATAATTAAACCAAAACCGAACTTATCAGCAAATGAGCTTAATTTATTAGTGGCTATGTGTGAGAGAGAAATAGGAAAAAATCCAATTTGAATAAATTAAGAAACAAATTCAATTATTTATCAGCTAGCTGACAGAAATTAAGCGCTTAGTGGGAGATAATTTGTAGTTGCTTAATTTATTTATTTTTTCAATTTTCTGCTGATAAGCGGAAATTTTTTTTAAGAAAATTTTAATATTGAAATTTATTAATTAAAAATTAAGAAAAGAAACATTGAGAGGACTGAATTTTATTATTGAGGCATGGGAACGATGTAGTTTTTGGAGAAAAAAATGCAACAATTTAAAAAAAAATTAAACATAATAATTTTAAAAAAAAAAAAAAATAATTATTAAAAATCAATTTTAATTTTATAAAAACATATAAAAAATTATTTAACAAAATACAAAAAAAAATCAGCAAGCCAACTCAAACCACCAGAACGCTCAGCAATAAACCTCAACCAAAAAAAAATCTTGTACTTAATATGAACGCACATAAACTGATACAATCTACAATAAACACACTCTCTAAATTACAACAACAAGAAATATTGTGACAAAACCACAATATTTATATAACAATTATTATCTGCACATCGCACTGAGTTATTGTTTTTTACAATTTTTATTTATTTTTGTTTTTGTCATAGCTCACTGGGCGACCTAAATTTTGTCAGCGCCCGCAAAATTTTGTAAGAGTATGTACTCTTGCACGGCATGCATAACTGTTTACATACTATATATATAAATGAATGTATGGTTATATATGTATGTATATGATGTGCTGCATAAAAGTATGTGATATGACCAAATCGTGATAGCACCATTGACCCGATTCCACTGCCGTCAACTGGCTTGTTAACGCTTGTTTACTGACCAGCTTCAGTGAATTTATGAGCTCGTGAGCGTTTTGCGGTTAACATACATACATATTTACATATTGGTTTATATATAGATACATATATGTATATTCATAAGATCAAGAGTGTGAAAAAGTTGAAAATTTCAAAAAAAATTGTAAAATTTAAAAGAAAAATTTTTAGCTTCTTTCAAGAACTCTTAAAAAAACACTCAGGAGCCTAAATTTATCAAAAGCCTTAAAAAAGTTGTAAACATAACTATGGTCTATCATATAAAGAAGTTTAGATTTCCTGTTTAATACTAATGGAGTTTGGTAACCAGCTGAACTTGTAATTCTCATGTTTCTTTATCACAAGCTTTCTCACTAAGAAACTCTTTCTTCAGAAATAGCAACAAATATTAAATGTTTCGACACAAGGTTTTCTAAAAAAATATCATGATAGAACAAGCCAAATCACCGTGGTCTGTTAAGGCTTTCCAAAAAATATATTATGAAAGATCTACCCAAAATGGTGTGATTTGTAAGGTTGATCTTAATCTTAGTCAAATAATGCAAGACCCTGGAACAAAAACTACAAGTTTTATGATCTATAGGTCCTTCCTGAGAACATCAAGTCAGGATAGATTTCACACACTGAAGAGAACTGTTGAAGCATCGGTTGTTACAGGCGGAAATTCAGACTATAACTCTGGGCACTTCGGAATGAACAAAAAACTACCAGCTTGCTATTTGGTATTCCAGAGCTTAGTACTATCTAATATTGTTGGCCTGTTGTGCGGGGACGAATCAATTCTGGTTCGTTCTCTTGTTTAAGTATACGTGACCTAAGAAAATAACTTTCGAAGGCTACGAATGCAGATTGTGCCATTAACCGAATAGATTTGAAAGCATTTCTTGCTTATAATCCCCACGCGTATAAGCTTTTTCCGGATTTTTGCTTCGATATGAGTTTCTTCTTAAAGAGATTGTTAACAGATTCGACCATCTCAGAAATGGTACAAATAATTGTTCCTCAGAATAATATTTCTAGACAAATGGAGATAAAAGAAGACTTGAGTAAATTATAGGGGTTAAGCCTCAAGAGGATGTTCTAATATTCAGATATTTGAATCAGTGAACTCTTAAAGGGGTGATGCTGCTTTGCTTGACTTCACCCGATGTAAACTCAGTTCCGTTTCATTTATGCAGACCCAACTCTCACGAGTACATATTGTATACAGCAGGCTTAGTGAGTTCATTCATAAGAAAGTCGATTTCTTCCCTTGTGAGATTCCCATTCGGCGTATGGGTTCGATATTCGAAATAAATATATGTATATAGTGTTCATTTGTGGTTTTTAATAAGTTCGTGATTCAAATAAGCGGAAAAAGTATTTCAAAAATTTGATAGTACGCGGAAAACCCGGATATGTATATTAAACTGCCCTACAGACTACAAAAAATTATACTTATTATAAACTTTCTGCCGAAAAACGGAAATGCTTTCTCAATCGGTTTCTAGCTAAAAAACCACGCAACCACTTAGAAAAGTCACAAACCACAAGTCTCAAGCTAACAACTGTCGAGAAAAATATAAAAATAAATACTCGCAAAGCCCAAAAAAAAACTAAAAATTAAACGAAAATTAAAAATAATAAAATAATAACAAGAAAGCCAAACAGTTACAGCGAAAAGATCTAAATCGTGCCATTTCATGGTTTCATATTTTATTTATGAGTTTGTGGCTGTATTTCATCTTAGTGTTGTTATTGTTTTTGTATTTTTTTCATCTACTACACACTTTCGACTACTTGATTATTTAAGCTTTTCCACGAAAGTCAAGCAGTAGCTACACTATAATATATTTATTACTTCGAGTGAAGTAGTAATTTACGCCAGTCGGCATTAAGTATGAGTATACAGACACCTAGAGAGAGTGGCAAGCCGAGTGGCAGTGGAAGCGGTAGTCGGTTGGTAAGTTGACAGTTTGGCAGTTGTTGGCTGGTTTTTGTTTTGGCCACTTGCAGTTGTTGTGAATTACGAATGTTGCCTCTTAATGTTGCTAGCCACATGTTGCTGACTGTCGTTTGGCATTTTGTGGCACTATTTAGTTGCCAGTTTGGCAGCTGTAAGGCAAGCAGCACTACCGGTTTGTTAGAAGTATATATGTGTTTGTTTTTAAGAAGAAAATAATAGCTAGGTAAAATAATTCTTATTACACACTCGTAAATGTGATTTACCATAGGCATTATTTCAAATTTTATTTCTTCTTGAAATTCTCTAAAGAGCTTTTATTTTTACTTATGTTACTCTTGTTGCTTTCTTGTTTGAATTCTCACTGATCTGCAGTGTCATGGTTAAGTCAACAGCTAAGCGGCTAAGTATACCCAGTATACCCAGTTAGGGGAGTGGTTGGTTAACGATATGTTACTAATACTTTTTTAAATTTTTTTTCTTGCAGAGCTTTGACATTAAACCGTTTAAATGTCAAGCTCATGTCTGTGATATTGGATTTCATGCTTGACAATTAAGTGAGCGAGGCATTAGAGAAATATATGCAAATACATATATTATGTATATATGTAAGTATATGTGGCTATAAGAGCTTCATACCAGTTAATTGTTGATACCGGCTGGAATCGAGACTTGATTGTCCAAAGATGCCGGTAGTTTTAATGAGATTAATGTGAGGTCACCCGTTTAATAAGTAAAATAAAGCAGTCGAAATATGAGGGTCCCAAGTTCATATGCATATTATCTGCCAAAAGATAATTCGAAGAGAAAACATCTTTAGGCGATTGCTCCCGCGAAATTTGTTAGAGGGAATGATTTCGCGTGTTCTTGGTCTCGGAAGTAGTTCTGAGATCAACGTTCATGTCTAAAAATCGCTTAATTTTGGAGCATGAACTTTTTTTTACTATTATATGACAGCATGACAGGTGGTGTGTCAACATGACAACTCAGGTTTCATAAGTCCATTAAGTCAAAAATTTTATTATTTTTTTATTATTTCCAAAATAAGGAAGAGAAGTGACCGAAGAAGTCTGGTATAGACATGGATTTTAGTGTTCTTCTTGAAGAGATCGTTAACAGATTCGTCCATCTGAGAAATTCTATAATATATTTTATATGAACAGTAGATCGGTTGGACCACCAATAGTTCTCACGATATATCTGTTTATTAGACTACAGCTAGTCCACCCACAAAACATAAAATGGTCATGTTTATTTTTAAGTTTTTAAGAGATTCTCTTCGGAAGACTGCTTGTCGAGTTCCGTGTTTCACGACTTATCTGCTAAGAAATTCGAGGACTACTATGAACTGTAGAACTGCGCATGAATTATGATCCCATTAAATAGGTATACATATGACTAAATTTGACTGCCAGACATCCAATAGTCCTCGAGTGGGGATCACTTCTCACCGGAATATTACTTTTAGGCAGAGAAGACATAAGAAGACTCGGATGAAATTTAGGGGTTCTGTCAAGTGAAGATTCAAGAGGAAATGTTAGGCAGCTTTTTGATGTTCTAGTGTTGGATAAGAGGGATTTTCAGACATTTTTCAAGTGATCTCGAAAATGTTAAAGAATGATGATGCTTTGATTGACTTCAACGGTTGTAAGGCCAGTCCCAATCCAATTATGTATGAAGATATATCCGATATATACGCGTTAGAGCGTTTGAATTGTTCCCAACCGCCTTGGTAAGCACATTTATAAGAAAATCAGAAAAGATCCATAAAACAATCCATCTATATCTATCCAAATCTTACACTATCACAATAACTACCTTGAGGTTGCTTCTGTTATATCAGAACATCTGACAGAGCTGTACAAGTTCACCCTCTAGAAAAATTAGAAACCATTGTAGATAAAATCTGCGATATTTCTAATATTAATAAGGGATTGACCTAGAACTCAACACCCCTCCACCCATTAACGTTATTTATTGCGAATTTCCGCTACATCCCTCAATAAAAACAGATGTCATATTCCGACAGCTCTTGCTAATTGAATCCACTTTGGTGGCCACAGTGCGCCAGCGTCTTTTTTTGCGCTGAAAATTCATTCATTTGATTTTACAGCAAGCAATTGCTGCCAAGCGCACAGCTCGCGCGAGGCGACACAGTCAATAGTAGTAATTGGCGGTGTCAGTTGCACGCGCTCTGGACACTGTTGCTGCGCAAACAATACACATAACTGAGCGCATAAATTAGGCATGTAGGAAAATGGGTGTATGGGTGTATATGTATCGGAGTGCACACACATACATACTTGCTTTGTGATGCAAAAATGTCGATTGCGCATCAATGTTGGCATAAATGTTTCCGCAATAAAAATCAAATTTAATAACATTGAAGTCTACTTGCATGATCATATTGTTGTTGTTGTTGTTGTTGCTTGTGTGTAGATATGTTTTTATTTATGAGTACAAATATGTATGTAGATAAACGCTTGCAAACATAAAAGTTGCTATGCATATATATTATATGAGAGTGGAATACTACAGTGCAACAAATGCAAGTTCATGGTTTTCGAGTAGAAATGCAAACTGTTGTATATACTTATATACATATATATGTACTATATAAAATACATCTGTACATATATAAAAGTATATATTTACATCTATTCCTCAATTTCTGCTTGTTTTGCTTTCATTTCTCCTACTAGATGCCATTGCTTGCTGCAATTTCTCAATTTTTCTACACCAAAGCATTGTTGTTGTTGTAATTTTGTTGTTTTTGTTTTTGTGTACAGTGCACATTAAAATTAATTGAAATGATTTTTACAACGGTGTAACGTTTGAAGTCGTAAATTTTGCATTTTGACGGCCAACAAACATTATTTATGTATGTAAATACATACATGCATACGTAATCTCACATACGGTAATATACATACATATGTTCATATCTACATTCAATTTTAGACACTGTAGAAAGGCATTGAAATCTAAATGAATGAGGCGAGTGAATGATTTTAACCGTTTTGTTTGTGCGGACACTTTTTATTTTATGCAAGTTTGTATGAAAGTATGTTTGTATGCATATATGTATGTATGTATATGTGTTTGTTTGCCATAATAATTGTGCTATAAATGAATGCAAAGGCTAGTATGCAATTCAGTTTTTTTTTTTTAATGGAAATGCCTGTGTTTTCCAAACAAGCTATTAGCTATGTTTATTGTAGATTCATATTTACATACAGTTATATATATGTATGTACATATATATTTGCTCATATGAATGCTTTATGAACTATGCCATTACGGAATATAAAGGGTGATTTTTTAAGAGCTTGATAACTTTTTTTAAAAAAAAAACGCATAAAATTTGCAAAATCTCATCGGTTCTTTATTTGAAACGTTAGATTGGTTCATGACATTTACTTTTTGAAGATAATTTCATTTAAATGTTGACCGCGGCTGCGTCTTAGGTGGTCCATTCGGAAAGTCCAATTTTGGGCAACTTTTTCGAGCATTTCGGCCGGAATAGCCCGAATTTCTTCGGAAATGTTGTCTTCCAAAGCTGGAATAGTTGCTGGCTTATTTCTGTAGACTTTAGACTTGACGTAGCCCCACAAAAAATAGTCTAAAGGCGTTAAATCGCATGATCTTGGTGGCCAACTTACGGGTCCATTTCTTGAGATGAATTGTTCTCCGAAGTTTTCCCTCAAAATGGCCATAGAATCGCGAGCTGTGTGGCATGTAGCGCCATCTTGTTGAAACCACATGTCAACCAAGTTCAGTTCTTCCATTTTTGGCAACAAAAAGTTTGTTAGCATCGAACGATAGCGATCGCTATTCACCGTAACGTTGCGTCCAACAGCATCTTTGAAAAAATACGGTCCAATGATTCCACCAGCGTACAAACCACACCAAACAGTGCATTTTTCGGGATGCATGGGCAGTTCTTGAACGGCTTCTGGTTGCTCTTCACCCCAAATGCGGCAATTTTGCTTATTTACGTAGCCATTCAACCAGAAATGAGCCTCATCGCTGAACAAAATTTGTCGATAAAAATTTTTCGAACCGAACACTGATTTTGGTAATAAAATTCAATGATTTGCAAGCGTTGCTCGTTAGTAAGTCTATTCATCATGAAATGTCAAAGCATACTGAGCATCTTTCTCTTTGACACCATGTCTGAAATCCCACGTGATCTGTCAAATACTAATGCATGAAAATCCTAACCTCAAAAAAATCACCCGTTATTTACGTCAATGTGACTTGCAGTTTTTGCCAATTAAGTAGTGAAATTGAAAAACCGTAAGAATAAAGCAATAAATTTACCTAACTGTGATTTCTTGTCACAAATCGTTGGCGTTTACAAGATAAATACGGCTAGTTGGCGGTATATCCGTGTTTCGAATGCAAAATATTGCACTGAAGGTGGGCTAAATTGAAACGGACGTGAGCTACTACATGTAATAGTATATAATTGATATTAAATATTTAAATTAACATAAAATAAAAATACTCAAAAAACTTCGAGTTAGAGAAACTTCCGAGTTACGGAAGGTAATTTGTATGAAATTTTACTTCTATTGCCAATTCAAGAGTTGGATTTATGGAGAACTTGGAGTCAGGTTATGAAAGTTCAACTGTATGTATATAAAAAAATATATTTCGGTGGCTTAAAATTTTAGAAATTGTGGAAATTAAAAATTATAGTACTAAAACTGAAATTCATGAGTTCAGATAATAACTGAAAACTCGATAAATAATACAAAAATCGTAGCAATGATATTGAAAAGGAACATATCATCTACCATATTAGGTTATTTTTGAAAACGTCAAAAAACAATATAAAAAGTAAAAATTTTACCACGCCCACTTTTAAGAATTTTTTTTATATATTCCACAATGTATATCATAATGTAATCCCAACACAGAAGTGTCAAAATTAGCAAAATTGTTCCTAAGCCCTCTTGCCATATAACCACCATTTGATTTTCAACAGCTTCATATTCGACAGAGCGTTACAAAATTTTATTATAAAACAAGAAAAAACGTTAACTTCGGCTGTACCGAAGCTAATATACCCTTCACAGGTGCATTTCTTTTAGTAACTATGTGTTTAAACAAATCTAAAGACGAAAGAAAAAGTAAATAAAAAAAAGAAAACATTTTACTAATTCTTTTTAGCCGGGTTGTTTGCTAGAAACATTAAGGTTATATAGTTAACCGATCTTAACAATTTCTTTGGATATTATATTATTACCTTAAGCAGTAATCCAAGTCAAATTTCGTGAAGAACCACGTCAAATGCGAAAATTTTCCATACAAGCCATTGATTCCGATCGTTCGGTTTGTATGGCAGCTATATGCTATAGTGAACCGATCTGAACAATTTTTTCGGAGATTAAATTATTTCGATGAGCAATAACTCACACCAAATTTCGTGAAGATATGTAGTAAAGTGTGGAAGTTTTCCATACAAGCCCTTGATTCCAAACGTTCAGTTTGTATGGCAGCTATATGATATTGTGGTCCGATATCGGCAGTTCCGACAAATAAGCAGCTTCTTGAAGAGAAAATGACATCTGCAAAATTTCAAAACGATATCTTAAAAACTGAAGGACTAGTTCGTATATATACAGACAGACGGACATGGCTAAATCGACTCAGTTCAACATACTCATCATTTATATACATACTTTATAGGGCCTCCGACGCTACCTTCTGGGTGTTACAAACTTCGTGACAAACTTAATATACCCTGTCTGTTCAGGGTATAATGAATGTAGATTTTTATTTTGTATGGTAAATCGATCTTAATTAGCGTTTTAATCGAACAGACACCGGTTAATTGATCAATTAGCTGCTGTGTGAAAAGGCTATAAGTATGTTTCAAAAAATACTCAAATAAAATCTCAATAAAAAGTATTAGTATATACGTATATTCTTTTAAACCATTATTAAGGATATGCAGTACTGGCTCTTATCGATTCTGCACACTTTAAAGTAAATATTTGGGATACTAACAGCCGGTTTCACGAAACAAATTTAAGTGAAAAATAATTAATTTCAATTTCACCATTTGACTTAATTTTATATTTAAATGGTCACGCTTTGCCATTTAAATCTTATTTAAATACTGTCATATGTAACCATGGTTACGCTTTTCTATCAGGTGAATTCCCATTTGTTTACCATTTTGACCAAGAAATACAATTTATTTGTTTACATAAATCAGCTGTTATTCTTACTAACATCCCTGCCTTTTAATTTTTTTGATGAAAACTGGTAAATTGATATTGAAAATAGACGAACGCGTTCTACAACTTAATCTAACAATGAATACTAAACTATTGAGCCACATTTTCTGATTGAATTTTTGAAGACATCTCACAATATATCATATATAATATTTTCTATAAGTTCAGATAATTTGTGAGTATAATTCTGCTTTGGTACTATGTGAGTATAAATTTCATTACTGATTTGTGAAAACAAAACTGGGGTTGTAAGTAAAAGTTTTTCTTAGATGCATTCAATTTCCTACAGGGATAGCTGTCAAATCAGCTGTCAAAGGAAACACATTTGTTGGCCTTACATCCTGAAAATGTTCAAACATTGTTGAAATTTATTCACAAAACTCGTTTAGTCATACACCTAGAACTCTGTTCGAGAAGTAAATATCATACAATTTTCGAACCAACAAAGCTGTAGTATTGAAAAATTTCATCGAATTAATGAGATTTATTTTAAAATTTTTTATATCTCTAAAAAACCACCCTTTGCATGAAAATAGTTTTTTACTATTATTGCTTTATTAGTCAACGTTTCTCGCTTTTCATTATAAATAATTACTTATTTAGTTACTTATTTGTATATGTACAGGTATATTCAATTATATGAATATATTTAGTTGACTGTAAAACATGTCAATAACATTTAGTCTCTCAATCAATCAGTGCCGAAGGTATGTTGTCAGTTCGTAATTAAATTTTTATAAATGCACAATAAACATTTGTAAATGTCTAATAAAAATGCCAGCTTAGGCGGCTTGTTTAAAAACAAGGCAAGTAAAATAAACAAACGTAGAAGTAGATAGTTACTTGAAGAGAATGTAAGTGAATTTGCAGTGAAGCAGTGAATTAAATGAATGGTTATTATAAGAAACGGAAAGTTATATGGAATAATAATGGATTATATACTAAACTATATATATCTTATATATATATAAAGGTCAATATTATTCCAGGTTACTAAAATAAAAATAGAAATCAGTCTCAAGCCACAAAAAAATGTATTTAATTTACATTTATATATAAAAATATACATTTATACATTTCTTCAATCTTATTTTCTCTATAGCAAGCATGACTCAAAGAAATTATTGCTTATATTTAACCGCATATCCTCCACTCACACGTACATCCATATTATTTTTGCTAGAAATTGCAAATATTCCTTGCAGTATTTTCATTTATTTATGCATATTTCTACGGCACCTTTTTTGTTTTTGCCACTGCCATTATGCGCTTACACATTTGCCATGTGATTCTTTTATTGCGCCGAACATATGTTTGTGATTTTTAATAGACCATTGCTTGAAAGCCGTAAAAATTTTACGATAAATAAATTTTCGTTTGTAATGCATAAATGCTTATTTAGACATATTTAAATTTTAAATGCACAGCTACTGAATGCAGGAGATATTTCGCATGAATAAATGCGATATTTTTGCGTACTTTGTCAAGTGTTTCGCCTGAGTTGAAGGTAAATAAGTTAGAAGTAAATTTTGGAAATTTAATTTAAATTAAAGATATATAAGTAATAAATTTCTGGTTAAATTCAGGCAAGATAAAAAATATGATAATTTCACTTTCTGAAAAATTTAATATTAATTTGTGAGTATATATGGCACAATTTCTCACACAAAAATATGCAATACATATTTCCATATAAATTATTTTATATTTTTTGCTTTCAAACACAATTATTACGCCATTCAAATAAAATTATTAAATATTTACACTGAAAAATCAGCTCATGAATTTCTTTTTTATTTCCAGCTTCTCAGAATTGCTGTGTTCTGCCAAATGGTGAGTCAAATCTATCGATGCTCTCTGGTTTACTGTTTTCAAAATCAGTAGTCAAAGTAAGTTAAAATTGGAGATAATGAAAATCGGTTACATATAAATATACAATAAATATAAATTATGTGCCGTCTTACGCTCTTTAATCAAGTTTAAGTTGAGACTCAAGCCCGTGGTACCTTTGGCATTTTAAATTTATCGACTATAAATATCTTCCCTGTTATTTATCAAGTTTTTTATACTCTCGCAACAAAGTTGCTCAAGAGAGTATTATAGTTTTGTTCACATAACGGTTGTTTTTATCACCCAGAAAGAAAAGAGTTTGATATGGGGTTATATATATATAAATGATCAGGATGACGAGTGGAGTTGAAATCCGGATGTCTGTCCGTCTGTCTGTCCGTGCAAGCTATAACTTGAGTAAAAATTGAGATATCTTAATGAAACTTGGAACACATATTCCTTGGCACCCTGAATGCTTTCGAAATTGGGCAAAATCGGTCCACTGCCACGCCCACACGAAAACCGAAAACACATAAAGTGTCATAACTAAGTCATAAATAAAGTTATGAAAGTAAAATTTGGAATAAAGAATTGCCTTAGGGAGGGGCACATCTGGATGTAACTTTTTTTTAAGTGGGCGTGGTCCCGCGCCCAAAATTTATATATATCTTGCAAACCAATGAAGCTATATAAACCAAACTTTCTGCAGTCGGTTCTATTACGTACCCCACCACACACCATGAAAATAGTTAAAATCGGATAATAACCACGCCCAACTCCCACACAAAGGTTACGTTGAAAATTACTAAATGTGAGTTAACTCACTAACGAAAAACGTCAGAAACACTAAATTTTACATGAGAAATGGCAGATGGAAGCTGCACTCTGATTTTTTTACAAAATGGAAAATGGGCGTGGCGTCGTCCACTTATGGGTCAAAAACCATATCTCAGGAACTACTTGACCGATTTCAATGAAATTCGGTATATAATATTTTCTTGACACCCTGATAACACGGACGAAAAATGGAAATCGGTTCACAAGCACGCCAACTTCCCATATAACTCAATTTTGAATTCCATCTGATTCGTTCACTGTATAATATATACATAAGGAACCGATAAAGATAGCGGAATACAACTTTACACAAATACTGTATATAATCCGTGGCATCACTTGTGAAAAAATTGTCGAAATTGGACTATAATTTTTCAAGGCCCGGATATAACCTTATGGTAATTTTTCACCGAAAATATAGGTAGGTCTCTCAGATATCTTAATTTAATTCAGAGGCAATGCTTTTCTTCTAATAGTGTGTCTCTGTATCAGAAATGGTTAAAATCAGGTCATAACTTCCCCTAGCTCTCCTTTAGTTATTTATAGGATAACCAAATTAAATGAGCATATAATCTTAGATATATTGTATGTTGGTGATGAAAATTAGTTTAATCGGCTCAGGAATTACTTTAGCCTATATACCATATATAATGATTTTCGTTATTCTATTGAACTTTATACCGAATACATGGCTTAAATTTTGTGTTATCTTAATAAAAATATAGCATAAATTGCGAGAGTATAAAATGTTCGGTTACACCCTACTTAGCCCTTCCTTACTGGTTTTTTTTTGATATTTCACCAACTAGCAGAATCCAACCCACAAGTCACTTACTATGTGTGTGACCCTCTTCAAACTTATTAAACACAATTTGTAATTTTAATCACTTGGAAAAGTTTATTACTGTTGTTTGTGGGTACTAGTTAATTAAATGCGACAATTCAAATTAAACCGAGACAAGCAAAAACATTACCATACATGTGAATGAGTATGCATGTATGTATGTATGTGTGCAAAAACAACAAACAGTCTCTACAGTTACTTAAAATGTGTGCAGGTGTGTGTAAAAAATAAAAAAGTCAACGCTGTGTCTGTCCCAAAGCACCGTTGTAATACAAAGTAGAAACATCGACAATAACAACAACAACAATAATTATTTTGAGAAATAAAAATGTTAATGCGACATTGCAACAACAATTTAAGGTAAATAAACGAAAAAATAGAATGTTGTTGTTTTTGTCTAAATTCTAAGCGCCAATTCAGCAACTTCTCACCACGCGTCGTCACACCTTTGCGGCATTGTAATCACCGACACAACGGTGTCAACTAATTTGTAAGTTGACAAAAAAGGTTTATGGCGGCGCACACACAAACATACATACATACAAATATACCAATACACATACTCACATATATACATATCCATATAAATACACAAGTATATACATACCTGTGTACTAGCTATCGCCTTGTGAAATAAAATAAGTAAGAAATAATATACGAAAACGACGTAAAAAGCAAATTAATGTACAAACATGACCGTTAAATACTATAAAATGCCTGAACAACAAATCTTTTTTACGGCCGCAACGTTGTAATTTGTTTAACGCAATTGCAATTGACTGAGTGTTTGCACAAGTGCGACACTGTAGCTGCGCCTGTGTGTTTGTGTGACTTGTGTTCAACATATTGTCAACTGGTTTGTCTAATTTGTAGTACATATGAACTTAAAAGCACATTTAGAATATATGTAAATATGTATATACATACAAACATACATATACATACATATATAATAAGTGTCAGCGTTGCGACAAAATTTGTCTGGAATCGCTAGACAAATTTGTCATGTTCATGTGTAATTTTTTAATGCGGTAATTTTACAGTTATTTGCTCAATTTTATTTTTCTTCTGAGACACTTGTTAGAAGCAAGGTCTTCAAAACCTATAGAAATGTTGAATCTATACTTCTCTATATAAAAATAGCAAATATTCTGCCTATATCTATAGAACATATCTTTGTATAAGATATAACATTAGAAAGATTTTATGGAATCCATCATAAGATCAACTTCCAGTCCTTTTTTGTCCTTATAACTATATAAGTATGATATACGCATATATTTGGTGTCAGTGCCACATTATCCCCCTATAGAAAGAAAACTAACATCAACTAAGTTTATATTCATCTCAAGACCCTGTACTCACAATACTTAGGCAAATATAGCAAAAATTACTTTACCGAAAAGATTTGGACAAACTGACGTGAACCTGAAGTCGCAAAATCGAGCGATATTCCATTTTCATCCTTTCTTTCCAGTTATCGAAAATTCCAAACTCTCTTCCGAATATGTCTGTATTTATCAAACACCCATTTCTGATCCCAGATATCTATCAATATTCTAATATGAGATATTCAGGTGTTCTAATATCAGTTATTGTCGTTTTTTGTTATCTTCAAAGAGGCCCTTTGTCAAGAATCATAAAAGGCACAATCTTTATAGTGGAATTAATCAACTTAACTTTGGTTGTTGCTGCTTAAAATCGTAAAAATACTTCCGAGTTTGCTTTTATTGTAAACCAACACTCTCTCTATATGGCTCCTGGGTTGTATGAATTTTCTAATAAGAGCAATTAAGGTACTCATCGCACTGGTATCTTTTTCTTGTAATGTATTTTGAAGTCCGCAGGTTTTACGTTCTATATGAGACATTTTCTCCACTCAATGAATCTTATTTCAATTCTTAAGCTTTGAGTATGAGGATGAAGAACTTCTCGGTTCTTACATTTTCACGAAGCTATTTAAAATTATACTTTTACTATAGGTAGTGTAATTACAATTCGATAAAACATTCTTCTCTTTCTTACTCCTCTTGTGTTTCGTTCTAGTCATTTTCTTCTTATTCCCCTTCTCTTCTTCTATATCTTTATTATCTCCCTTTCTTTGCGGCATTACAAATTATAATTCTTCCTCGACTCGGTTTTTACGATGTAGAAGAAACTTTTTAATGGATATCCAGCCTGGATCGTTGTAACACCCACTCAGCTTATTAGTACGAAGTTCAGTTATTTGCCTAAGATTCATCACTTGTATCAAATAATCTATATATTATCAAAGAAGTTCATAAAACATATCATTTTTAAAACATTTTCGATGAGACTCTTATAGATGATACTTTGTTTTAACGACCGAAGTTTTTCGGTAATCCAATCAATGTGCGCTTTCTTAAGAGAATAAGTAAGATATTGAAATTTCAGAATTTTCCGATCTTCTTTTTCATTAAAAGTTAAAACCATTTGCGTGATTCAAGGAATTGTTGTTTAACCAATTTAGACATTCCTGTTGTTGTTGTTGTGACGGCAGCAAACATAACCCGAATAATTTTGAGGAAATACTCTCGAGGTAACAGTCCTGGGCAGAGCCCCGAATGTCGTGGAACGGACAGCATAATAACCTAACCGTTTATCTTGCTTCCTTTTCTTCCAATCGATTCTAACCAATAATATAGAGGCAATGAACCAAGAACTCTTTAGAATTTTACTTCCTTGGCAACAAAGGTCAATCTACTAGAAGGAGTATCACTCAGTACAGTACTTGAATATTATTGCAACGCTCAATTATGAAGAAGTATTTGAATCTGCTCTATATGAGCATGCCATGGACTCTGGAACGTCTCAAAAAAAAAAAATTCAAAAATGAAAATTTTCAAACCCCACCATTCCCTCACTGCTATCAACACTCATTCATGCAAATTCCAAAAATATTCTTCGCTCAATCGTCAAATTAGAATATTTTTGCACCGTTAAATGCATACATTTCTTTATTTATTTGAAAGCGTGATTCTTTTTTTGCCAAATTTCAGTTCTTTAACAAATTTGTTTGCGAAACGCCACGCGAATTTTGTATTTATTTATTTATTCAATCATGCAAAATGCCAACGAATGAGTACATAGTTTTGTATATCTGTAGGTTGCGACTGCGATCGGCGTTCCAGCACTGATTTCTATTGCGTTTTCATTTCGCTTGTTTTTTACTTTCCATCTTTTATTTATTTAGTTCGACAGCGGTGATTGTGATTTTGCAAATTTTTCGTCAATTTTAATGAATGAATTTATTGGACTTTGATTTCGGCTCGTCTGCTTCGGTTATTTAATTGGGTCGCATATGTAGTTGTAACTAACGGGTTTTTGTTTTTGTTTTTGAAGGGATGCAAAATATTGCAATGAATTTGATAAAAGATAGGGTAATGGAAAGTTAACTGTAAGTAACAAGCAGTGAAAACTGATTTGGGGTTAATTGGAGAGCGAATGGATTGGACAGTTCAAAGGGTAGAGAATTGAACTGGAATTGACTAGTGAACAGTTAATAACACAAAATTTATTACATTTTTATATAAATATGTAAATATATTGACAGATCCAAAATAAATTATATAGACTTTATACTCATCTTAGGAGACATTTTTTGTAAACTATATCGCAAGAGCTCTTGAGATCTCATAAATAATTCTCTCACTATTTGTTGTTCTTAGAATAGCAAGAAACGATCTGAATTCTCATTTAGATACTAATTATCTTTAATATAAATCTTTATCCTGCTTTAAAAGAACGATATATTGCTCTGATTTGAAAGTGTTCTCTCAATTTTCTTAAAGAATTTTACGAATTTTTCCAGAAAAAAAACAGAGGAACCAAAAATATATGTATATTGTTGGGGAACTTTGTAAGAATTTTTGTTTTGTAAATATTTTATTTAGAGATACACTACTCTCTTTGTCTTATAAACATACATTGGAGTCGTCTAGGTGATTTGAACCTGACATTTAAAAAAAACCGATCCAAAAATACTTCCCACGTCCAAGAAAGCAGTTGTGGGATTACATATCTCTCAGGCGATTAGATCCAAACTTACATGGTCTTCCTAATATACTCGAAGTATAAACTCTTGCTAACCAGCTACCGATTCCTTATAATGAGATATGATAAAATATTTCCCTTTAGGGCAGAGTTATGTAGTTTTGAGAGCATTTCTTATAATTTTCTATCCTCTTCAAGACCCAATGAGTTATAAAACTCCCTTTTGAGGTTAACAATTAGTAAATTAATTAGTTGACCGGTATTGTCACATCGCAATTCTTCAAAAATACTTTAAGATAGGTTCGCTGCTGAAATCGTAGAAGAGAAAAATAATAGCGAAAGAGCCACTGAAAACAATCACTAAGTATGGGAGAGAATATCAAGCCTGCATATATAGTTAAAGTAAATTTATATTCATAGATTCATAACCTTGATCTGGGTTCCAGGACAGAAAGCTATACAAGGAAATGAACTTGCGCACCAACTGGCAAGGCTACCAGGCCGATAGGGCCGGAGCCCTTCATTGCAGTTGGTGTGCACGTTCTTGTCAACCGTTTACAATAACAGGAATTGGCAAGCAGGAATCGCTGCTGGCGGCACATGCAGGGACTTCGCCACTCCAAACTGTTCCTCGGAGGATACAATCTGAAAAGATTCAAACAGTTAATGGCGGACCCCAGGAACAAACTGAGACAATTAGTGGCACTCTACACCGGCCACTGCAGACAACGGTGTCTGCGCAAACTGGAAATATACTCGTATGATCTTTGCTGATTTGGTAGCGGAGACATCAGAGCACTTATTCCTTAACTGCCCGGCGATCACGAAGAAAAGCGGACCCACAATTGGAGCCCTATATCCCCAAAGAGGTAGTATGGCATCCATCAGCCCTGCAACACTGTTAAGGTTTCTTAACGTGACGGGGTTAGAGGGAGTGCTGTGATAACTGGAGAGGTCGCTATGCAATCCTCAATATATAATATAATCTAATATAAAGCACGATAAATACCTTTAATAAATCGGACTTACGAACGGACCGGTGACGGCTATAAACAAAAGGCAGATGATTAGTAACATTGTATATTGGGTGAGGTCAGTGGAGTTCGAAGATGCAAAAAACACAAAATAAAAACAGAAGTAGCATAAAGAAGAAAGAGAGAATTGAAAAAGAAAAAGAAATAAATATAAAATATTAATGAAAAAATAATTGAATCTAAAACAGAACAATCAATAAAATACAATGAGAGGATACACAAATAATAAAACCAAAGGGAAGTTAGTTGTATGAAGTACAAAACAACAGAGCTTGTAAAGCGTTGTTTGAGGCCTCTAAAAAGAAGAATAAGTTATTAAAAAGAAAAGAAAAACGAAAAAAATAATATTAAAAAATCTAAAACCAAAAGTTGAACCCGCCGTCTGCCACAACCGCTGAATCCACATCGCGCCCATAACCCCCTTCCAATCACCTCTTGTACCTTTCGCTATTCGTTTTGCTACAGTTCATTTGGGGCGTTGCGGTTCAATTTAAGTCACAAAAACTACACGAAACACATAAATATATATGCATGTAGATATTCATAAATACAAGCAATCACATAGAGCAGAATGGCGCAATAGTTGCGGTGTAGACAAAGCTGAGTGCCAATGCTTGAAAAATGTGCCAGCGTGCGATATGAAATCGAGCGACTAGCGAAAAACCGCTTGTAGGCTTAAAAAATTTTCGCCAACAAAATGTTTTTTATTGATGTTGTTTTTGTTGTTTTCGTTGTTGTTACAGCTATTTGCATGTCACGTTCGTATTATATATGGAAGCAATTTATGCGATAAATTTATTTCATGACTCTGCGAGTGGACCGATAGTGTTGAGCATTGATTTATTTATTTCTTTCCATTTGGACTATTTGTGTTGAATGTGATTGTGTGTGTGTGTTTTCACTCCGTTTCACTCGAAAGTAGTGATTGGTTCAATGAATTAATGTTTGTTAGGCTTTGATTTATTTTATTTTTTGAGGGGACAGTGACTTGCATAATTGTTTAATTGATGTGGGGCGGCTCCTACAATAGATCTGCCGCAATGTATTAATTTTTGTGAAGTTTCTGAGGTTAATTAATAGAAATCTTAGAAAAATTGTATTCTTAATTAGTTCTGTAGAAGGTAACTATCATTTCTTCCTCTACTTTGACCTAACCTCATCATCTGTATTTTAAAGTTTTCCTTCGTTAAAGGCAAATCCGCTAGAGAGACGTTCTGTGAGATTAATGTTGTTTTGGGGGATGGTACGCTATCACTGCGGAGGTATGGTTTCGACGATTCAGAGCGGGTGAAAACGACACCATGGATAAGCCAGCCGGCGGAAGATCTGTGACGACGAATACCAATCAAATCATGGAAAAACAACGAGTTAGACCGGCATGTGGCATCTCGTGACATCGCCCAAGAGATGGGAGTTAGTCACCAAATCATTTTAAACCATCTGCAGAAGGCTGGATACACAAAAAAGCTTGATGTTTGGGTGCCGCATTATTTGACGCAAAAAACCTACTGGACCGAATCAACACCTGCGATATGCTGTTGAAACGGAACGAACTCGACCCATTTTTGAAGTGGTTGGTGACAGGCGACGAAAAATGGATCACATACGATAATATCAATCGAAAACAGTCGTGGTCGAAGGCCGGTGAATCGTCCCAAACAGGGGGGCCAAGCCGGGATTGACGAACAGGAAGGTTTTGCCGAGTGTTTGATGGGATTGCAAGGAAATCATCCACTATGAGCTGTTCCCATATGGCCAGACTTAATTCTACTATCTACTGCGAACAACTGTCCCGATTGAAGCAGGCGATCGACCAGAAGCGTCCAGAATTGGCCAACTGGAAGGTTGTAGTGTTCCACCAGGACAACGCCAGACCACACACTTCGTTGATGACTCGTCAGAATCTACAGGAGCTCGGATGGAAGGTTTTATCGCATCCACCATATGGCCCGGACATAGCGCCAAGTGATTACCACCTGTTTCTGTCCATGGCAAACGCCCTTGGTGGTGTAGTTGAACTCAAAAGAGGCTTGTGAAAAGTGGCTGGGGAGTATTATGAAGTTGCCGTCTAGATGGAAACAGATTATCGAACGAAACGGCGAATATTTGGACTAAATCTCCTTATCTCCTCACTCAGACCCCCTTATCTTCTCGGATCATTTACATGGATTCCAACATTGGTTTTTTCAGCTTATCGTTTTATCAGAAAAAGTACATCTGAGCTCGTTGCATTATCTGGAGATAATTTTATAATGATAATGAGCTCATCAATCATAATTCCTATGTTCCAAGTATAAGATAGTTCACTAAAGAAATGTAGATCGTTATTAGTAATGGAATGGTTTCCTAGAAAAAATGATTGATTATTAAGAATTCTTTATGATTTCACAAAAGATGATATTTTTAGTCTATTTCCCAGTGATCTTCTAATGGATCTCTGTAGATTGTTTTGAATAAATCAGCTTCAGATATAGAAAAGGCATGAAATATCAAAGATCATATTCTTCATCTTCAACATAAGGTAACTCTTCGACATAATATTTTCACATATATAAGATCCTAGGTATGATCTTGAATGGTTTTGAAGCTTGCTTCGTAAAAGTTAGTTTCAAAAGAATCCATAAGAAACAAAAAATGGAAAATCAAAGCCATGATAGTGTTCTACAAGGACTAAAGAATGATCCACAAGATGATGATTACATATATTATTTTTAAGAAAATTAAGAAGAAACCAAATCAGGTCCCATAAATATTAAAAGGTGATATGATCTCACCGGATACTGTCTTGAACAAACAAACGAGATCGATTTCTTGAGCACTTATTCATTGTAATCCATAGATAATCACTGAAAATCCATATTAATTGGCTCCCTTACCATTCTAAGTAAAAACTAATACGCATTCTTCATACACTGTGTAGAATTCTTTAATTGATTCTTTGGAACCACAAAACAAAATTTATTGAAGCACAATTTCTGCATTTACCCCAGTAAAAAACAACAACACACACCTACATAGTACTCCTGCACGACCTACTTCAGCCTCGGCATGCCTAAGCTTACTACCCTAATAACCTGTATACTGTTGATACTGCTAGAACCCAACTCAATGACAGCAAGCAACCTTTTCCCACAAGCACACACACACACAAACACATATATGTGAGTAGGCACTCAGCAGGACCTATTATGCTTTTGTGCGCTAAAGTTCCGTTCTCATTCTCTCACTATAGGCGGTTAGTTGAATTGGTCAAACGTGTGTGTGCCTGCATGCCTTTCCGCATTCTTAGCTAATGAAGCTACTACAAAAGGTGACCATGGATGGCACAGCGACACATGTACAAACATATATACATAAATGAGTGTGTGTGTTTGTATAGCGAGTGACATTTGACAGTTGGCAAAACGCTTCTGTTATATCGCACGGTGGTTATTCCATTTCGTCCGTAAGGTGAGCGCGCAACCATAAATTATACTACGAACGCATTAAAGCGCTACAAAAGTAAAATGTTAAGCGTTTGTGTGGCTTGCGTTAAGTGTTATGTGTGCCTGCTGATTGTCCTAGTCCCTCATTTCTCAATGACAGTGGACTAAATTATTTTTGTTGTTTTTTTATTATATGTTCCCCCAACTTGATACAATATATCAGGACACTCGTATTTACTGTTATTTTTTTATTTCATTTTCTTGTTTTTATTGTTGTTGTTCCACTAAATGTATGCCAAAGCGTGTGGCATTGTATTGTCTACTTGGTTACCGCAGGATATGCGCTATAATAGCGAAATTTAAGCGCTTAACTTTTTTATGCATTTTTTTTCGTGACAACTCTGAGTGGCTCAAGGCAAAGGAAACTTTTTGGTTACAAAAAATAAATTAAAAAAAATAAATATTTTATATTTTTGTTGTATTTAGGTCGTTTTGTTTTCTACCTTTCGACTGTTGTCCATTTTATGTCCAAACAAATCGGCAGCCATAAATCATGGCCAGTGGCGGCTAGGCTGTGGCCGTAACAAAACTCAAACTGTAGCGACCTGCACTGAAAAGTTTACTTAAAACAACAGACCTTTTTGGTGTACTATGCCGCTTTTTTCTTCTTCTTCTTTTAATTTTCCATTTATTTCGCCTGGCCACTTTAACCAGCCGACTCGCTGTGCCAGTACATTTTTTATAAATTTGCATGCCTCAATGTGCGGCGGCAGGTAAAAAGGTATTATGCATGTAGCTAGTAGACTTACTCAAACCCACATAAACAAACATACATACATGCTCACCTAACCTAATATGTGCTGCTTAACATTATTATGGATCTAGCGTCGTTGCGTTCCATGTTTTATAGCATGTTGTCGCACGCTTTCAGTTTTGCGGCACTTTTCAGACTATTTGTTGTACTTGTTTTGCTTTAATGATTTTAAGCTCGAATTTTTATTTGTAGGCTTTGGAGTTTTAGAGTTGTTTCGCTTATGCAATTTACTACGGTTTCTGGTTGTTTACCTTTTACTACATAAGATGTATACACATATGAGAGAGCCCTTTTAATTGTTAGCTTATCTTGCCTTATATATATTTTTATCAAAGCTTTACTTTTTATTCCACAAATTGTTCATAAACAACAAAAGTGGCGCAATTCAGGCATCTTTAACTAAGCAGTGATTTCGTAATCTCAATCTTATAATAATATTGAGAGTTTTTCCAACAGCTGTCGCATACAATTCTCTACTACTAAGTTCGTTTAAGGTTCGAAAAGCTTTTTTATAGAGCATGTTCAGATATTCGGAGGTGACTTGAAATGTCAATGCTCTTAATCTTAATACAGTTTGCGTAATTATCTATTTGAAAATAATAACGAGTAAAGTGTAAATAGCTATCAACAGCAGATCATTTGAGCCTGTTGGGTTCCCTGCTATTAAAACTTTTTAGCTTTCACTCAGCGGAAGCTTCGAATTGTGAAATCATTCTGAAAGCTCTTCTGTGTAAAGTGTGTTTCACTGGGCGAATGGTATAGACGGTCTTTCGCCTACTGAAACTTGTATGTAAAAAATTGGAAAAAATCAAAGACGCGACAATACTCGTATACTTATAAAAAAGCTTACAAAAGCTTATAGCTCAAAATTATCTATAATTAAATATGATATTCTAAGGATATTGCTGATCACATTTTTTAAGGCCAAATGTTCGAAATATATACTTAAAATAAAACTCGAGAACGGCTGAACCAATTAATCTTATCTTAGTCTTGAAATGTTCTTGGAGGTCTAGGGAATGTTTAAAATTCGAATAACTGAATGTACTTTTCCTGAGGAAAACTTAGAAAATTCGAAAAAGTGACTTTATTCAATTCGAGTTTTTTTTTGTTTTAAATTTGTTTTTCAAATCTATCTTTTTTTTAATTTTTTTTTTCAAATCTATATATTAAAAAAAATCGGAAAAGTCGGAAAATTGGACAATAATTTTTTTCATTTTTTCTTTCAAACATTTTTTTTTTCAATTGATTTGTAAATTATTTTAATCGTTCAATTTCGGTCGTTGCTTTCTATATTGCGAATATTCAAAAGGTAAATTATTGAAATTTGTTTAGTGAAAACATTATGTGTGTTTCATGCCGTTAAAATAAAAATTTTCTGTATAAAATATTTTTTGTAAAGAAATGCCAGCTTTTTAAAAAAAATATATAAATATAAAGTAGAAAGAAAGTATAAAATATTAATAAAATAAGTAGTATTCATATTTAATAATAATAATAAATAATTTTAAAATAAAATGTGCATTTCCTATCAATGAAGCACTTAATCACGCATTAATCGCTTATTGTTCATCTATATTGCCTCAGCACTTCCACTTACTTCTTGCTCCGTACAACCTAACACTTTCGCCGTACTAGATGTAATCGAAAAGCCAAGTAATCTGCTTTCCGATTGATCACAACACCTATATACTAAATGTACATACATATATTTCTCTATCAGCATGCTGATACGTATGTATGCTTGTATGCGTTTAGTTGTTCTAGCCTCTGGCATGGCCACTATCAACAAACTTTATACTAAACAGAAAATAATTATAAATAAAAGTTCAAATGCGACGGTGTGGCTATTTTTAAAAATGATTCAATGCCAAGCAGCTCGTGTGAATGCGCCCGCCGGGCAGCAGCTAGTGAGCACCACGCACATACATATATCTATAGCTGACACTGACGGCTGGTTTATTGTGCCGGCCGGCTAACCAGGCAACTATCGGCTGCTTTTCTTGTTGTTGTTATTATTTATTTTTTGTTGTTTATACTTTTTTTCTTATTGTTAGTTGCTCGCAGTGTCGCTGGGTCGACGCGATCGTACGCACTGCCTTCAAACGACCGACAACTGACTGACTAACTGTCGACTGATCGAGCTGATGGTCGGTGAACTGATGGCCGGCAATTAAAATTATCTCTTAATGTGTACTAAGTAAAGTAAGGTTGATGCTTGCCCAAAAATTTTTGCGCTTCATAAATAACTACAAGAGCAAACTTTTAAGGGGCACAAAAAAAAAAAAATAATGAACGCTAAATTAGAATCTAATTTGAAGGCAAGAGCTGAGTCTTGTATACTTTTATATACATATGTATGTGAGTCAACAGATAATGAAAAGTAAAGCGAAAAGCTTCATAAACAAATAAACACTAAGCTAAATTGGCGCCGAAGCATAATATTGCAAAATAAATAAAAATAATTTTTAAGCAATTTTTTTTTAATATTTTTTTTCGTGGTTTCACCTGCAGACACTGCTTGCCGAAGTATTCCTGCAACTTGTTCCGAAACTCTTTGCCATTAACTTGAAAAAATTAACTTGTATCCTAACTGCTTATCAAACAACGATCTTTGTCAGCTACCTAACGAAGCCTTGAAATGGTTTAGCTGGAAACAGCATAATTCTGAAAAAATGCTCCAGTCTGAAAATGTTGGCTAATTGCGCGCCGCTCACGTAATAGCAAGTTCACTTCTAAGAACTTGAATTTTAAAATGTTCTTACGGCGGTTTTTGAGTGGATTTCTATGTAGTGAGGTTAGCAAATTATGACATCAGTTCGAATGAAATGCGAGTGATTTGAACCATAATTTACTGAAGAAAAACCTGCACTCAAGCAAGAGTTTGGCGCTGAATACAATATTGAGTCTACTTATGAATTTCCAAAGATCTATTAATTCGAGGAAGCTGTGCAATTGTTAATGTAAGTCCATCTAATTTATGTCGATTTATTATATGTTAAAGCTCATTGATCAACTATAGTAGAGGAGTTAGAAAACCTTGAGAGAAATACCTTAAGAAAGCCTGTGAGAAATTATAAATCACCATAACTCCAGCACTGAATACATGGTTCACTGAGTAGAAATATAATGGCGACAGATTTCAAGGAGAATTCGGGAACTTCAGAACTTTAAGAATACAGTTGAACTTCCATAACTCGAAATTCTCCATAATTCGAACTTTTGAATTGGCAATAGAAGTCAAAATGCATACAAATTACATTCTGTAACTCGGAAGTCTCTCTAACTCGAAGTTTTTTTGTGGATTATGGTGATTCGAATTAGAGAAGTGCCACTGTATAATTTTTACTCCATCCGTGGTGGTTTAGAGAGAACTGCTTTAGTCGCGAACTGATCTGTGCAGTATTTTTTTGTCTCAACTATTCTAATAAGAAATAGTGATCTTCTGGTGAACTCAGTATTCCTCTAACGTATATGCGCCTTGAAAGAAAATCAACAAAATTCTTCTGACTTAATTTCTCTAAATCGAAAAACTACGCTGCCAAGAATTCGTCATTAAATTAAATACCTCACATCATTCACACTTCTGAGGACAGAGTTTCGAATAGAAATGATTTTCTTCGCGATATCCGATTAATATTTAAAGCTATAGATCTAGAAGTATTAGAAATCCCAAAATTGTTGAGGCATTAAACTACTAGCTCTGCAACGGCTATATTATTCTGGGTCAACAAAAAGGAGAAACACTCTACGTATTTGTACTGTATGAAAAAAAGTGATTAGGAGATAATATATGATAAATCACAGAAAACATATTTTTAGTCTTAAAGCGTTCCGTTAGAACTAAATATACGGGATGATAAATCGAAAAGGGTTGATTCTCATGAAAGCTTTGCTCAAGGAAGTTGGAAGAGAATACATATCTCATTTTCGGTTTCTTGTTCTAGATGCTCAATTAATAAAATGTTCTCCAGTAAACCAACATATCCGACCTTTTTTTATAGTCTGAGCTGCATTCTTGCACATCTCGATTACCTGCAAAGCCCGAAACTCTTACTTCATTACAAAAAATGTCGCAAAACAAGAGCAAAAATCAATAAGAATTTTGCATAAAAACCTGAATGAATTCAATATTGTTGTTTTTGCAATTTGGCGATTTGCATATTATTTGACGCTTTAAAGTTCACATTTAATGAAACGGAATGCAGTCGTGGCGCATTATAAGTCAAAGTCGCCGTGTGCCGACACACAGTAGCGCAATTCAATAAATTCATTAAGCGAGTGTCACGCGAATGAGCGGCGAGAAGTAAATGAAAAAAAGGAAAGAAAAAATATTTAAAAAAAAATTGGAACAACAAAAACACAAATAGTAAGAGATTTGCAAAAACTTGGCGACCACATAAGTCACGGCTAAAAGTGGCTGCGGAGTTTAGTGGTCTCTAGTGCTTATGTAAGACGCTGCGCTGGCGTTTAAGGGTGGCAAAAAAAGTCGACTCACAAGATTTGTCGCCACTAAAGCGCTCGCTGATTTATACACACAAGTGTCTATTTGTCTACACAAGCGACTGCCAAGTGAATATGCAGGAGTGTGCCTATTAAGCGGCAGAGGGGTGTCTATTTCGTTTTCATTAAAATGCTCACTTTTATGCCGCCGCAACGGTAATGAAATGCAATGAATTGTGACATGCAATTGTGGCGCACACATATGCTAACCCCACAACAAGAAAAACATAAGCAACAATAACAACAGCGTAAAGTGTTTGTTGCAAAGAAGTGGGGGAAATTCTCAATAAAGCAATTGTACGCCAGAGCAATATTGAATGTCTCCGGGTGTTAAGTGGCGATAGAAAAATGATAATAATAAAAACAACAATAACAATGTGTTATAAAATGGAATTTCAATTGAAAATCAAAGTGCTGTCGGCTGTTGGTGTTGTTGTGCATTGAATTGAACATCGACATAGCGTGAAATGAATTAGTGGCATATAAAAAGGCAATCACGCGAGAAAATATGTAACTGGAGGCATATATGTATGTATATTATACAGACAACAAATTGAAAAATATTAAAAAAATAATTATAAAAATATTTAATAATAAAAAATTGAAGAAAATAAAAAAGACAAGTAAGGAAGGGCTAAGTTCGGGTGTAACCGAACATTTTATACTCTCGCAATTTATTTATTTAACTTTATTTATATTATGTAATATACAATTTGACCCACATATTCGTCATATATATTGTATAAAGTCCATTGAAAGTTGGAAACCATAATATTAGGTTAGAAGCATCGAGGTTCTCATGTTCGATATATAGGGCCTTAAAAGCCTATGGTCCGATTTCGGCGATTTTTAGAATGGGGCTGCCACACTATAAACATAATATTTGTGCAAAGTTCTGCACCGATATCCTCACTAGTGCTTACTTTATATATTGTAAAGTAAACGATTCAGACCGTCTTCAAAGTTCTGGTATATGGGAAGTAGGCGTGGTTGTGAAGCGATTTGGCCTATTTTCACAACATATCATTGGGATGTAAGGAAACTATTACAAACCAAGTTTCATTGAAATCGGTCGAGTAGTTCCTGAGATATGGTTTTTGACCCATAAGTGGGCGACGCCACGCCCATTTTCCATTTTGTAAAAAAATCTGAGTGCAGCTTCCATCTGCCAATTCTTATGTGAAATTTAGTGTTTCTGACGTTTTTCGTTAGTGAGTTAACGCACTTTTAGTAATTTTCAACCTAACTTTTGTATGGGAGGTGGGCGTGGTTATGATCCGATTTCTTTCATTTTTGGACTGTATAAGAAAACGGCTAAAAAAAACGACTGCAGAAAGTTTGGTTTATATAGCTTCATTGGTTTGCGAGATATATATAATTAACCGATTTGGGGGCGGGACCATGCCCACTTCCCCAAAAAAATTACATCCAAATATGCCCCTTCATAGTGCGATCCTTCATACCAAATTTTATTTACATAGCTTTATTTATGGCTTAGTTATGGCACTTTATGTGTTTTCGGTTTTCGCCATTTTGTGGGCGTGGCAGTGTTCCGATTTTGCTCATTTTCGAAAGCAACCTTCCTATGGTGCTAAGAAATAAGTGTTCCAAGTTTCATTAAGATATCTTAATTTTTACTCAAGTTACAGCTTGCACAGACGGACGGACGGACGGACGGACAGACAGACATTCGGATTTGAACTCCACTCTTCACCCTGATCACTTTGGTATATATAACCCTATATCTAACTCGTTTAGTTCTGGGTGTTACAAACAACCGTTATATGAACAAAACTATAATACTCTCTTAGCAACTTTGTTGCTAGCAACTTTGTTGCGAGAGTATAAAAAATAATAATAAAAAAATTTAATAAATAAAAATTATAAAAAAATGTATGGAAAAATAAAGAAAAAAAAACAAAACGAAAACATAATAACAAAAAAAAAATTTAATAAATAAAAATATAAAAATAAGAAAAATAAAAAAAAAATTAAGAAAAAAATAATTGAAAATTAAGAAAGTAATTAGATCAAATTACTAAAACTAAAAAATTAATAGTAAAAAAAATTTTAAAAATATAACATATAAAATATAAAAATTAAAAAATAATTAAAAAAATTAAATTATAAAAAATTTTAACAAATAAAAATATAAAGATTAAAAAATAATTAAGGAAATAAAGTTATAAAAAATGTATGAAAAAATCATAGAAAAATATTAAAAAATTATAATAAAAAAAACTTTAATAAATAAAAATACCAATTTAGAAAATTTAAAAAAAATTAAGAAAAAAATAATTGAAAAATAATTGAAAAATATTAAAGCAAAAAAAAAATATTGTAAAAAAAAATTTAATAAATAAAAATATAAAAATTAAAATATAATTAAAAAAAATAATTAATTATAAAAAAATTTAAGAAAAAATAGCAAAATTTTAAAACAAAAAAATATATAAAAAAATTAAAAAAAATTAAAATAAAAATAATAAAAAAATTAAATTACAAAAAAATGTATGAAAAAATAATAGCAACATTTTAAAACAAAAAATATAAACAAAATTAAAAAAATTTAGTTAAAAAAATTAAACTATAAAAAAATACAAAAAAATACAATAAAACAAAAAAATTTAATAAATAACAATAAAAAAAATTTAATTAAAAAATTATATAATAAAAAAATTTAGGAAAAAATAATAGCAAAATTTTAAAACAAAAAATCATTAAAAAATAATTAAAAAAATAAATAAATAAAAAAAACTTTAATAAATAAAAATATAAAAATAAAAAAATTTAAGCAAAATATTAACACAAAAAAATACTAATTAAAAAATAAAATAAAATAAAAAAATAAATAATATTAAAAATATATATAAATGTATAATAGAAAAATAATAAAAATATATATAAAAGCAATAAAAGCCTGATAATAGTAAAATCGAAAAAAAATGTCAATAAAATGTATAAAAAAGCAATCAATGTGCCATGCCATGGCATTAAATGTCGCTGCATGCACGCTTCCTTGCAGGCATAAATTAACATAAAAATGTAGATTGCAATTGATTGCGCACAGCTTGAGGCCAGCAACATGTTGCCGCTGCGCAGCAGCAAAACTAAAAAAAACAAATATACGAGCAGTAACAGCACCAGCGGCAG
This sequence comes from Zeugodacus tau, assembly GCA_031772095.1. Lineage (NCBI taxonomy): Eukaryota > Metazoa > Arthropoda > Insecta > Diptera > Tephritidae > Zeugodacus > Zeugodacus tau. The sequence goes on along the minus strand of CM062653.1, from coordinate 10,694,962 downwards.
CAACTTGGCTTGGCATGCGAAGGAGTGCTCGCTCGCCTGTGCCAACCTATTTGAGATTCAAACGAAACGATTAATAGTTGAAAAAAGGCGAGAGAAATAGAAAAAACGAAAAAAATCAACAAAATTGCGCATTTGCTAGGCCAGGCCTCCACCTTCACTGGGTAGAGGACAGCAAGAAGGCGGCGACGACGGCGCAGTGACAGCGTGTGCAGCAATGAATGCAATGCCCCATAGTCTCGTTGTTGCAGTGCACACTCGGTGCACGAGGGTGTGTTAAGTAGTAAGTGATTTTGACGTTTTTTTTGTGGAAAATAAATGGACACTTATTGAGGTGAACTTTTCGCGAATTATATCAATATAGACTATGATTAAGTAGAACTAGTAATTAAAAACAGCCGTGATCGATTCACCATTTTCACGCTATGTAGCTATGTAGCTTTGAGCGTTGCTTTCTTTTGAAAAAATTTTAGAGAACTTTTATCACCAGTTCTCTAAGGGTGGTATTGGTGCAGGTTCTATATATACGATAGTGTTTATAAGGGTTCCCAATTGAAACTCAATAATGTTTCTTAATATCGTGTTTTCACTCTCATAAGTCACCGACGTTTAGATAATGTACATAAGACCATCAAGTGCAAATGTCGACGTAAAGCCATTTTGATTATTATGTATATGAACTGACCATCCTGACCTTTAGTGGAATGGCGAAATCATTTCAAAGCAGTATTGGAGGAAGATACAGTAAAATCCAGGTTAGTTTATGCGAACTCAAGGATAGAGTTTTTTGAAACGGGATGATATAATTAAAATAGACTTCCCCCAAACAGTTAATATTGTCTCTGATTATTATGTTTTAGAGTTACCGTTCAAGTTCGACATTGAAGTGGACCAAAAATTAAAGTATATATGGAGGAATATGGGATTTTCTGAAAAGGTACCACTTGAAATCTGTCTTATGACATTGCAATGTTGTCTTTCTAAGCCTGAAACACTGTCTCATGAAATAAGTTGTGAGATCATTCAAGAGAATGAGATCATGGGAACAAACATTTCTCGCATCCAGTATTATTATATGGTTTTATGGACCATGAAGATAACTTGTTGAATAAATTCAGTACCATCAATACTTAAATTCAATATCTTTACCCAGATATATGGTCTTCATCATTGATATCGAAAAGAATACCCACTGATACTGATGGAATTCTCTTCTTTCAGGCCATCTGAAGTCAATATATTTCAAAGCTGTACAAACTTCGAGTCTACAAGAGTAATATATTTCTAGTACACCTTTTATCCAGTATTTACACTCAGGTGTTCCAAAAAATCATGAAAACCGCACTTCGTTTTGCTCTATTCAGCTTTTACAGAGTAGAAATAGATTTCATTTGGAAAGTGAGATTTGTCTGAGGTAAAGAAAATGATTTAGATAAAATTTGTCTTGATAATTTTATAAATCTTTTGATCTAGAATAATTTAGTGATAAATCTTGTGAGTGTTCCCCAGAGAATATTCAAAACAAATAAATAAATAAATACCTCATACTAAAATATTTCCATAAAATAGTACGAAAATTAGCTGGATGTGTACCGAATATTTGAAAATACAACCCTGTACACAAATTATTTGAAAGTTTCCATGAATTTAACACAAATCTATACAAGCAAGCTATGGATCGAAATATATTCATTACAAACTAATTTACGTGAAATATTTTCTTTTTTTTTTCAAAAAATCTCCTAAATCCATCCTTAATCCCACAACTCGTACACCCACCCTCGCATCACGTGTTAATCGTTGCAAACTATCGGCTACATGATTGATGTGATTATGCAGGCATTTTGATGACAAGCAATTGCGCACAAACGCTGTCACACCGACTGAACAACTGACTGATTGCCATACAAACTACACGACTAACTGACTGACTGTGTGTCCGTTTGACTGTCAGTTGAACTGACATAGCACTTGTTCTTTCAACACGTCAACTTTGAGGCATTGAGTGGCGTGGCGCATCTGTCGATCACTTAAATGCGCATCACACTTCGACATATTTGTCGGAATGTATGTGAGAGTGTGATGCATTCGATTGCACATTTGATCGACTTTTCGCACCTGAAGCGCACCTCAGCATTTCTTCTTCCCAACTCTAGCAGCAGCTCACAGCTGCATTCCGCTCTGCCGGCATTCCTTGTGAGTGCACCAGCAACAACAACAAGTGAAGCCGTTCGTATTAATTACCATTCAATTTGATTGAATTACTGAAATTCTTGAGCGTGTGCCAAGTGCACGAAGGCATCTAAATAGAGGCGAGTGCAGGAATGCGTGCATTGGAATGCGAACGCACCTGAAGTAAATCAAGGTTAAAGCGGCACTGTGAAAGCTTAACTGACTTGGGAAGTGCAAGTAGTAGGTGTATTTTGGTCTAAGTAGAAAGATTTATGAGGCACCTGGTTAACTTTTATTGGAGTTCTTTAAGCGGTAAGGAAATATTTGTGAATAGATCTAGCTTCGACCACTTCAATTTCTTCACTCATACCATTAAGAAGAGAATCAGAGCCAACCCCTTCAACACTAGTGACCGACATCTGTTCCCTACCGAACTAACCAAAGGTTAATACATGAGCTGTTTATCTCATTCTACTCTAAAAGTCTTTAGAATCTAATAAAAAAGACTTGTGGTTACATTCTTAAGGGGCTATACCAGTGTGAGATTTTCAAAAAAAATCAATTTTTTTTATTTTTTGCTTATTCGATAGTTTATACTTTCAAAAATATCCTGTAAAAGCGGTGTAGTATCTTGTATAGTTTTTGAATGGCAGCCTTCTAAAGAGCGACCGCCCGCAGTATAAGCAGCTATAGTCGAATCTTTAAACGCGTTTTTCTCGAAACGACTTTTCTCAAAATTGCTGACATCATAACTCAACGATACATTGACCGATCGACTTCAAATTTAAACTATTTTTAATATTTTTTCAAAAATCATAGGCCATTGTATAGGAAATATATACATCTTTAATAACCTTTTTAAATTTTTTTGTTTCAGCAACTCATTCGGACGGAACCATATCAGCAGTTAGGGAACTTTTTTTATAGCACCTCAGAAGTCAGCATATAACTCGGTTATTTTTAAATATTAAAAAAAATTGAAATGTAGCTAAAAATATACCTTATTATGTGCAAAAAAACTTCGAAACAATCGATCTAATACTTTCCTTTAAAAAAATCACGAAAATCGCCTAATTTTTCATAGGTTACCCTAGTATAGCCCTCAAAAAACCATCTTGTGTTGTTCACAATCTTGTTTCTAGACAGATTTAACCAAAGGTTAATTGAAATCGAATGTTTTTTCCTGTAGTATTCCATCGTCAATCTAAACGTTCTAAGAACCAAAAATTTTGCAATCCTTCCTGCAGACTACACTGAAACTACTTGGCTCAATTTCGTATTAGTCCAGGCTTTATAAAGTGCTCAAGACAATAGATTTTCGCAGTTCGGTACTGTGTCGTTTAATCAACTACTCTTAGAAGCATCAAAATTTCACACAGAACCACTGTTCAGGAGCTTCTTTGGAGATAATTTCCTTATGCGCTTTGGTCTAATTTTAATTGAGGATTAACTGATGGATGATTTTCCGATATATCAAATTTAATCTGATAACCTCAAAGAAGGATCCAATAATAATTGAATTATAGCAAATTCAATGAAAGACTCTTCGAGATTCGATCATGTCCCTAACCACCTCTTCGCCAGTTCAACTTTCTTATCCCGTCGAGATAGCTAGCTTCCTGGATCTTCGGATGACAACTGACTTACACTCCATCCAAATACAAGAAAGATTCCTTACCTTTCGGCTATCGAACATATCTAATGTTTGCATATGGTATCTTTCGACTCGATACTTATATTGACACATTTACCAAATGAGGGGTCTTACTACTTTGAACTATACGCAGAAGTAATGACTTATTTTGAAGACAGTTCTGATTTTCGTGATGGATAAATTGCTTAGGTTTGGTGCATTTCGATTTTGAAGACAATATTCAAGAAGTATTGGGAGTATCAGTAACTCAACCAACTAATCTAAATTGATTATAAGCTATAACATTTTAGGGTACAAAAAATATATTGGGATCCCTAATAATAATAACAAAGTCAAACAAGGGTTAATGAATGTCATAAGAGGTCACTTTCCACCTGATATTTCTAGCCAACGTAGCCGCAGTCTTGTTATTCGCTGAACTATGTCTATGTCATCGTATAACTCGCACAGCTCATATATTGGTATTACCACGCCTAAATTCCTTACCTCTCCTGAATATTGCCAATTTGAAATTAAAAATTTAATCAAACTCATAAATTTTATTAGTAATGTACTGCTAAATAAACACTGAAGTAAATAAAATATGCCAAAAATGGCGCCAGGTAACTGCTGGTAACCGCATATTTGGCAATAAAATTGTATACTAAAATACCTCGAAAACCTTCTCATTGAAATTTTGTTTTGAATTTTCAAAAAACAAAATACACAAAATTTACAAACCCAACCAAAATCATGTGCACTTGCTGCATGAATCAAATTAGTATTTAAATTTGAAAAAGAAAAGAAAAAGAGTCAAATCAAAAATGCATGCAAAAATATTTTCACACACGTTAACCTTGAAATTCCACAGCGGCAACGCATACGAAATGTTTATAAAATAAATATATATTTTTTTGTATATGTGTGTGTTTATTTGCTAGCAGCTGTTCTAGTGCGAGCGTGCAATGCACTTGCTTGTGCGGCAGCAGCAGCCAAAACTATTTAGATACATATATAAACATGTGCGGCGGACTGGCTAACGGCAACTAATTTGTGTGTTTCATACAAGTGAAGTGGCTGACAGCGCGGCGATGGCGACAATTTGTTGCCACTGACGCAGAGCGACGTGGAGATTGGCAAGAAAAATTATGCAAAATCAAAAATATAGTCATGCACGCACACAAAGAGATGTATATATGTACATAAATGAGTGACAAATATTTGAGCGAAGCAAACACATGATTTTATTTGTGAGGAAATACAAACAATATTAAATAAATATTTAAATTAGTGTATAAATATATTTTACGAAAAAATTATTTTTGAAATAAGATATAATAAAATACTAGTAAAATATCTTAAAATTTCAATATTTTCTGTAAAAAAAATAAATACAAAAATTATTTTTACGAAAATTAAAAAAAAAAATAAAGTATTTTTTTATAAAAGAAAATCAATATCTATGTAAAAAACAAATAAAAAATTATGTAATTTATTAAAACTAAATATAAAAAAAAAATATTTCCTTATGAAAAAAATATTTTTTTTGACGAATAGAAAAATATTTATATTTAAAAGAAATAAAAGCAAATATTTTTCATTAATGGAAAATTAAAATAAAAATAAAGAAATATTTTATGAGTATCTTTAAATTTCTTTACCATATTAAAAAACTAATAAAAAATAGTTTATCAATATATTTAAAAAAATTAACTAATTATTTATAAAAATATATAATTTAAAATGACAAATAAAAATTTTGTATAAAAAATATATAAAACAAAAAATCATAAACATTATATTTTTTTTATAAAAAAAAATTTTAAGAAAACTAATTAAAAAAATGATATTTATTAATATTTTATTTTTTATCATTGTTTCTTTTTTTTTTAATTGATATTTCTTTATAAAAAAAAACACTTTTTATCAAAATATTTATTTTTTTTATAAAAAATTAAAATTAGTAAGGAAATGAGAAGAATTCGAACATGAAATTATATTTTATTTGCAATGTACTAAAAATTGATTACGACTTCTAGTCTTTGGCGTCCGTTGTCTTTCTCTCTTATTATGAAGGCGTTGGGAACGCTCAGAGTTCGACGCCCTAGGTCGGGCTTGTACATTTCTAATATTTTCGTCTTCAAGTCGCTGTACATGCTCTGTACTCGACTCTCAAACGCGTACTTGGAGGTTTTGAAATCTTATTCAGCAAGCAGATGCGAGCGCTCGTTACACGACTCTCTGCCACGCGATTGCCATGCGAAGAGAATGGCTTGCAAGACGATTTTCAATTTCAGATTAAGATTCTCTATCACGGAGTCTTTTTGCTACCTTCTCCTGGGAACTATTTTCAGAAAGTTGAGATTCTAGCAATAAATATAGCATATGTTACTCGGGGTGAATGTAGTTTTCCAATGGTGAAAGAATTTTTGAAATCGGCACGGTAGTTTTTGAATTTATTCATTACAAAAATACATACAAATCTTTCCTCTTTATAATAGTAGTATAGATAAAGTGAAGTAAGCAGCTGGAATTCAAAATTTAGTTATATACTAAGTAGGCGTGGTTGTGGACTGATTTCCATCTATTATAAGTGTCTTAATAAAATATAATGTAGCCAATTTCATTGAAATCGGTCGAGTAGTTCCTGAGATATGCTTTATAACCCATAAGTGCGCGACGCCACGCCCATTTTCCTTCTTTTATTAATCAAAGTGCAACATCCTTCTAATTAAAAAAATAATAATTTCTCCTCAAAAATAATAAATTAAATTGTACTCAAATTACACATCACCATTAAAATGTTTACATTGCCCAGTTGTTTTTGCAGTCACTGAACGCCAACAAATGATTACAGTTAGCGCACAAGCGGCTAGATGAAAGGCATACTTCTGGCAAACAAAGTGTACTTATTGTTGTACAGCTGCCGATACACGCCGCTCGCCATTTTGCGCCGTTATCAATTTGCCGTGCTGGTGTTGACGTGATTGACAGCCACGGTGTCAAAGGGCAAACAGATTTTTGTGTCGAACAATTTTTGCAAATAAATTTCCTGATTTATACGCGCTATCAGCGCTCAGCTGATTTTTGCAATAAACAGTGAAGTGAGCAAAGCGAAAGCAAGAAAAAATGTTGGGCAGCGGTTATCAGTTTGCAAATATTAATGATCGCTATGGATGAGTTGTCATTTTACGCGCGCATGTGTTGTTGTTGCACACTTTTTTTTGGAACTTTTTTGTTTTTGCAAAAAAAATTGTTTGTTTTAAAATTTGTTGTTTTTATTGCAGTTTGTTATCACTTTAATTGTTTCGGATGGGTTCAAGAAGTTAACAAATTTTACGAGCGACGATTTGCGATAGGCGAGATTAGACTAAATAAATGACTTAATTTAGTTTGGTTTTGAAAAGAATTTGAGATTAGCAACACTACAAGAATATTTATATTTAGAAAAACAAAAAAAAATTAAGAGTTTATAAGAAAAAAATTATAATAAAAAAATAATAATTATAACTAATATTATTTTAATATAAAATTAATTATTACAAAAACATATATTTATGAAAATAAAAATTTAAAAAACAATTTTTATGAAAAAAATTATAATAAAATAATAATAATAATAGCTAAAATTTTTTTTGTATAAAATTATTAAAAAAAAAAATAAATTATTTAAAAAAATATTATATATAATTTAAAAAGTTATTTTTATGGAAAAAATATAATAAAAAACTAATACTTATAACTAATATTTTTTTAGTATAAAATTAATTTAAAAAAAATTATTTATTACAAAAAAATTTACAAAAATAAAAAAATTATAAAATTATTTTTATGAAAAAATGTATAATAAAAAAATAATTATATTAACAAATATTCTTTTAATGTAAAAATAATTAAAAAAATATAAAAAAAAACTAATACTTTTAACTAATATTTTTTTAGTATAAAATTAATTAAAAAAAATTAATTATTACAAAAAAAAAATTTATAAAAATAAAAAAAATTATAAAATCATTTTTATGAAAAAATTTGTAATAAAAAAATATAATAAAAAACTAATACTAATAACTAATATTTTTTTACTATAAAATTAATTGAAAACAAGTAAGGAAGGGCTAAGTTCGGGTGTAACCGAACATTTTATACTCTCGCAATTTATTTATTTAACTTTATTTATATTATATAATACACAATTTCACCCACATATTCGTCATATATATTGTATAAAGTCCATTGAAAGTTGGAAACCATAATATTAGGTTAGAAGCACCGAGGTCCTCATGTTCGATTAATGGGGCCTTGAAAACCTATGGTCCGAATTCGGCGATTTTTAGAATGGGGCTGCCACACTATTAACATAGTATTTGTGCAAAGTTTTGCACCGATATCTTCACTAGTGCTTACTTTATATATTGTAAAGTAAACGATTCAGATCATCTTCTATGTTCTGGTATATAGGAAGTAGGCGTGGTTGTGAAGCGATTTGGCCAATTTTCACAACATATTATTGGGAGGTAAGGAAACTATTACAAACCAAGTTTCATTGAAATCGGTCGAGTAGTTCCTGAGATATGGTTTTTAACCCATAAGTGGGCGACGCCACGCCCATTTTCCATTTTGTAAAAAGATCTGAGTGCATCTTTCATCTGCCATTTCTTATGTGAAATTTAGTGTTTCTGACGTTTTTGGTTAGTGAGTTAACCCACTTTTAGTAATTTTCAACCTAAATTTTGTATGGGAGGTGGGCGTGGTTATGATCCGATTTCTTTCATTTTTGGAATGTATTAGGAAGAGACCAAAAAAAACGACTGCAGAAAGTTTGGTTTATATAGCTTTATTGGTTTGCGAGATATGTACAAAAAATTTAGTAGGGAGCGGGGTCACGCCCACTTCCCCAAAAAAATTACATCCAAATATGCCCCTTCATAGTGCGATCCTTCATACCAAATTTTATTTTCATAGCTTTATTTATGGCTTAGTTATGGTACTTTAAGTGTTTTCGGTTTTCGCCATTTTGTGGGCGTGGCAGTGGTCCGATTTTGCTCATTTTCGAAAGCAACCTTCCTATGGTGCCAAGAAACAAGTGTGCCAAGTTTCATCAAGATATCTTAATTTTTACTCAAGTTACAGCTTGCACAGACGGACGGACGGACGGACGGACGGACAGACAGACATTCGGATTTGAACTCCACTCTTCACCCTGATCACTTTGGTATATATAACCCTATATCTAACTCGTTTAGTTTTGGGTGATACAAACAACCGTTATGTGAACAAAACTATAATACTCTCTTTAGCAACATTTGTTGCGAGAGTATAAAAAAATTAATTATTACAAAAAAAAAATTATAAGAATAAAATAAAAAATTATAAAATTATTTTTATGAAAAAATTTATAATAAAAAAATAATTATATTAACAAATATTCTTTTAATATAAAAAAAATTAAAAAAAAATTAAATAAATCAAAAAAATAAATAAATTATTAAAAAAATATTTAAAAAAATTAAAAAAAGTATTTTTATGAAAAGAATTATAATAAAAAATATTCTTAAAAAAAAATTTAATAACATTTTTAAAAAATTTAATAAAATTTTTTTTTTTTCTTGATATTGACATGAATACAAAATATATATTTATTTTTGAAATGTATAAATATAAAATCACACTTTTTCATAAATAAATTTATTTTATTTTTTATAATTAGATAATTTTTAGATAAAAGACTTTTTTTAATTTTTAAAAAACATTTTTTTTTGCATTTATAAAAAAACATATTTTATATTTTTATTAATGAAAATAAAATAATAATAAAAAATAATTAAAATTGTTTAAAAAAAAATTTATAAAAAAATAAAATATTTTGTATAGAAAATATTTTTTTTATAATTTTAATAAACGTTCTAAACAAAATTTTTTTTTGTTGTAAATTTTCTATAACTTTATGTGTTTTATAATCACTTCCAATTAACGCTTGAACAGCTTCTAATCAAAATTCTTCCATCTTTTATGTTTCTTTGCAGCCACAGCGTCTACCAATCTACAACAACAACCACAAATATATGCGTGAAACATAACAACTGCAAATCATAGTGCGAAATAAATCTACAAATGTGTTAATGAATATATAAAAATGAAAATAATTGTTTCCATGTGCAAATGAAATAAATCCACAAATGTGTGCAAAATTATTTTTCAATTGCCAAGCAGAATAACATAAAAATATATTGCTTATTGCCGACACGCTTGCTTTAATTTATTTATTAGCAAATATTAAGAATAGTCAAAAAGAGCGAAAGAGAGAGTGAAAAAATAAAAAAAAAATAGGAATAGCGCAAAAATTTCGGCGCACAAAGGCAAACAAACCGCATGCGAGCAAACAAAACGCTGGCAAAGTAATCAAACAAAAATCAACAAACCCAAACAATAAATGAATTTGTGCGCCTAGTGCAAGAGAGGCAAACGCGCGTTGCGAAGAGCGTGCGGCAAATCACCTAAACGCCAGAGGTCATTTCAATTGGCGTTTGATTTACTCGCTTGCGAAATTCCATAAAAATTCAATAAGCACAAAATATTTTCACTCGCGCAAGTGGTGTCTTACGGCTGGCACTGAAGTGGAGAGCCTGTTTGTGTTAGTGTAAAGTGCAAAAAAGGTGTTAAAGCTACTAAATTAAAAAAAAAAAAATAAAAAAATTAAAAGCAGTGTGCAGTAAAAAATTTCAATTTAATTTTTTAATAAAAGTTGAGTTTTTTTTTCTGGAAAATAATTCCTCATTAATTACTTTAACGCATCAATCAATAAATATGGCAACCCTGAAGCATGCTTATCACATTATTTGGCTGCTCTTGGCCGTTTTGGCATTGGAAGTCAAATGCAATGAATCAGCAGGTGAGTGAAAAATTTAAATTATTTTTAGTATAATACAAAAACAATAAGAATTGAAGTAAAAATTAAAATTGAAGAAAACTTAATAAAAAATTTTTTCACAAAAACCATTTTTTTAATTCTAAAAAATTTAAATATTATATATTTTTCACCCTTAATGCTTTCTTAGATATAAAAACAATTAAAATATTTACAATGATTAAAAAAATAACAAATTCTACATACAAATATTTTACAAAAAAATATTTTTTTTTTTTGAAAAAATCCAATTTAAATTTAATAAATTGGAACAGAAAACGTCGATGGAAAAATAAATCATTAAGAATTTATTTTTTTATAATTAATTTTAAATTTTTTGGAAGAGAGAAATGTGTAACTATTGCACTTTCACAATTTTTATAAAAAGAATTTCGAAAATTATTTTAAAAATATCTTGAAACAATTTAAATTATAATTATTTATAAAAAAAAAACTATATTAAAAAAAAATAAAAATTTATTTTTTGCAATATTAGAAAATATTCGATAAATAAAATTTTTTTCGAAATTTTTCTATTTAGAATTTCAAAAAATATTGAAATAAAATCTTAAAATAATTTAAATAACAATTATTTATAATAAAACATATTTTAAAAAAATTAAAATTTATTTTTTGCTATATTAGAAAATATTCAAAAATTAAATTTTTTTCGAAATTTTTCTAAATATAATTTCAAAAAATATTTCAAAAAAATTTTAAAGCCATTTAAATAACAATTATTTATAAAAAAATATATTTAAAAAAATGTTAAATTCGTTTTTTAGCAGTATTAGAAAATATTTAATAATTAAAATAATTTCTTTTTTTTTGAAAATTTAATTTAAAATTAATTTTTTAAAGATAGCATTTTCAAAAAAAAAAATTATTGTATAGATATCAAAATCATGATTATGTAACTATTTTTTTTAATAAATATTCTAATAACACTAGCTCAGGAAAATTTCTTCTCATACACACCCGTCTTGATAAATGATATAAATCAATACAAAAAAATCTCACAACTTCCATTCATAATTTAAATGCACCCCTTGCCTTTTGTACAAAATCAAATGAATCGCTTAATAAGCCACTCTTCGTCAACTAAATCTCATAAGTTGTCCGCCTTTTCTTGACACCCTCCACAGTTCTTTTTTGTGGGAATAAATAAAAAAATTTAACAAGCAATAAGCACACATATGAAACACTCGCCATATATCATACTCATAAACTTCTGCCATCGCGCACTTATTGCCACCCGCTTTTTGTGAAAAAAAACAACAAAATTTATGTCGCGTGGACGCCCGCTGCTGCTGCTCTCGCTGCACTCAGCTGCCGGCGAACGCTTGGCGACGCCGCTTGCACTCGCCAACAGCCGGTGACAATGTCAAGCCGCGTAAGCGAGGCGTTAAAGCAGGAGAATTATTGAAAATGAAAACACTAAAAAATTTTAAATACAACAACAATTGCAACATAAGTGTATTGTGGCACAAATTTCGAAGCTCTTAAGTGTCTCGCATTAATTGAAGATTTCTTTTTTTCTTTCGTTAAGCAGTCGGAAATCATATGGAAATCGCTTAATTATTTGCTATAATTCAGTATCAACGAGTTATTTATGATTTTTTGTTATAAAAAATGTATTTTATTTATTATTGTGTTTACGCCTCACACTCAATTATTTTTTATCGGCGATGCAGCTTGATCTGGGTGTAATTTGTTAGCTTAAATTTGTTTGCCTTTTTGTCAGATCAAACAGAGTTATACATATATTAATATTAAGTTGAACTATCCTTTCAAAATTAAGAGGTTTGAACTAGAGCTCTTGGTATTCGATTAATCGACTAACCGAATTAACCGAATAGGGCATTATTCGAATAATAATATTCGGTTTGCACTATTCGGATAGTCGTCAGTCATCGACTATTCGATTAACCGCTCATTTTCGACTATTCGGTTAACCGTTCGTTGTCGACTATTCGAATAGTGCAAGTTCATTAATTTTCTTATTTTTATTGAAAAAAGTGAAACATTAAAACTAACAAAAAACTCGCTATTTTTTTATGACTGTCATACCAACACTGTTGTTGTTTCACATGCAAAATTAAAATGTGACTGATACAACACTGCGTGGTATGTTTCTTGAGTTCGCTATTCTATACCCCTACCCGCTTGCTGCCGAATTTTTTCGGTTTTTTGTGGCATATGCCTACTATTGCAGTAACCGGTTACTTTTTGGAACCGGTTTTTTTTTGGGACACACTCGTGGCAGTGTGGGCGGTCGGTGGGTGGAGCTTTGGGGCATTTTGGGGCAAAACTTCGACGAGTGGGTAGTCGGTTTTCTGTGAAGAACCGGTTTTTTGGGTCGGTCAGTGGGCTCAGTTGGGCTCCCATTTCCATAGAAAATGCTCAGCATAAATTCAGCATAGTCAAAAGTCTAATACTCGTATATTATAATCGGACCATCGCCTTATATCTCACCAATTATAAAGACCACCCTTGATAACTGGCATTACCTAGTTCCGCTGATTAGCCTTAGTCACCTTTATTGTATCAGTCGAAAGGGTTGACGTTTCCAAGTTGATTAAACCACTACGAGTAACTAATAAAATTCTTAAAATCTCAAATATATTTATGGGGATTGATTGGGATTGGGGGACGGCAGACTTTAAGACGTAGGGATTATAAAACTCCTGTTCGGACCTTTTCCTAAACATACCAGACGTATGTACGTGAGAGATCTTGTTCTGTAAAACGTGAAGATCACAATTGTAGTAAATTTAGAAACGTATTCAAAGGGGAATTTATTATCTGAAGACTATAATTTCGAAAGGAAACTGTGTCATGTTTCATGATGAGTCATAATACTATTTGTGCCGATCTAACAATTGTCGGTTTCTAAACAATAACTTCATAGGACGTGGAAGAATATGGAACCTTGATACCCTTTTTTCATATGATACCGTCTCCATATTACAGGCTTACAGAATATGTTTGGAAAGCCATCAAAGAAAATGTGTTCGGCCATAAAATTAAAGAGACATTTAGTTATGGACATGTATATTGACTGATTTGATTCTGATTGAGTATTCTTAGCACTTCTAAGCAACTTTAAAGATTGAATAGATATACATAGATATAGAAGGTTTGATAAAGAATTATTTATGAACGTCTTAGATTTTCGTAAGAGGTGTCTAAAACTTCAGCTTATTTCACAGCAGAACTTGAGATTCCTACAAATCAAGCCGACAGCACTTCTTTCATCCAATTATTGGCGATAAATTTAACTCATTAGCATCGAAATAAGATTTGCAAATATCCAGAAGTGCAGTAAATTAACAAAACCTCAAGAATTGGAGCAACTTTTAATTGTTTCCACTTCCGCTTCATATGAAAACAACAACATTAATGCAGCGCAATTATTGTTTTAACTTTTTGCTGTTTATTTCGGCAAATGCCTGAGAAATTAAGTAACAAATGCCCAAAAGCAATAAATGAAAAATTTCAACTATACAAAAAGCCAAAAAAACAGCAAAAAAAACAAAAACAAAAATAATAAATAAAACGAAAATTTTTCGCAATTGTTTATCGAAAATTAAAACGGTAGAAAGAAAACATAAACAAAGGAAATTTTGCAACAACAAATATGCTTTTAAATTGCTCAAGCCTTTGGCAAAGGCCACTGCCGCTGGTCCAGTGGCGTCATCAAGTGGCATGCTGACCTGCGGCCGTCGACGTCTGGCTCAGCGCTAGCTACTGACTGCCTGCCTGCAGAAGTATGGCGTCCAACAGTGGGTGGCAGGGGGCGCTAATGCGTATACATAGTATATACATACATACATATATGGTTTGTGGCGTCATAATTGCGTGCCAGCCATTGAAGTAGCCTGCAACCGGACATACAAAATTACAAGTGAACTGAATTTATGTTTTGTTTTTGTTTGGCTAAGATTTTTGTGCGTATTTTGAAAATGATGCCATATTTGTTATTGTGCTTTCCGCAGTTCATTTGAATTTTGAATGGATAGTGTGGATAGTGACGTCGTTCTTTGAGTATAGAATATTTCCTGATTATAGTTCATCTCTTTTTCTGTTAAATCGATATTTTTCCGGTTAGTTCTGTATTTTAATCTTGCCTCTGTAATTTTGAGGTTGCAATCTAGCTGACTGGTTAAGAATCCGTTTGTCCCCAAATCTATTAACAGTTTTTCGATTTAGTCTCCTTGAATTGTAAATATAGAACCTGTTTTTTTTTTTTGAGATCAGAAGAAGTTGAACATTCCCATCGGAAACTCCAATGTAACGATATTTGACTGGATTGGGGATCATCTCTAATCAGTTCGCAACTCTGATCTGATCTGAGATCTCCTTAATCGGTTTGAAGTTAATTTCTTATTATAAAACACGCCCTGTTTCTTCATCTGTTTCTTTATTTAAATTTTTCTAGTAGATTCGGGAGAAATGGTAATGCTTAATCTTCTTCAGATTCTGGCCGTTCCAGTAACAAAGGCTCGACAAATTAATAAGAAACATAGTTTTCATCATGATGGAAGATTCTTTCGAAAAGAAGATGACAATCTTGTAATAAATACAACGTACAAATAGAGGGTAGACAGAAAAAGTCTCATAACTTTATTCCATAGGCTTGAGTATACTGAATATAAGTGTAAATGTTCCGAGAGAGAAGTCTTCCATCTTGTAGTCATCGGATTGAGGTCATCCAACGGAAGTTCCAGGAAATGGTCTGTTTCAACAGAGTCAGAACATCATGGAAGAGGTGTTAGATGAGTAGTTTTCGTTGGGGATGCAAAGACGTGTTTCGTATCATGCGGATACTCATTACCAGGGCCAACTATTTTAAGCTTGTGCTTATAATTGCTTATTTTGCATATTTAGAGTTTCCAAGCTTATTTTTGATGATCATGCTTATTTTGCATATCTGTTAAACTTTAAACACATTCTACGCGATTCAACACATTCATGTTTCTCTCGCAGAGAGATTGTCGTTGCCGAAATCCAATTGTTTCGGCTGCAGCGGTACGCAGTGAGTTTGAGATGCCGTTCCACAGTTCCCTTATACCGAGATGCTGATGAGTGCTCTCAGAGAGCAGGGGTGCAAGTCGAGTAGAGTATTTCGTGGCTGTCTGTTGCGATTGCAGCTTTTCGACGTCGAACCTTCCTTGTGTTTGTTGACGGGCGTTTGCTGCACAGAGACGGGTGCGTATCTTCGCTGCAACCAGATAATGGTCCGAGTCTATATTTGGTCCTCGGAGCGTACGCACGTCTAAAACACAGGAGACATGTCTTCCGTCTATCACAACGTGATCGATTTGATTACGCGTGTTTCGATCAGGAGACAGCCAAGTAGCTTGGTGTATTTTCTTATGCTGGAATCTAGTACTACAGACGACCATATTTCGGGCCCCGGCGAAGTCGATCAGCCTCTGACCGTTTGGTGATGTTTCGTCATGGAGGCTGAATTTTCCGACTGTTGTGCCAAAGACACCTTTTTTAGCCACCCTGGCGTTAAAATCGCCAATCACGATTTTGACATCATGTCGGGGGTAGCGCTCATAGAAAGCATCTTTGGTCACATCGTCCTTCTCTTCCGTTGGGGCGTGGGCGCAAAAAAGCCTTTAGTCGTATGAGGACATCAACCAGCTGGGCAAAGGCACCTTCCCAATTAAGGGTCCGGGCATTCCAAGTGCATACCCTTAAATCGTAGTCCTTTAAACATTTGCAGGGGTCGTCATCAAAAGGGGGGTGTCTCATCCGAGGCTTTCGTTTGGTACTTCGTTTTTATGTGGTGGGTCCCAAGCCCTACGCACAACCGCATAAGCGGGCTTCGCCTTCTCACTTTAGCTCGCCTTCAAACGGATGTTTGTTAGCTACCCAGAGGATACTTGGTCTAAAACCGGAAGTCGTGAGCTGCTTGAATCATGGGGAGTAGAATCGTTTCTGGCCACTCCCAAGTGAATGACAATCAAAAACTTTCCTCACTTACGTGAACTTCTACACATGATCCCATCCTCCTTTCTACGACATAGATTCAGCAATTAATAAACTCAGCAATGACGACTCAGACGTTATTCGTCGAACTAAAGAAATATTAAAAAATAAGAACCTGAAAAATTACCTTATTTTTATCAAATCAAACTTTGCTTGCCTTTGTGCAGGGATTGAAAAGCTGCAAACAAAAGGCCTATCTTTGCAAGAAGGTATTGACGTCATAGAAGTTGTAAATCAATCATTAACACAAATCGAGGATAAACGCTTTTTGCAAAAATTAAATGCAGTTGTAAAAAGAAACGAAGGCTACACGTCTTTATGCAAAATTAAAAGAATTATTTTCAATAATTCGAAGGAAAATGATAACTTCATCGATTCTTTAACACCGTTGGAAGTTGCTAATTTTAAATACTGTCCAGTGACTTCAGTGGACGTTGAAAGATCTTTTTCCGTTTACACCACATTGTTAAATGAAAAACGACGATCGCTTTTATTTGAAAATTTGAAGCAACATTTAATTGTGCATTGCAATTTTTCTCTTTTTAACAACAATGAAAATTAAAACAAAATTTTTTTATTAATTGAATATTTTTTTTTATTATGCATATTTGCGAGCATATTTCAGCCTTTTTTAGTGCATATCTAAGCGCTTAAAATTGCATTTTTCATGCATATTTTGGTTGGCCCTGCTCATTACATGCAGGACAAAGATCTCATATGGCTCAGCTGTGAATGTAATTTAAACATTCTGACACAATATAAGATTAATATCTGTTCGGAAATCGTTCATAAGAACTAAGTTCTCATCCACTTTTTTACATTACAAAATAATTGAGTTTTCAAAAACGAAAAAATCTCCCAGCAGACACTCTAAATTGTCTGATCAGTGTGCATTTATGTCAATAAATAAGCATAGGCATAGACAAAATATCATTTGCTTTATACAATTGAGGTCAACCAACTCAATAAAAAGCCAGACGACGAAAAATGCCATGATTTTTGTTTGTTTATCTTAAAAATGTACCGAATTCTGCTAAAAAAACAAAGAAAGAAGAATAAAAATTGAGAACACTACCACTTGATTTGATGTTTCGCAATTTCCAGCGATCTCATTTCATAATTG
Organism: Zeugodacus tau; assembly: GCA_031772095.1. Classification (NCBI taxonomy): domain Eukaryota; kingdom Metazoa; phylum Arthropoda; class Insecta; order Diptera; family Tephritidae; genus Zeugodacus; species Zeugodacus tau. The sequence goes on along the minus strand of CM062653.1, from coordinate 10,677,130 downwards.
CTGTATCATCTGCAGTCGCACGCACCCCACACTCAAAAGTTCGGCTGCTGTTTACGCACATATTGTTTCCTCTTCTTCTTGCTGTTTTTGGTATTGCGTTAAGTTGACCCAAAAAAGTTTTCATGCGTGCAACAACGGGCTTGCCATGATCGAGGCAATCTTCAGCGCTCGTATGGTGACGCGATCAAAGCAAACAATCGATCGATCGATCGAACAGCGTTCGATGTTGCTGTTTGTTGTTGGGTGCTGGGGAGCAGGAGAGAGGTGTGGAGGGTACATATTTACATTGTAACCGCATTTACATTTCACCAGAACATAAAATTTTACAATTGCAACAAAAATACTCCGTTGGTTGGTTTTACTTTTTGATGGAAAACATTTCATTGTTTTTGTTTTTGTAATGCTTAAAGTGTCTTGCAAAAATATATTGTTTACAGCTATGCAGATCTATGCATCTGTTTGTCTCGCAGGTGTTTGGGCTTATTCACTTATATGGAAGTATAAACAACCTAAAGTGCAAACTTGGCGAAAACCTTAATGTAGGCCATGGTCGGAAATTTTGCTGTGTAAACATTCGTTGAAATTAAACCATGAACAGTACGAAGTACGATAAGAACAAATTTTTTGTAGAGATAAACATTCATGAGAAACTCGGAGCTTTTCTGCCGTTGAAGATATGTTTTGAAATAATCTGAACTTGGAGGGATTCACAGATTTAAGCTGTCTGAACACCTTAATGACCTTATGAGTAGAATTACCGTGACCGAAGTAAATTTGGTGTCTATATGAGTCAAACGAGGCTGGAAGAATGTTGTTTGACATTCGTTGACAGCTGGGAGGAAATTCAGGGTTCCTAAAGTGGCAGTGGGTTAGAGGCCACACGCCAAGACGACCGATGCGCTTTGAGATCATACCTTGAACCAAAATTATACTTCCCAATCTTTCTTTGTTTTTCTCTAAAATTACAGTTACTCGTCTGTGTGATTACTGATTCCATCGAATATCGTTTGATTTTTATCGAGTCTAAATCATGTGTCTTATTTATAGGAGGGTCCATGGAAATTCGGCTAATTTCGATTGAAGATATAAAGTACTCAAGGGTTTACTTCGATTTTTTTCGTTTTCGACAAGGTTTTACTTCGATTTTTCTTACATTCCAAATATATTGGTACGAATATATTCTCTCAAGATATTGTTCGTGACTTAAGTAGGACGATATTGAAAACAGTTTTGGTCAACATAGGTGTCTGAACAAATTAAGTGTATTGTATTTACCTTAATTTCATTCATCATTTCAGAATGATTCTGATTTTTATTTTATTTCAACGAATCTTTAACCGAATTTTAGTTGAATCATATATAAAATAATGTGATATATAAAATTCCAAAATTTTCCTATTGGGTTGATTTTTGATCATAAAAATTTTGAAAAAGTTTCGGACTTTTTCCAATCCACATATATAATACATATATGACATAAATTTTCCATAATAAAAAATTATATTAACTTTCCAAAATTTTCCTACTGGGTTTATTTGACATGTTATAAATTCTCAAAATTTTTTGAATATTTCCTGCAAGGTTGATGTTTTATTATGGATATTTAATAAAAATTTTCCATAATAAAATATTATATTATATTTCTAAAAATTTCTTACTGGGTTGGATACTCAAATACTAAATTTTCATTTACAAAAAAAAATATAAAAAATTTCCAAATTTTTCCTACTGGCTCAGACGTTGTAAGCCAGTCAAGCTACACCACCACCATAATTGATCACAAAAATTGATTTCTCACAAAAAGTGTAGGCAAAATTAACAACCAGCACGCAATATATGACAGCCTGTTTATCTAACCGCGACTGCTGAAAAAGTGGAAAACCGTGAATTCAGCAGCAACAATTCAAAGTCATGGCAGACACCCTCGCCAACAAAACAGACAACAAATGACCAGCAAAATGTTGCCTGCGAATGCGTGCGGGTGTGTCTATATGGCGTACACCTACAGGTCTGGCACTTGTGTACTAAAAATAAAAAAAAATATATATTTAAAAAGAAATATGAATTATATCTTCGCTTGCAACTACAAACCTGGTTACCCACTAAAAGCCAGTCAAACACCATAAACAACCATTTTTCATTGCACGCTGCGCATTCAAGCGTTTATTACTTTTAATGCAAAAATGCAGAAAATAAATTTCTGTGAAAAAAACTAGTATTTGCTTGCAACATAACTGATCACCACGGTTGCCACTATTGACACAGGAACACAGTTCCTCTCGTGTGTCGCTTAGTTAGCGGGCAAGGTGAGGCGTTGATTGATGGTCACACTGCAACAATGTGACCGTCACCAGAGTGCATAAAGAAGAATGGGTCGTAGGACGGTAGGTATTTTTAGTGATATTAAAATAAAATTTAAATAAAAGAAAAATAAAATGTAGTTATAAATAGAACGCAAAGTGAAAAATTGAAACAAAAGAGCAAATCAAAGACCTCATAAATAAATATTTATATTTTAATGTAAGTGTATATATAGCAATTATACAATAAGTAATTACTAAGAATATTAAGCAATTTTTCGGGAAGAAGACGTTTCCTGAACTCATATTTTTTATTTGCAGTTTTTTCTGAATTATCAAAAAAAAATTTATAAAATTTTCCTAACAAAACAATCTCTCCTATAACAGTCTATCTTAACTTGTTTTAAAAAATAGACCAATGTACCCAAAGTATTCTTTCGAGTACCCTCCGACTTTTATTATAGATCACGAAACATCTATCCTCTAAAGATATAATACTATAAGATATCGAATATTAAACTTCTATAATCAAATTGAAACCTAACTATTGCGATTTACCATTATATAGACGACTTCCTACATAAAAGATAAAATCTAGAATTGGCGATGTAAACAAAGTGTTCGATAAGCTTATCGCACAGAACATATGGATTGGAAGTTAATATCCCCGGTGTGTAAGCTACTTCCGAAAACCCCTTTCCATGTCAATTTGTCAAAGAATATTGAGCAAAGGTATAAGCATATTTTGATAACTAATTTAACAGCTCTCCATCTAAGAAATTGTATACTCCTAAAGAGCACACTATATCTATGGCAATCCTACTACTCTGTAAAAAATATTGACAACTAACACAGAGTGAAAATGAGGGACAGCCAATTACCTACATACTTAATTTTTGTGGTAAACTTTTGGCACAAAATTTCATAAAAGATAGAACTAAAATCCTCAGATTACCATATGGTCTAACTAAATTCCCAGAACAACAAAGCGAAAAGGTGGATATTTTAATAATCCGTAGAGTTTGAAAACGCTTAGACTTTCGTTAAATAATAATGAATCAATATTCATAATTTAATAAAAATCTAAAGATTGTTTGGCTACATCGCTTTTAAAATAATTAAGGGTTCCCAAGTTTCCAAGAAAAAGTTAATTGTAATTTAAATTTTCTGGTATGAAACAGTCTATACAGTTTTCTTTCAACAAATTTTTAACTATAAATGAAATTAATTCTATTTCCTCTCGGTAAAGCTCTGAATATATTCATCTAAATAGTGAACTATTTATTACATTTAATGTACGAAACATATACGACATAAATCACACTAAATCAGCTAATTAAAAGACAAAACTATTAATACTGTCAATTTACGATTAACTAAGAAGGACGGCATAGAAGCAAAATTTTAAAAAAATAAAAGAAAAAGCCAAAATTCATTTCAAAATAATTTTTGTTGATAATGAAATTGTGACGTCAATGCTGTAGATGTTCATACGTACATAACACACCGAAGAAAATACACCAAAGTATTTAAGGTAATAAAAAAATCACAGAAAATAAACAAAATTCACACGCAATTTCATACACTGAACGGTACATATTTTCGAAATGCTAGCTAAATATTGAAAAAACGAAAAAAGTGCCGCAAAAATCATTGAATGCTCACTGCCAAACGCGTGGGAACGCCCACCCGCATAGCGGTATATTTAGTTATCTAATGGATCAGCTAGATATTTAAGTAGAAAAACATTGGCTAATACACATTTTAGCCGCTAAATCAACAGTGTTGCTGCTCGAGATTTTTATCTGATTTTTTTTAAATTTTTTTTTAATTTTATTTTTCAATTTTTTCAATTTTTTTTTCAATTTTTTTAATTTTTTTTTTTTGTAATTTGTTTTTTTTTTTTGTTTTTTTTTTTTTTAATTTTTTTTTTTAACACAATTAGTCACATAATCGTACCGGTACTTAGCGCATTGCTCACTTAATTATTTGCTGTTCTACATTTTCGCACATCTCTCTGTTTGATCAGCACGAAAAAAGTACTCATTCTTATTATACTCTCGCAACTAAAGTTGCTAAAGAGAGTATTATAGTTTTGTTCACATAACGGTTGTTTGTAACACCCAAAACTAAACGAGTTAGATATAGGGTTATATATACCAAAGTGATCAGGGTGAAGAGTGGAGTTCAAATCCGAATGTCTGTCTGTCCGTCCGTCCGTCCGTCCGTCCGTCCGTCCGTCCGTCTGTGCAAGCTGTAACTTGAGTAAAAATTAAGATATCTTGATGAAACTTGGCATACTTATTTCTTGGCACCATAGGAAGGTTGCTTTCGAAAATGAGCAAAATCGGACCACTGCCACGCCCACAAAATGGCGAAAACCGAAAACACATAAAGTGCCATAACTAAGCCATAAATAAAGCTATGAAAATGAAATTTGGCATGAAGGATCGTACTATGAAGGGGCATATTTGGATGTAATTTTTTTGGGGAAGTGGGCGTGGCCCCGCCCCCTACTAAGTTTTTTGTACATATCTCGCAAACCAATAGAGCTATATAAACCAAACTTTCTGCAGTCGTGTTTTTTAGCCACTTCCTAATACAGTCCAAAAATGAAAGAAATCGGATAATAACCACGCCCACCTCCCATACAAAAGTTGGGTTGAAAATTACAAAAAGTGGGTTAACTCTCTAACGAAAAACGTCAGAAACACTGAATTTCACATAAGCAATGGTAGATGGAAGCTGTACTCAGATTTTTTTACAAAATGGAAAATGGGCGTGGCGTCGCCCACTTATGGGTCAAAAACCATATCTCAGGAACTACTCGACCGATTTCAATGAAACTTGGTTTGTAATAGTTTCCTTACATCCCAATGATATGTTGTGAAAATAGGCCAAATCGCTTCACAACCACGCCTACTTCCTATATACCAGAACTTTGAAGACGACCTGAATCGTTTACTTTACAATATATAAAGTAAGTACTAGTGAAGATATCGGTGCAGAACTTTGCACAAATACTATGTTAATAGTGTTGCAGCCCCATTCTAAAAATCGCAGAAATCGCACCATAGGTTTTTAAGGCCCCATATATCCAACACGAGGACCGCGGTGCTTCTAACCTAAGATAATGGTTTCCAACTTTCAATGGACTTTATACAATATATATGACGAATATGTGGGTCAAATTGTGTATTATATAATATAAATGAAGTTAAATAAATAAATTGCGAGAGTATAAAATGTTCGGTTACACCCGAACTTAGCCCTTCCTTACTTGTTTTTATTTCAATGTTTTCTTAAAGCTAATTACTGAATTTCGCAAAAAAATTTTACGTGCGCAATTCAAGTTCATTTGCACTGATCGGTGAATATAAGGCGGAGTGCACAGTGTACGCTCAAACAAACTTTTATAACAAGATAGTGATTTCTTATTAAGAAATTAATTCTTCTAACCAAAGGTATATACTCTATTAAATGCAAGATTTTAACAAAATAAAGTCATAGTTTCAGTCTTCCAAATATAAGGCTGAGTGCACACTGTAGTAGTTTGAAGTGCTCTCAAAAAATGTAGCTGACTTGAAAGAGTGTTTTCAATGGATTGGTATATTTATCTCAGTCAAAGAAATATCCTGAATTTCATATTCACAATTTCAACAAAAGAAATCACCATAGTGTGCCCTCAGCCATATTCCCACACATTTATTTTCCGCTAATATCGAAATATGTATCAGACATAATCGAAACATTTGCCAAGAAATATTTTAATACACTAATTCAGCTATTTTCCCGTAAGCAAAATTATTAAATTTTTTCCTCATTATTTTTGAACTTTCGAAAGCCAAAACAATAACAAATTGTTTTGAGCTAATTTCTTCATTGTGTGCATGTGTTTATTTGATTTATACGCTTCAATTTGCAGGCATGCCAAGGTCATTATTAATGATTTGGTGGCAGGGTTAGTGTGAAGGCTGGAAAAAAGACTGAAAGAAGGTGTTTAGAGCTTAATTTGTCGGCGTAAAATGAGGAAATTATGTTAATCGAGTTAGAGGTGTGCGAAAAGACGCATGCAATATGTTTGAGTAGTCGAGTAAATTTCATTATAAATATACAAAATAGTTTATATTCATACATATATTTTTAGATTTTGTTGTTTTTCGTGTTGACTTTGTTAAGTTCATGAGCGGTTTTTCCTAAGCATCAAAAATGAAAATATACGAAAAAAAAGTAACGGTATATTAAATTTTCCGCTGGAATGTGTTGATTGCGTGATTTTTGGCCGTCGTGCGGCACCAGCTGTTTTTCGTCAACTGAAGGTGAAATTAGAAAGCCAACGAAGGTGAAGTATAGTGTGCGTATTTTTTTGATAGTTGATGGGGAATATGGTATTATAAACATATTTTTGATTGAGTAGCTGCCGAGAAATCGGTATTACAATCAATTTTATGGTAATATAAATTTTATTTTGTTGTGCAAATATTCTGTATATTAAGGTGGAACTATATTTTGAAAGGTTAAGGTCATCTAGACGGTTTAATACTTTTTGTTTTTAAAGGAAACAAGAAGAAACGTTAACTTCGGCTGTACCGAAGCTAATATACCCTTCACAGGTGCATTTCTTTTAGTAACTATGTGTTTAAGCAAATCAAAAGACAAAAGGCAAAAAAAAAGTAAGTAAAAAAAAGAAAACATTTTACTAATTCTTTTTAGCCGGGTTGTTTGCTAGAAACATTAAGGTTATATAGTTAACCAATCTGAACAATTTCTTCAGAGATTATATTATTACCTTAAGCAGTAATCCACGTGAAGATACCACGTCAAATGCGAAAATTTTCGGTACAAGCCCTTGATTCCGATCGTTCAGTTTGTATGGCAGCTATATGTTATAGTGAACCGATCTGAACAATTTTTTCGGAGATTAAATTATTTCTATTAACAATAACTCATACCAAATTTCGTGAAGATATGTAGTACAATGCGGAAGTTTTCCATAAAAGCCATTGATTCCGATCGTTCGGTTTGTATGGAAGCTATATGCTATAGTAAACCGATCTGAACAATTTTTTCGGAGATTAAATTATTTCTATGAGCAATAACTCACACCAAATTTTGTGAAGATTTGTAGTAAAATGCGGAAGTTTTCCATACAAGCCCTTGATTCCGATCGTTCAGTTTGTATGGCAGCTATATGATATAGTGGTCCGATATCGGCAGTTCCGACAAATGAGCAGCTTCTTGAAGAGAAAATAACATCTGCAAAATTGCAAAAGGATATTATATATTATATATACTCATCATTTATATATATTATAGGGCCTCCGACGCTTCCTTCTGGGTGTTACAAACCTCGTGACAAACTTAATATACCCTGTTCAGGATATACATATACGGCAACACAGATATAAAGGAATCCTTCAATGATAAACTATTTTGATATAACTTTTCTAATCTAAATAGTTTCAAAAAGTATTGTTCCTAATTGAATAACTTGTTCGGTATTTGATATTATAGCCTTTTCACACAGGAGCTAATTGATCAATTAACCGGGCTCTGCTCGGTATTTGATAGTATAGCCTTTTCACACAGGAGCTAATTGATCCATTAACCGGGCTCTGCTCGATTAAAACGTCGATTACGATCGATTTACCATACAAAAAAAATCTACATTAACTTTTAATTGAATTTTAATCGAAATGAGAATGAAATGTAACTCTGCGACAAATACCGTATGTGTAATTATATATAAGTTCTTTGTCTACGAGTTGTTGTTCACGCTACACGACGGTAGATGTCGCTGCTGGAAAATAGCAATCAGCTGATGAAACTTACCAACTTCTTATAAAAAGCAAACACGAAAATGTATAACCGCTGATGGGTTATCGAGTAGCCGACAGTGTGAAGGGCATAAACTGGTTACTCAATTAAAATTTTAATTGATCAATTAATTTGGCTGTGTGAAAAGGCTATTATGGCTAGATAAGTAGTATTGTGGGACTTTTGTAGTCAATATGAACATAGAAGAAGTCCAAAAACTTGAAAGTAGCTTAGCTATTGCAAGCTGTTTACCGAATCTAAGAATATACCAATATTGAGGTTATGTATGATAATAACACTTAAGACGGAACTTTACAAAAATTTAAAGAAATAATATTTTCAAACACGATTTTTTGGCCTAGGAACTTGCAAAAATTCTTGTTTTTAGATGTCGAAACCATTTTCGAAACTTGTGATCAATAGATAGACAGCAGCTGAACCTTTTGGAGTCACTTAATACCTGAAATAACTTAGTATTTGTTTATAAATATAAATAAAATAACATTTTGCGGTTATGTACGCTATAAAAAAACCTTTTGAGGTTATATGCACTCAATGACAGATATTTGGTGAGATTTTAGCAGTATCTATGGATGAGATATTGTACCAATAACAAATTTCTTCACCTGATATCATCTCTTAATGGCATAAATATAACATCAAGTTGTCTCCAGGGTGCTATTTATAAAACCGACTGTCAAAATGATTGCTTTATTGAATTTATAATCAATAAAAAAACTTTTAATACACAATTAAGCATTTCACATTTCACATTATAAAAGCTTTCTAAATACATAAATTATAATTTAAAAAAAATTAACTTCTATCTTCCATAATTGCCTGCAGCTATTTTGCAATTTATTTTGTATGCATTTATAATTAACGCGCTACACCTTTGTGGTGATAAATGTGTCTGAGTATGCAACACAAATCATTGCAGCAAACACTTTTGTCAACATTAATTTAGTAAAATTTGACATTTATATGCAAATTAATGGGCGAAATGTGCGCAATTATGGTAGACAAAGTATCAGAGAAAAAAATTAACAGATGTGTAATAGAAATGTTGCATTCGTTTATATATATACAATATTAGTACAAATTTTCTGTAAAATATTAGCAAGTTTTGTTTTCAATATGTTTTTCTTCAAATATTTAATAAAAAAATATAAAAATTATCCATTTACAAAAACAACAAAAACAAGTAAGGAAGGGCTAAGTTCGGGTGTAACCGAACATTTTATACTCTCGCAATTTATTTATTTAACTTTATTTATATTATATAATACACAATTTGACCCACATATTCGTCATATATATTGTATAAAGTCCATTGAAAGTTGGAAACCATAATATTAGGTTAGAAGCACCGAGGTCCTCGTGTTCGATATATGGGGCCTTGAAAACCTATGGTCCGATTTCGGCAATTTTTAGAATGGGACTATTAACATAGTATTTGTGCAAAGTTCTGCACCGATATCTTCACTAATACTTACTTTATATATTGTAAAGTAAACGATTCAGATTGTCTTCAAAGTTCTGGTATATGGGAAGTAGGCGTGGTTATGAAGTGATTTGGCCTATTTTCACAACATATCATTGGGATGTAAGGAAACTATTAAAAACCAAGTTTCATTGAAATCGGTCGAGTAGTTGCTGAGATATGGTTTTTGACCCATAAGTGGGCGACGCCACGCCCATTTTCCGTTTTGTAAAAAAATCTGAGTGCAGCTTTCATCTGCCATTTCTTATGTGAAATTTAGAGTTTCTGTCGTTTTTCGTTAGTGAGTTAACCCACTTTTAGTAATTTTCAACCTAACTTTTGTATGGGCGTGGGCGTGGTTATGATCCGATTTCTTTCATTTTTGGACTGTATTAGGAAGTGGCTAAAAAAGACGACTGCAGAAAGTTTGGTTTATATAGCTCTATTGGTTTACGAGATATATACAAAAAACCTATTTGGGGGCGGGGTCACGCCCACTTTTCAAAAACAATTACATCCAAATGTGCCCCTCCCTAATAGGATCCTATGTTCCAAATTTCATTTTCATAACTTTATTTATGGCTTAGTTATGACACTGTATAGGTTTTCGGTTTCCGCCATTTTGTGGGCGTGGCAGTGGACCGATTTTGCCCATTTTCGAAAGCAACCTCCTCAGGGTGCCAAGGAACATATGTTCCAAGTTTCATTAAGATAGCTTAATTTTTACTCAAGTTATCGCTTGCACGGACAGACGGACAGACGGACAGACGGACGGACAGACATCCGGATTTCAAATCCACTCGTCATCCTGATCATTTATGCATATATAACCCCATATCTAGCTCATATATTTCTTGGTGACACAAACAACCGTTAGGTGAACAAAACTATTATACTCTGTGCAACAGGTTGCGAGAGTATAAAAATCTTTCGGAGTGACAAAGACACTGAGCAAAAATTTCGCGTGTTCCTTCACTGATCCAGAAAGACGTTCCGTTTTCCTCCTGGGTATTCAAATCATACATCTCTTGTTATAAAATTCAATTTTCCTTTAGGAACTGTGATGCTTGTTGCCGTTGTAACACACGGCTGGAACAGTTGAGAAAGTGCAAAAATTAATTAAGTTGAAATGTGACAAGTAAGGAAGGGCTAAGTTCGGGTGTAACCGAACATTTTATACTCTCGCAATTTATTGATGTAATTTTATAAAGATAACACAATTCGACCCATATATTGCGTATAAAGTTCAATAGAATAACGAAAATCATCATAAATAGTATATGGGGACTGAGGTAATTCCTAAACCGATTTCACTCGTTTTCACCACCAAGATACAATGTATCGAAGACTATACGCTCACTTAATTTAATATTACTTATAATTAGGTATATGGGATCTGGGGGAAGTTATGACCCGATTTTTACCATTTCAGGTACAGAGAGAAACTGTTATAAAAAAAAATTCAGAGGGAATGATTTACATTAAAATATCTGAGGGATTTACCTAAGTATATTTTCGGGGAAAAATTACCCTTAGGCACTGAGTTCTTCATGTTCGATATCAGGGGCCTTGAAAAGTCATGGTTCGATTTTTACATTTTTTTCACAAGTGATGCAACAGATCATATACAGTGTTTGTGTAAAGTTTTATTTCGCTATCTTCATTGGTTCCTAATGTATATTTTATAAAGTGAAGGAATAAGATGGAATTCAAAAATGAGTTATATGGGAAGTTGTCGTGGTTGTGAACCAATTTCGTCCATTTTTCACACGTGTCATCAGGGTGTCAAGAAAATATTACATACCGAATTTCATTGAAATCTGTCGAGTAGTTCCTGAGATATGGTTTTTGACCCATAAGTGGGCGACGCCACGCCCATTTTCCATTTTGTAAAAAAATCTCAGTGCAGCTTCCTTCTGCCGTTTCTTATGTAAAATTTGGTGTTTCTGACGTTTTTAGTTAGTGAGTTAACGCACTTTTAGTAAATTTCAACCTAACCTTTGTATGGGAGGTGGGCGTGGTTATTATCCGATTTCTTTCATTTTTGGACTGTATAAGGAAATGGCTAAAATAAACGACCGCAGAAAGTTTGGTTTATATAGCTTTATTGGTTTGCGAGTTATATACAAAAAACCTATTTGGGGGTGGGGTCACGCCCACTTTTCCAAAAAAATTACATCCAAATGTGCCCCTCCCTAATGGGATCCTATGTTCCAAATTTCATTTTCATAACTTTATTTATGGCTTAGTTATGACACTATATAGGTTTTCGGTTTCCGCCATTTTGTGGGCGTGGCAGTGGACCGATTTTGCCCATTTTCGAAAGCAACCTCCTCAGGGTGCCAAGGAACATATATTCCAAGTTTCATTAAGATATCTTAATTTTTACTCAAGATATCGCTTGCACGGACAGACGGACGGACAGACGGACAGACGGACAGACGGACAGACGGACAGACGGACGGACAGACATCCGGATTTCAAATCCACTCGTCATCCTGATCATTTATGTATATATAACCCCATATCTAACTCTTATATTTCTTGGTGACACAAACAACCGTTAGGTGAACAAAACTATTATACTCTGTGCAACAGGTTGCGAGAGTATAAATATAAAATAATTTAATCAAGGTGTGCGCTGCTCTCAATTTAAATGACAATTAACCAAAATATAAACAAACCATAACCTTGAACTGTTTGCCAATAACTCCATTGAGGCACAGACGCCATACAAACTCAAACACAAGCGACCGCACACAATATGAATAATATATGAGCCCATCCAGCTTTTGTATTTGTGCGCGCGCGCACGCCGACGAACCGGCCAATAAATAATTCAAACTCAATTCAAAATGCATAATAAAGCATTAACTACTCTATAATGCTATGGAAAGTGAATTGTGGTAAAGGGGGTACGACAAATTATAAATGCCAAACGCATATAAACTTATGTTAATTGGTGACAGAAGTGGACTTACCGCTTAGCCGAAGTGGTTAGTGGGTACGTATGGTTAAATGTTTAAACCGGGAGTGACGGTAGCAGAGACAGTCAGTGAAGTGTGTGAGTCAGCCTGAGGAACCTTATTAGCTTGTAGATACAGGGAGCATGAATAAGGTGCAATTTTTATAGGAGCTGAACTGGATCTCTGGCTTTTCAGAGCTTTCACCTTAAGTCGAGAACTGAAAAATTTATCGGGATACGACCTCTATTATTATTTATTGGAAGGTCGATTAGACTAAATATTTCATAAACCTACAGATAGATTTGACACATACCTCCTTTACATCACTTTCGATATCCAGATCTATTCACCACTGACTTCTATATCAAAATAAGACTCAGTGATATAACCGATGGGAGAGCGGCAATACTGTCCTTGAATTCGATGACAGTACGCTCTAAGCTAATAAGGGAGGGCCTAACATCGTTATCAGTAGCTTGGAAGTACTTCATAAGCCGACTTGTGTGGGTAACCGACCACTCCGGAATCGCTGGAAACTGCAAAGCGGATCAATTTACAACAGTTTTTACAGCTACTTTCACTTAGTAAGGCTCAACTCTCCGCGATTATTGGTTTACTTACTGGTCATTGCCTAATAGGCACACACGCGGTAAGGCTAGGGATCAGGTCAGACGCTTGTTGCCAAAGCTGCTTGGAGGAAGGCGAAGAGGAAACATCCAAGTACTTCCTCCATCAATGTCCAGCATTCGTCAGACTTAGGTTAAAACACTTCAGTAGGCATATCTTTAGCGAACACAGCGAAGTGACTGGAATCAACATTAGCCGACTTAAGAATTTTATTACAGAGTGCAAGCGCTTTGGGTCATAAGGGTCTTAGTGATCCGTTAGGAGTTTTCTGGATGTCACAATGGACAGTCGAATCTGTCAAAGTGTGATGTCTCTGCATCTGCGGAGATGTACCCCTTAAACTATCCTTTCCTATATAACTTATAGTCAAAATAGAGATCAGACTTCGTATTTACAAAAACATCCATCGTTTCTTAGACGACGATTTTAGTAATCTGAGCCATAATCATTGCTATCACTTGGAGATTTATTGAGGCCCACTAAATTATTCTTGATTGAGTCACATGACTAACTAACAACTGAATTGGATTGTTATTTTATTTAAATCTGACCAATATTTTAGAAAACGATTTTTATAGCGATTGGCTTGCCGGAGACTGTAGCTGTAGTAGCACCAATTTCTACAAAAGTTCTTGACAAATGGGTAGTTCAGACTATGAAGAATGTAATTAAATCCGAATTTGAAATTATAACGGTTTATACCATGCTCTCTTACTCGGTCCACAACGTCAAGTATTTTAGTATTTTTAATCGATTCAATAAAGAAAAACCTCACGATTTCTGTTCTTGTCCATTCGGAAAGTAATTTTTTGACGTTCTGAGATTTGTATTCTTCGAAAAAAGAATGATACTCTGACCCCACAGGGAGATTAGATTTCAGAACCTAAATTTTCTTTAAACAAGTCACCCTTAATTGGCCAATTAATATATAAGATAGTGACAGAACTGGCAGTGTCTAATTTTACACTACCAAATCGAGTTCAATGCTTCACCGAAAAGTAGTTTCAAAGCGGAACCCGCACGTGCTGTCACCTAAATAGTTACGAATCCGAAAGAAATAAAAAATTCCCCGAATTAAATGCCAATAAATATTATTTATTACAGCTGTCAGACGAAGCTGTCAAACAAAGTTATAGTGTGCGACAATATTTACGCCAAATATGGAACACCCTGTATGCCGTATATATGCATAATTAAACGTGCAAAAAATTAAATAACAATCAAAATCATAAGTGGTACGACAAGCTATGAATCAGTTTATGAATTTGTGAATGTTTTTAGTGTGTGAGCCATGCTTCATTCAAGCAACATTTCAGTACTATGTATTTTTACTTTCAAAATTCGGACACAAAAAAATATTTTTTTTTATTATTTTTGTTGTATTTTTTATTTTTTTTTATTTTTGAGATTTTGTATGTTTTTTTTTATTGTTGTTGTGTTTTTGTTGTCAAACAATTGTCGTCGTTAAAATTGCATACATTAAAATTTTATTAACTCATTTATTAAAGCTTTTACTACTGTCAATATTGATTAGATACAAAGCTGGAAACCGCAAAAAAATAGCAGAAACAACAGAAAAAGTATCAAAAGCAACAGCAATCACACAAAATAGTCATAAATAATAGTTTTGGCGGCGCATAAAAATATCAGCGGTTTTGTTTTGGACACACAAAAGCCACAAGTAACCGGTTGGAGAAGAGGTGTGTGTGCATGCAAACAATTTTGTTGTAGTGAAAAAGCAACAACAAAGACAGAAACCAAAATAAAAATAAAAAAATCAAAAAAAAATTAAAAAAAAATCATTAAAACTCATAAAAAAATATAAGCGAATAAATAATGAGGCGTAAAAATCAATTTTGCACCATTAAACTAACGGCACACGTTTTGATTTCTATTCATGGCAGACACCACTCTTCATTTTTTTTATTTTGATACTCACCTCTTTTTTTTGATACTAGTTTAGTATTTTTAGCAACATCATTGAGTCATAAATGCTGCCGCTGCGACAAAGAGTTGTCTGCCTTTCAACTGTCTGCTGTCTGCGGTTGTTTCTCGTTGCGCATGCGCCGCGCCGCAGTTCCGCACTGTTTCAGCATCAGCTTCAGCTACACTGCGCCGCCGCCACTCATGCGTAGCGTCGTGCCCATTTTTGGCTGTCAATACTCCAACACGGTTGTCAACAAATCGTTAAGCTCCAAATTTCTATGCAAATTTGTTGGCTGCATAAAGTTTCGCGGCTCGGCGATCTCTCGCTGGCGTTGACTTAATAATGACACAAGTTTCAAGCGGCCGAGTGACAGACACGCTGGCAGTTCAAGCAGGCAGCTTGGCTGCTGTTTGGCGTATTGTGCGGTGCATTGTCTGCTGCAGTTTGCGAATTTTTTGCTGTTGTTTTTTGTGTCACAATCATTTTTGATTTGGCACTTGCGGTTTGTATAGTCGGCAGAATTTTATTGATTTTTAGCGTGGTTTTACAGCTCGTTCGATTTGTTTGTCTTCTTGTGCTTTGTTAGTGTTTATGAAATGTGAAATTGTATTTTTTCAGCTCGCTTTAATTTCTTTCTGATATTTTTTATATCCGCTTTCATTTCTTGCACTCTTTTAATTTTAATTTAAGTAATATTCTCTTAACATCATGAATTTTATATTTATTTAATTCCCCGCTGCGAATAAATTCGCTAATGGATTCACAGATCACTTATGTGGGTGATCTGGAGTTCTTTTAACGAAGTGATCTTCAACCAACTGATCAATCTTGATCTTATGTTTTTTCAGCTGGTTAACCAAAACCCTCAATGTAAAACTCGAACAATCAATGGTTCTCAGAGAGACCACATTGTTCCGACTCAATAACTGTATAGTTTAGACAATCCGGCTAACCTCACAGCTGTAAATTATTTCAGGGATTTATGAAGACTCGACAATCCTTTCTTGTATGGACATAAATTGAAGTCCCTCCAATTAGAGATACTCATTAATTAGTAATTCCAGGAAAACTTCGAGGAAACCTAGAGAAAACAGGTTTAACGAAAGCAAGAACATGAAATCATTTATTCGAGAACATACTGCTCGAAAAGGGCTATCATAGCTATTTATGGGTGACTCTGACTCCCGCTTAGTCCAGATTTAACACTAATACTCTTGTTTATTGGTTCAACTGAGTAAATAAAGGATAAAGGTGATGAATATTATTATTATTATTAAAAATTTGATGAATAAAGAGTCTGGTCTGGATTTCAGACCTCTCCTTCAAATTTAGTCTCATCAATCTCCCTAAAACATTCTCAGATTGGAAAAATACTGACTGTGGTTACTCTCCAGATTAATATTTTTCTCAGAAAACAAGAACAAACCTATAGTCACCCTTGAATTCTCAGATTTAGAATTTTAAGTCATTGAAGAGGGAATATATGAAGGAAGTTAACAATCTCTAACTGTTATTTATAAGAAAATATTAGAAGAACACTAAATTTTATTAGAACGAAAAATTTTGCTTTAGCTTTTGATTCAGATTTTTTTAAATCAAAGCAATTACTTGAGCCTTCCGGTATTGTCGATAGCTTAAGGGAAATTTGACTGTCTAATTAGGGGCCATAGAGAACATTTTTCTGTTAAATTCTCCTCACTTCCATTAAGAAAATGTATTATGCTTTAATATTAAGAAATCAAATCATCTTTGAATATGAATAAACTGGTGAAAAAGGACCTAAATATGGTATAACAATAGTATACTAGGTTGAACAGCATTAATGATTACCATATCCACCTCTAAGAAAAGAGTACAAGTAAATGAACCCTAATTACGGTTATTAAACTCAATTGTAGCCCAACAGTCTAGCTTTGTGAAATTCGATTTTCAAAAGCGTCAATTGTATAAAAAAATTTATAAAAATACGCAAATCCAACAGCTGTTTTGTCATTGCCACAGTCACAGTGGAATGCTGGAATTACCAGCTTGTTTTTGTCATGACGCTTAGTCAATATTTGATAAAGCTGTGGTGGCAATTTGCATGACAAGCCAATTAAAGAATGTCAGTTAATAGTTTAGAATACGACCATGTAGCGAGTAAAAGGTAAATAAATAACTTTTCAAGGTTCAAATGGTTTGGAATGCGAATAGAAAACATAAACACGGATATACAGTTAAAGAAATACGAAAAAAAAAACTAAATAAATATTTGTACAATATACTTGTTTTTTCTGCTGCATACCTTTAGAGTACTTGAACTAGTTATGAATGGGTTCAAGCATTGGCGACGTTTTCCATTCGGTATTATCTCATTAAGGTTGCGCTGGGCTATATATAAAATTGAAATGTGGAAGCAAGAACGAAATTATCAGAGAGAGAGAGGAGAGAAAAGTGATTACGACAGATTTTGTTGATTTCTCTTAAATTGATTTATACCAGTTTAGACCAGTCTGCATATTTTATGATATTTGGTTAGTTAGTATACTGATTTATACCAGTTTAGACCAGTCTATATAGTTTATGTTAGTTGGTTAGTTAGTAACTTATTTATACCAGTTTAGAATAGTCTGTGTATTTTATGCCACTTTGTTCCTCTATGCATTGGCTTCTGGTAAACCATCTTTATATGAATTTATATACGTTTAGACCAGTTTATACCAGTCTGTATATTTTATACCAGTTCTTGTTCGATTCGCCATTCTCATTTATTATGCAAATATGAATGAAAAAATATATTTTATGCCTACCACATATAATTCTTGTTAATAAAAACGCTAAATTAGTAGTTATAAAATCGTATTTCGTATAATTAACTCTCCAACTAATTAAATTTCTGTCCATTTTCTATTTTCACAATGAAAATTAAATAGAAAATATTTCAATTGATAAACTTTTCCATTAATCTCTGGCACTATGTTAAAACAGTTAATTAGTATGCAAACAAATGCATACCGTTATCGCACAATATTGCACTTGCTCAACAAGTTTTGTTAATAAATAATTTCTAAACTATTTATAATTAAGTATGCAATCAAAAGCGTATGCAAATCAGCAATAATAACACATAATTTTCCACTTTGTTGCAAATTTGCATACCCACAAGTATACCAATATATAGAATTTGCTGTGAAAAAAGTTAATTTATGAGTTTTTACTAATGAAGTCGGGAAAAATTAGTTAGATAGTTATTAGTTTAGTAATTAGATGAAATACATAATGAAAAGCGAGAAAATACTTTTTTTATATTTATGGATTTTTTTTTATATTTATGGATTAATGGAGAAATTAATTTAATATAAATCGAAAGGAAAATCGAGCTTCGTTGGCTCAATAGTATATTACTAGTGTCTTCGTGTGCTGATTTCAGCTTAACTCAGTTCATTTCCTCAAACTTGACAGTTGAAACAACAAATCGAACAAACAACTGGTATAAACTGGTATAATAGAGAAGAGTTGCTTAAGAACCATTCTACGGTGATTAGGGGCTTTCTAGTCAAGTGGAGAATAATAGTATAGCTTTCCAATATAATTTTCTTGATTATTGAACATAATTCTAATAGAGCAAGCCGAGAAAAGTAGCGAAAACAGGACGTTTAATATTAAAATAATTTTTATATATTTTTTCCTTCAAATAAATGGTACATTGGTCCATCATCTTCATTACAGTATATAATACATATAATATTTCTGCGACATATTGTTATTTTAAGTCAGTGCAATGACCTCAATAATATCTGCTGCAGGCAATCAACCACAACTGTTGAGTGACAGCATACGTTGACAAAACAGAAGTCACCAACTTTAATGACAAAACTGTCAGACTCTTTAATATATGAAATACAAAGAAAAACAAAAAAAAATGAAACAAACATTTAAAGCACAAAAAACCAGCGGGCGGCCACAAAGTAGGTAAATAGCCGTGCAAATTGTAGCTTTCGCAGACAACAGCGAAAAAAGGCAATAATATTGGAAGTGTTGACAATTCTATGGAATTCTTGTGTCAACTCAGCGGGCGTATGGTAATAAATATATAAATATGTGGACTAAAAGCGAATTTAATATACGAAAAAGGAAAGAGTGAAGTATAAAGTAAATACAAATATATAAATATAGACAAAATATAATGCGTATGACTCAAAAAATTGTTGTAGGCTTCTGCATGTGTGGGAAATATGTAAATAGTATTGACAGACGAGAGAGTGCATTGCACTTGTGATTTTTTTTCACGTGACCGATTATAAAGTAATTTTAAATAAAAACAAGTAAGGAAGGGCTAAGTTCGGGTGTAACCGAACATTTTATACTCTCGCAATTCATTGATGTAATTTTATAAAGATAACACAAGTCGACCCATATATTTGGTATAAAGTTCAATAGAATAACGAAAATCATCGTAAATAGTATATGGGGACTGAGGTAATTCCTAAACCGATTTCACTCGTTTTCACCACCAAGATACTATGTATCGAAGACTAAGTTGTCAAATACAGTATTTGTGTAAAGTTTTATTCCGCTAGCTTCATTGATTCCTTATGAATACATTATAAAGTGAACGAATCAGATGGAATTCAAAATTGAGTTATATGGGAAGTAGACGTAGTTGTGAACCGATTTCGCCCATATTCCACCCGTGTCATCAGGGTGTCAAGAAAGTGTTATATACCGAATTTCATTGAAATCGGTCGAATAGTTCTTGAGATATGGTTTTTGACCCATAAGTGGGCGACGCCACGCCTTTTTTCCATTTTGTAAAAAAATCTCAGTGCAGCTTCCTTCTGCCATTTCTTATGTAAAATTTGGTGTTTCTGACGTTTTTCGTTAGTGAGTTAACCCACTTTTAGTAATTTTCAACCTAACCTTTGTATGGGAGGTGGGCGTGGTTATTATCCGATTTCACCTATTTTTATAGTGCGGAATGTGGTTCGTAAGGCAAGTTACTTCAGAAAGTTTTGTTAATATAGCTTTACTGGTTTGCGTGATACATACAGAAAACCTATTTGGAGGTGGAGCCACTTCCACATAAAAAAAAAAAGATTACATCCAAATATGCACCTCCCTAGTGTGATATTATATTAAATAAATTTTGCATATTCTAAACAAGTTTAAAATCTTATTTAGTTAAAATTTTAATAAATTTTATATTTTTTAAGTGTATGGGCAAATTTGTCAAATCCTAACGCAGTATTTAAATATTATTTTTTTTTACTTCAAAAACTTTGTTTTTATTAAACAGTGAAAGTACAATTTTTAATATTTTTAATTAAAAATAATATTTATAATAAAAAATTAATTTCATAAAAAATTTTGTTTGACATTTTTTTTAATTTTTTCACCAAAAGTTAAATTTTTTTGCAAATAATATTTGTAAGAATGCCGCTGATTTCAAAAAATATAAAAAATAAATAAAAATATAAAAGAATTTGAATTTTTAAAAAAATTTCATTAATTTTTGTTTTTAATTTTTTTTTTTAATTTTAATGTTTTTTAATTTTTATTTTTTATTTTCTATTTGTGATTGGGCAATTTTAGCTTTCTAAAAAAAATACAAAAAATCCAAAAATTCCACATATGTATATAAACTTAAAATATTAACCCCTTTTAAAAAGCAGCATATTAATCGCTTTAAAAAATTCAATTAACATCATCAGCATATTTTAAATTCCAAGCATACACATGTATTTATAACACATTTACAATAATTTATACACAAATTGAAAAGAAAAATTGAACACGTGTAAAAAATGTGCACAAAAAAGAAGAGCAAAAATTTGTACACATGCCCATATGTACGCGAACGCAAGTGAGTTGCTTTAACACACACACACAGGCGCACATACATGCATTGGCACTAATTTATATAAACGAGCGGCAACGCATAATTTATGAACTTCTGCAATAATTTAAATTTATTGCAGGCGCACAGCTCAAGCGTAACGCATATTTGCAAGGCACAAACACACCCATAAACAATTGCAAACGCACAAATAAATAAGAACAACAAATTACAAAAAAATAACGTAAAAATATAGCTAGGTGTATGTACAACAATGTGCTGCATGTTCTGGCATTTGTTTGCTTGCCAATTTTGGCACTCATAAAATAAACATTAGAATCAATAAAAACTTCAAAAGCATAACAAGCAATGCAACAACAACAACAAATTATAAAATGGAAAATTTATAAACTAAAAATCATAGGCCTAAAAAATTCCATCGGAGAAAACAACAAGCAAATCTCTATAACTGTAAACAAGTAAGGAAGGGCTAAGTTCGGGTGTAACCGAACATTTTATACTCTCGCAATTTATTGAAGAAATTTAACCAATACATATATGCGGAATAAAGCTCACCGTATTTTTGAAAAACCTATAATTAGGTATATGGGAGCTAGGAGAAGATACTTTTGAAAAACCTACAATGTGGTATATGGAAATGTTATGACCCGATTTTAATAATTTTTGGAACAGAGACACACTATTAGAAGAAAACAATTTCCTTTGAATTAAATTGAGATATCTGAGAGATTTACCCATATCTGTAATTATTTTTTTCGGTTAAAATTTATCCTTAGGCGCTGAGTTCAACATGTCATGGCCTTGAAAAGTTATGGTCCGTTTTCGACAATTTTTTCGCAAGTGAAGCCAGAGATGATATGCACTAATTGTGTAAAGTTTTATTCCGTTATCTTCATTGGTTCCTTATGTTTACATTATAAAGTGAAGGAATAAGATGGATTTTAAAATTGAGTTATAAGGAAAGTAGTAGTGGTTGTGAACCGATTTCGCCCATTTTTTGTCCGTGTTATCAGGGTGTCAAGAAAATATTATATACCGAATTTCATTCGAATCGGTCGAGTAGTTCCTGAGATATGGTTTTTGATCCATAATTGGGCGATGCCACGCCCATTTTCCATTTTGTAAAAAAATCTGAGTACAGCTCCCTTCTGCTATTTCTTCTCCAAAATTTAGTGTTTCTGACGTTTTTCGTTAGTGAGTTAACCCACTTTTAGTAATTTTCAACTTAACTTTTGTATGGGAGGTGGGCGTGGTTATGATCCGATTTCTTTCATTTTTGGAATGTATTAGGAGGTGGCTAAAAAAAACGACTGCAGAAAGTTTGGTTTCTATAGCTCTATTGGTTTGCGAGATATGTACAAAAAACTTAGTAGGAGGCGGGGCCACGCCCACTTCCTCAAAAAAATTACATCCAAATATGCCCCTTAATAGTACTATCCTTCATACCAAATTTTATTGCCATAGCTTAATTTATGGCTTAGTTATGGCACTTTATGTGTTTTCGGTTTTCGCCATTTTGTGGGCGTGGCAGTGGTCCGATTTTGCTCATTTTCGAAAGCAACCTTCCTATGGTGCCAAGAAATAAGTGTGCCAAGTTTCATCAAGATATCTTAATTTTTACTCAAGTTACAGCTTGCACAGACGGACGGACGGACGGACGGACGGACGGACAGACAGACATTCGGATTTGAACTCCACTCTTCACCCTGATCACTTTGGTATATATAACCCTATATCTAACTCGTTTAGTTTTGGGTGTTACAAACAACCGTTATGTGAACAAAACTATAATACTCTCTTTAGCAACATTTGTTGCGAGAGTATAATAAAATGTGCGGAAAGAAATGCGTGTAAATTATGAAAAATGAGAAATCACTCATACGCCATGTGGCACTGACTGACGCTTATTATTAAGCCACTACTAACAACTGTACATATACACGTACTACATATGTATGTATATAAAAGCATATTTACATAAACGTTACAGCCGTAACACATGGCGCATGCGCATCATATGCGCATACACAGGCACACACGTGCTTATCTATGTAAATTTTGGGCGAACTTTTTGATATTTTGTTATATGTTTTTATGCGGATTGAGTTTTTAGGGGTTACGTTTAACTAAAATCTTTGTTGGCATTTGCATAAAATATACAAATTTTATTATTTTTATTTTTATTAGTTTATAGTTGCCGATCTGATACAGTTTTTTTATGATTTTCCACAAGTTTGACGATAGTAAAAGGATTTAGCAGTCGCCTCTCTCTTTATAAAGTCACACCTCCCATTCCAACCAAATGGAGCACAAATATTATTTTACGAGTATAAACACTCTTCTAGTTTAAGATCTTCGATGATATTTATAGATAACTTTTGCAAACCCAATTATAATATAATGATACCCTACCTGTAGCGAGATATGTTTTACTTCAGCATAATGCTGAGGGTGTTTTTTAGGAATGATTTTTATGAGAGATTTTTAAAGATAATTTAAAGATAATTAAATTTGAAGGCCAATAATTTAGCTTTATTATAAAATTAAAGGCATGCCATTATATTTTAAAAATGTTTTCGGGGAAGTGACCGCAGCAGAAGGTCCAACTTTGGACCACTTTTTGCAGCAATTGGGGCCGTATGTCAGCAATAGACTTTATTCTGGGGTAAGTCTATTCATTATGAAATGGCGAACAAAACTGAATATAAATCAGTTGTCTAAAATACCAATTCGGAACTAAGTAATACCTCATTGAAAACTACACGTCTGAAAAACACAGATGTTTCATCCACATAATTTCCTTACAATAAAGTTGGTGAATTATAGAATTACAAATCTATCTATTATTCACTAGAATTCTTCGTAGACTCAAAAAGAGATTACACCTTTTCAACATTTTGATCCAACTAACCCGACTATATGATATTAAAGCTAATGTATGACAGGAATAGATCTTCCGGAATATGTCTAGCAATATCATCTTTCAAAAAACTTCCTCGACATTTCTTATATAGGCGTCCAGAGATAATAAATGAGTTGTTGAAATAGTACTTATTATAAAGGGGTTTTCAATAGGGACGCTACAAAAGTAGACCGGATAGGGACAGCAAACGACGATATATTTCTCGTTCTTTTGAGATTTCTCTTCAGTCTTCATTTCATCATGGAGAGATATACGATCCAACAACGAATCGAAATTATTAAAATTTACTTCCGAAATTCGGAATCAGTAGTCACAACTTTAAGAGCGCTACGTCCTACGTGGCGATGAGGCTGATTTCTGATCTGGTACTCCTTGAGTCACCATTGCATCCCGAAAGAATTACGGTTTCGTGCAGTTGACCTACTGTGAAAGGGTCGAATTGGATTATATGGACTTGGACAATATGTGGTTCCAACAGGACGGCGCCACAAGACACACAGCGAATTTCACAATCGATTTATTGAAAGTTTGGTGAACATGTTATCTCAAGAAATGGCCCGGTCAATTGGCCGCCTCGGTCGTGCGATTTCACCCCGTTAGACTATTTCCTGTGTGGCGACGTAAATCTGTGGTCTATGCCAACAAGCCAGCGACGATTGATGAACTTTGTACGAATATCGAACGTGAATTTGCAGCAGCATCAAATAAATAATATATATCACAGGAATAAAGAATTTCTTTTATATTCCAAACCTTTTGCAGCGCTCTTATTGAAAAACCCTTTAATTGCAGGAAGTTAGAAGTAGTTAGGAGACTGATTCCAAATTGAAAGTTACTCAAAATCATATTTCTTGATATTATTATTATAATTTTTACACCTAAACTCACTCTGACTTCGAGCAATCATTCAAAAAGTTGTGCCATATTTGCTCATTTCATACAAAATTCAATAAGAAATAATCAACATTCATAAAGTTATAAATAAATTAATAAATATTGTGGGAGCTAATATAAAAAAATAGTACAGCAATTGATAAGCGGAGAGATTAACAATTGGCCTATAAACAGAGCTTATATATTCTTTTAAAGGGGTCTGTGTCTCCGCTTAGCTAAGCTTTTATTGTCGTACATATCAAAGTTCCAAGTATTTACTCACAATAAAAATGTAAAAGTTTTTGGATGGCTCAATCTGATGAATTTGCTTTCATTTATCCTCGAAATAAAAGAAGAACGCTCAGTAATCTTAAATTGTCATGTAGAGTTGACCTCTTGCTTTAAAATTATATGTCATTTCCGGATTTTAATGATATATTAGTGGAAGTAAAGAGAGAAAAGATTAGTATTTCTGCTTACTGCGATACTGTGTTATTAATTACTGCTACTCAGGGCCTTGAGGTTTCGAAAATCATAGTGATTACAAATGAAGTCCTGTTGAACTTGAACGATATACGAGCAGTATATTTTAGTTTGGATGAGGAAAAAATTGCTAAACTTATTGTAGATATATCTAATATTTGTTTGTGGAACATGGAATAAAATTTTGTGGATGCATGAAAGCGGAGAAATCTATACTTTTTAAATTGTATTTAGTTTACTTGTTTAAAAAATCTAAGGTAATTTGGCTCAAAATTCTACATATCTAACCGTGTTGAGTGATTCTATGAAAATCTCAAGAATATGTCTAACATATTCCAAACTGATTTGGTGATTTGCTAATTTACTGAATGTGCAGTCAAATCTGTAAACCTCATCTTTTAGAGTTAAGACAGAGTCTTTGATATAATCATTTGAATATACTATACAGTGCCACAATGATGATGTATAGACAAAAGAGTCTGTGTCCCGCTCCACCACCTCTTCCAAACGCTTTCGCTCACTCCTTATCTCCTTCGCAGTGCAATTTTCATCTCGCGAGTGCAGATGAAGCAACTATGGAGTGTGGCGTTTGTTATCGCACAAATGCTAGCGCAATCACAACGTTAACGGTAAAATGGAAAAGTAGAAAATAAAAATATTCAAAAGAAAGAATTTGTTTGCAAAAACAAAGAAAGAAAATATTTGTGCAAAGCATGCTCACAATTATACGTATAATCGTTGTAGCAAATAAGAGACGCAGTGACTAAGCTGCAGCAGCCTCCGCTGAGGCCAATAGCAACAACAACACAAAAAGTCAAGCTTCAAAGTCAAAGCCAACAAATGCGCGCGCCACATCGCTACAACGCCAACTTCAGTCCCAGCTCCGTCTACGTGCACATGTAAAGTGGTTACAAATGTTTGCTTATTTGCACACAGAAAGATGATGAGTAAGCAAAGGAGTTGCAGAAGTAGGTGAAGGCGAGTTGTGGGTTTAAAGCACCAGTGTGTGTGTGTGTGTAAATGTATTTAACTGTGTGTAAATGTATTTAACTGTGTGTAAATACGTGTCGGCTGATTTGTTAGAGCCTGTGTTGGGGTTAAGCAACGCTTTTCTTTTATTTATTACAAGTAGTATACTCTTTCGATTCTTTTTTTTAACTTTCTTGCATTTCTTCAGCTGCCGATGTTGCCCACTTTTTGTGTGTTGTTGCAAGTGAAACATTTAAAAAGTAATTTTCTGTGTACTTGAACGTGTGTAAATATGGCGTATGATGAGCTCAAAGCAAATATTGTATGAATTCTGAATGCAAGCCCATGTTAAGAAGTGCGTTCTCACGGCAAGCATGCCAGTAGGAAAAAATACCAAATTGTTTTTTGTTGTTTTTAGTGAGTTTTGGAGAAGAAGAAGTTCGCCAAAAATTATGAAGAATTATAATATTTATTGGAAATAAATACAATATCTTCTATAAAATTTTTTGTAAATAAATTCTATTTTTTTTATAAAAATTTAAAAAAATGTCCGAAACGATTTAGAAGCTGAGAAGGTGTCCCGAAGTTTCTTTCAAATTTGTATGAAAATAATGCAGTCCATTAAGATTTTTTTCAATTTTGTACATAAAATGCTTTTATGCTTGTTTGAAGCTAAATATTTATCTTTATCGGGGCATTACATAGACATTTTTCATATCGAACCGTTGGGAAGTTATTAATTTGTAAGCAAGATCTATTATCCTCTCAATATATTTTATTCCAAGACAAAATTGTAATTGTTTGACAGGCATAAGACAACCTTATTGAGAAAGCATCAACTTCATTAAAGAGTATATACCTTCATCTCGTAAATTATTTCTCCAATGCTGACTCTACATACTAATTTCGTCACCATTAGTATACTGAAATAGAGAATTAGCTCCTGACTAGCAAATCAGCAACCGATAACCCTACCTCTATCAAGTCACATAATATCCTTTTCACACAGCCAAATTAATTGATCAATTAAAATTTTGATTGAGAAGCCTGTTTTTGCCCTTCACACTGCCGGCTACTCGATAACCGATCAGCTGTTATACTTCATAAGAAGTTGGTAAGTTTCGTCAGCTGATTGCTATTATTAGCAGCGACATCTACCATCGTGTAGCGTGAACAATAACTCGCAGACTAAGAACGTATATATAATTACAAATACGATCTTTGTCGCAGAGTTGCATTTCATTTTCAAGTCGATTAAAATTCAATCAAAAATTAATGTAGATTTTTTATTCGATCTTAATAAGCGTTTTAATCGAGCAGAGGCTGGTTAATTGATCAATTAGCTCCTGTGTGAAAAGGACTCAACTCAACAAACTCAACGACAGTTAAACTAGAAAACTTACTCGAAGGCCAGAAACATAAAAAATTTCCAGAGAGAGAGAGATATATAGATCATTAACACCACACAGGATATTTCAATTCTCTCAGCTCTTAATAAAATTTTCCTACTGGGTATCTAACCAGCTTAACAAATGCAAATACTTGTAAGAAGAGGAACCTATTTACAAATATATGTGTATATGCATATTGACTTGAGCAAATAATTACTTGTGAAATTCCAACAACTTTAATGAGTAGAAAGAAACTCGGGGAAATAAATCCAAAACAAATAGCGCCAAATAATTAACACGAAAGTTACAAATTAAAGGCAAGAATTTCGCAAGTTAATCGGTTAAGTACATAATGGAATGATTTCGGAGAATCTCAGCGGTGCGTAAACCGCAAATAAAATGTATCAGAAACACGTCACTTAAAGTAAAATGTGCTACAAAATGGTTGCGGAATTTTGGTGGAGTTTTTGTTCAATAGCCGTTTGGAGATACTGTGGAACATGGAGGGTGTTCTATTTGTCGCATAATAAAATTGGAAAAGGAGTTTCATTCTAAAATTCTAAAGTCTTTCTAGCAAAGAGAGAAAGAGTGAGTTGAGTTAGCGAAGAGATAGAGAGAGAGTTCAATTAGAGCAGAGTGAGAGAGTTCACTTAGAACATTGAGTAACTATCTAATATAACCGGAGACTATACGCAGTAAACAAGGTTAGGGCCATAATATCTATGACATTAGCAAATTGCTAGTCTCTTTAATGCATTTTTTAGACCCCCTAGATCTATTATAATTCAGAAAGCGATCTTCACATCTTCATTGACGTAAAGTTTTGATGGTGTTTTTTTTTTATCTTCAATAAAGCATTTTCTAACACTTCTTCATAATTTCGAGTAATTTTCGAACTGCAGTGGAACTTCTCTAACTCGAATCACCATAATCCACAAAAGAACTTCGAGTTAGAGAGACTTCCGAGTTACAGAATGTAATTTGTATGAATTTTGACTTCTATTGCCAATTCAATAGTTCGAATTATGGAGAACTTTGAGTTAGAGCAGTTTGAGTTATGGAATTTCAACTGTAGTTAGGTATAGAGTAAGGTCTTGGGAGATATATTACAAAGAGAATAGTTGGAGTACAGAAAATGAATTATCAAGGGGTCTGCTCATATATTTTTTACAATCTGTTTACATATGAGGTGTGTTCAAAAAATAACGGGAATTTTAAAAATTGGAGTTTGCTAAATGTTTTGACGATTGGAAGAAGTAGGGGCATAAGTGCAGAATACGAAAAAATAATAATAAAAAAATTCCCGTTATTTTTTGAACACACAATAAAAATATTAAAAAAAAAAAATACATCTAAAAATATTCAAATTTTATACAAATGGTGCTAATAATTTGAGCAGGTACTCAAAAATACTACTTTTTTTGTAGAATTCTAATAAAATGTTTTGAAAACAACAAAACTACAAAATCGTTAATATTGAGAATCTAAGCACTTCAACAAGCTTTGCTGCAAATGCAACTGAAAAATGCAAAAACAAAAAATAAATAAAGAAATTCAAGAGAGCATAGTCACAGCCAACCAACCACACCATCGAGCTACAACAACACTTTGACCATTGAATTATTAAAACGCAAATCCATTTGCGCCAAACATTAGACAACAGGCGCTCGATGCTTTTAGCCACTGCATGCATATACAGATATAGTAGGTAGACCAACTAGCCAGCCACTCGTCGGCAGCGGCCACAACCAAAGCCAGCGCCAGCACGCCACCAGACCAGTCAAAGCCAAATAGCCAAAGCAATTGTAGAGCAGCGCAGTGTCTTTAATAAACACATGTGGCTGCGTATTAGCGCCATTCTAACGTTTGACTGTTGGACGCTTGCATTCAACTGCCATTTAACCACTTAGCCAAATTACCGTTGCACGTTGCGCTTGCTGCTGCGCCATGCGAACAACCTCAACCTCAAACTGTGTGTGACTTGTGCGAGTATATCCATCACGCTGACGACGGCGACGACGACGCCGACAAGTGCATGAAAGCGCGAGCATTTAGCCATTAGTCGAGAGCTGGTAATGAAGATTGCATTTGCTGGGAAGAAGAGGAAGCAATGCTGAGAATGGCATTTGAATGTGGAAAGCGCAATGGAAATGAAATAGAAGTCCATATGAATTGGAGACACACACACCCATGAGCTCCGTCAGCATCTGGCCTGAACAGCGTTGACTCTTTTTGACTTTTTTTTTGTTGCAAATTTTCTAGTGCTTTCGATTGCTCCATAGTCCTGCTGCAGTCAAGTTTGAATAACTGTATACATATATACATAGGGGTATGTATGTCTCCATATGCACTATTGGTGTTGGCGGTGTTTACTTTTCAATTAACTGCAATTTGCTTTTAGAATTGTTTTCATTTCGACAATTTTTTTTCTAAAATTTCGCTTGCCAAGTTTTCATTTGTTTTTGTTTTTGTTGTTTTTTTTTTGTATTTTCTGCTCGCTCTGCGCAAATAATGTTTAGTGAAAAGTGCTGAAAACGCTTAAGGGCAAATGGCAATCAAGCGTCGATGTGTTCTATAGACAATTGGTTAGTCGGTTAATGATGGTATTCGTTGACTTTTCGATTGGTGGTTGGTGTTGCCGCGAATTGTATTGGTTTTGTGGCAGCTAGCAATGCTGGTAGACAGTTTATTGGAAGCGGTGAGGACTGTTACTGCTTAAATTGAATAAATATACTCGAAGCGAAACTGTATATCTTTAACGTGCGGAAACTCAAAAGATCTTTAGAGAGTATTATCGGAGGTTATGACTCTACAGATGAGAATTCGGATCAGTACAAATCCATATCCACAGGTTCCGGGATTTTTAGAATTTTCGGATCCCATGAAAATGTAGCTCTCTTAGAATAAGCTATAAAAGGAGACAATCATTAACTTCACACCAACAGACCAACGAGGATTTCAAAGTGTCCCACTGATCTTCTGACATTATTTTATTAACCAAAGAAAAAGAGCTCTAAATATAAAAGAGAGATCATCATCATTTGACTCTACAGCTCTCTGTGAACTTTGGCCTGCTGAACAATCCAAGCTACTCTGACTTTTGCGGTCTCTTTCCAGTTTTCCAATCGGAGCTTCTTCAGATCTTCGTTTAATTCTTCCTTCCATCATGTTCTTGGCCTTCCTCTTGCTCGGCCGATGTATGCTTTCGCGTTCAATAGCTTCTTTTGGGCTCTTGAATCATCCATTCTATGTCCATTCATATGTCCTAGCCATCTTATTCGTTGCGTTTTGATAAATCGCACCACGTTTTCGCCTTGAAATAGCTGGTCCAGTTCGCTATTCCATCTAATTCTCCATTCGTCAGGTCCGGAAAATTTCGGTTTTCGGAGAAGTTTTCTTTCAAATGTCATCAATTTTTTTTTACTTTTACGTTTATTGTCCATGTTTCAGCTCCATAGCACAAGACTGGTCGTACTACGATTTTATACAAGGCTAGTGTGCATGGTCTGTTGATTAGTTTGAACTTAAATAGTTTTATAAGAAATGCGACCGTTCTCTCGATAGAGAGATACAGAGGTAGAAAAATAGAGATAGTTAGAGAAACATAGACAGAGAGAAAAAGAGAGATAAATAGAGAATCATAGACGCAGAGAAAAATAGATATAGATAGAGAAACATAGACAGAGTGAAAAGGAGTGATAGATAGAGAAACACAGACAGATAGAAAATTATAGATAGATAAAGAAACATAGACAGTGGGAAAAGCTAGACAAATACAGAAACATAGACAGAGAGATATATAGAGAAGGGATATATAGATGGAAAAATGTGGGAGTACGTGAGAATTTAATAAAGGGTGATTTTTTAAGAGCTTGATAACTTTTTAAAAAAAAAAAACGCATAAAATTTGCAAAATCTCATCGGTTCTTTATTTGAAACGTTAGATTGGTTCATGACATTTACTTTTTGAAGATAATTTCATTTAAATGTTGACCGCGGCTGCGTCTTAGGTGGTCCATTCGGAAAGTCCAATTTTGGGCAACTTTTTCGAGCATTTCAGCCGGAATAGCCCGAATTTCTTCGGAAATGTTGTCTTCCAAAGCTGGAATAGTTGCTGGCTTATTTCTGTAGACTTTAGACTTGACGTAGCCCCACAAAAAATAGTCTAAAGGCGTTAAATCGCATGATCTTGGTGGCCAACTTACGGGTCCATTTCTTGAGATGAATTGTTCTCCGAAGTTTTCCCTCAAAATGGCCATAGAATCGCGAGCTGTGTGGCATGTAGCGCCATCTTGTTGAAACCACATGTCAACCAAGTTCAGTTCTTCCATTTTTGGCAACAAAAAGTTTGTTAGCATCGAACGATAGCGATCGCCATTCACCGTAACGTTGCGTCCAACAGCATCTTTGAAAAAATACGGTCCAATGATTCCACCAGCGTACAAACCACACCAAACAGTGCATTTTTCGGGATGCATGGGCAGTTCTTGAACGGCTTCTGGTTGCTCTTCACCCCAAATGCGGCAATTTTGCTTATTTACGTAGCCATTCAACCAGAAATGAGCCTCATCGCTGAACAAAATTTGTCGATAAAAATTTTTCGAACCGAACACTGATTTTGGTAATAAAATTCAATGATTTGCAAGCGTTGCTCGTTAGTAAGTCTATTTATGATGAAATGTCAAAGCATACTGAGCATCTTTCTCTTTGACACCATGTCTGAAATCCCACGTGATCTGTCAAATACTAATGCATGAAAATCCTAACCTCAAAAAAATCACCCGTTAAATTAATGGTTATCAAGTATCATAGGTGTAATCTTCTGTCAAAAAAGTTATTTTATATCCTTCTTATACCTTCCAAAACCAAGCTTTGGAAATTATTGAATCGAACAAACAACTGGCATAAGTCAAATGGACTGTATAATCAGTAAAATATAGAAGAGCAAATCGTTTAACTTTACTAATATTTCCACGAGCTCTCAAATTACTTTTACCGCTTTATTTAAGATAGCTGCTAAACCTTCCTACTGAATCTAACTACAAAATGCTGAATAATGCATTATTTACAATAAAGTTTATTCATCTCCACTACACTATATTCTTACCCTTAAACTCAAATGTCCCAAAAGCGGCGTCTCCTGTCAGTCTAATATTTGACCTCGTGTCAAGACAATCGTAAATTAAGTCTTTATGCAAACATTCTCTATTTTTGACTACTTTTAGACCATTTCTAATACACTTCATTATTCTGCTATAAAGTAAATATTAATATGTGCTTTCAAAGTATTTATTCTATCGCTTTTTTGTTTCTTTCAACTCAACATTTTCATTACCACTCTGTGTTTGTTTACTTTGTAGCAATTATTTGTTCACTTGAAATGTGCGCTCAGCGCGATTTTCTAAATAAATGTGCGCATGTTTGTTGTTTTAAGCAACAAACAAATATAAATTCTTTCGAAAAATACTTTTTTAGTCTTTACACTCATTATTTGTTTTGTTAAACTTTCTCCAAGCACAAACAAATTGAGTGCATATACCGTTAAACGTTGACACTTGACACTTGTCAATCGATCTGTGGCAGAAATGGTCAGTTCCTCAAGTGTCAAATATAATTTTAATTTTAAATTTTCGATTTCTTCTATTCAATTTTTGCTCTCTCTTTATTTGCTGCTGAGAATTACTCAACTTTTTTCGGTCTACAAGTGGTTTTTAGTGTTAAACATTTCAATTTATTCACGTTTTTCTGAAAGTTTCATACATATCCACACCTATTCTTCTGACATCACCAATATGTACTACTCCAACCTGCCTTGCTTTCTTCTCTTGCCATAAAACAAAGTACCCGCTCATTTACCCCATCCAAACCATCCACACTCATTGTTGTTGCTGCTTGTCGGCGCTGTTGTAAACACACTTGAAAACGTCAAAATGCGCTTCAAAACTAACAGCTACAACAACAGCAATACAACACTTTTACGTTCACGCTCTTGACAGATGAACATAGTCACACAACAATCGGCTTCCAAAATACTTTTTTTTTTGTATTTTCTAAATTTTATTGGAATTATACGTTTGCTTTTCGTAAGTACAGTGTACAGTGTGTGTAAATGTTATTTATACTGGAATTAATTCTGACATCTTGGCGTGTGCCATTAAAATTTAAATATGTAAATAAGTGTCTGTGTGTGTATTTTCTTGTCTTTCGTTTGCTTTGTCAATTGTCAATTGTCAATTCTATCTTCCTCGATATGGCAACTTTCTATTTGTATTTTGTTATTCTTTTTTTTTTGATGTTCAGTCAATAGTAGTTTTCGAAGTTTACCGTTCTTTTTCGTTTTTTTTTATTTTGTTTACTTCAATTTTCTTCCTGTCCTCTGAATTGTTTGTGTAGACACTAAATTGAATTTCAATATTTTAATGTAGAAATAATAGAGTCTACATTCATAGAAAAATAGAAAAGTAAATTATGGGCGAGTTTCAAAGAATCATCCTTCTTATTCTTCTTCCTTAGTAAACCAGTCATGGGTGGACCATTGTTACCGCTTCAATCATATTAACTTAATTTGAACTAACCTACAAAGCAGCAACCATAATTATAGAGTTGAGTTCTGATATATGTATATCGAAAAAGTATAAACCACCAAAAAGTAGTTCGACTACTTTCAGTACTTAAGAGTGAAGAAAGATGCGATTTCTAGGAGGCATAATCCCCGTACTATTAAAAAAATTATTCCATTTTCTAAAGAATACCTAAGTCTAACAAAAAATGGATCTCGAATCAGGGATGTAACGATGAGTTCAACAACTCTATATAATTAAGTAATATTTTCAGGGAATAAAATTCAGAATATGTGTTCATAAAAAACTTCTGGTAAACGGGCTAATCGGTAAGCGTAATGTGAGACATAAGAGCATAAAGGATTCGACTAACCTAAGCATCCTGAATGAAGGCTTCACTGAGACCATTTCTAGATATTTAAGGATAAAATATTTAAAGAATAACAAATCATCATCATCGGGTTAATGAAAAAAAGGTTATAGGTTGCGTAGAAATTTAAAACACAATCAAGAGTTCAAGTAAATTATCCAGTCTTCACCAAGATCGTTTCAAGATCTCTAACAGCCTTATCTAAGAAGTATAGAGTTAAGGAACATCCAATCACGACTTATTGAACCTTTTCTATATTAGTTCAAAGAGTTATGTATCAGTTTGAAGGTAGGTACCTACTTTCTTTAAACTTATATTTTAAGACACCTTTTAAGAGGCTTAAATCGATTTATAGCTGTTATAATTACACAATTGTCCTAATAGCCTTTTCACACAGGAGCTAATTGATCAATTAACCGGCCTCCGCTCAATTAAAACGCTGATTAAGATCGATTTACTAATCTACAATACTAATCTACATTAATTTTTACTTGAATTAATAAAATGAAATGCAACTTTGCGACAAATATTATATATACGTTCTATGTCTGTAGATGTCGCTGCTAAAAATAGTAATCAGCTGATGAAAATTAGCTAATTCTTATGAAAAGCAAAAATAATAGTGTAAAACAGCTTAAAACTGGTTTCTCAATCGAAATTTTAATTGATCAATTAATTTGGCTGTGTGAAAAGGCTATAAGAAGTTACAAACGTACCAAATCATTAAAAATCCGCCGTGAAATCATCAGATCATATTCTGCTGGCATACTCAAACATCCTGAAGTTCAAGTTCAGGACTAATGCGTTGCCTTTCTCCAGCTTGTTGGAAGCTAAATGTCATTTGTCGACATGATTGTGGGTATTTTGAGCTTATTTTATTTATTCATTAATTTATTGATTGACACATATGTATCATTATTTTTAATAAATCGTAAAATCTATTTGTAGTCAACTACAACACAAAATACTCCTTAGTAGTCAAACCTACTGTCTCAACTTGACATCTTTCTATAAAAAGATCCCAATGAAGTAAATAATTACGTAAATTAGTAAACTAATAAACTCATTAAGAATAACTAATTAATTCATTAACTGTAAAAACATGGCACAGGGGATTTGAAAAAAGAAAATATATGAACTCGTAAATGACAATGCCATAAACAGTAGTAAGTTGTGTTGAAAAAATGTGTTAATAATCGATGTATGGTTGCCCACGTCAAATTAATTATTAACGATTTGCGGTACATGTACTTCTGAAAAACTTACATAGGTACTCACACCATATATGGTGGAAATATGTATATTTTAAAAGTTAATAAACATTTTCTCACTGAATCGTGTGTTAAGCGTGCGACATAGTCACGTTCAGGCACTTTACTACTACACAATGAACGCCACAACGATCGCCACAACGATCATTAATATTCAGAAAATATATTCGCTGTTAATTAAATATATATATATTATTTATATGATATATGTAAGTACAGAGAGAAAATGGAGGAAATATATCAGTTTCTGTCTGGTTCATATAGTTTTCTGCCCACTTCCTTGTCATTTATTTAAATTAGCATACATTTATCATGTTCACACATGTGTTAATTATTTAAAATAAGGTTACCTCATTAATTGTTCAATAAAAATATATATACAATTTTTTTAATGAACTAAGACCTTTAACTGCTCATATTGCAAATACAAATTTCCTAAAGGGACCAGCTGTCAAAATAAACACATGTTTTTGACAGTTGTGTTCTATATAAGCAAAATTTTCATATCTAGAGTGAGAACTATTCTGAATAGACTATCCAGACAAGAAGCTACTACTTTATTAGTTCAAACTGTTGGTAAACAAATCACATCAAAAAACAGGCCAACTAGATGAAGTGATTTGATTATATATGACAATTTTATGGGTTTGGGTTAGTCTTTGAAACAATCAGTTTTGTTCACTGGTTAAGTACCTTAAATTTGCGAACTAATGAAGCCAAATAATAAAATTGAAAAAAGTTCTTTACCTCTATAATGAAAATAAGTAAGTGGTTATTTCTTATTATAGATCATCAAGTTTCAGTCTGCTACCTATAATTTCTAATTTCAACAATGTTTTGCATCAAAGATTAGAATCAGTTAAGAGTTTCGAGTTCAATTTCCGTTTAAGTGTTAGGCATAACGGGTATTGAAGAATTACTGATTGTTGTTGAGAGATAAAAGAACTAAAGATATATAAAAGTAAGCCTAAAGTTATTTTTTATGGCGCATGAGCCACTTGAAGAACACAAATTTTTAGTAGGCCATGTCGAAAAGAGTTATTTTTGAAGACTACTTGTGAAGATAAAATCTGTGTGGATGCCATATATTACAGTTTCTTCTAAAAAGGTATTGTATAGCTAAGTGTTTAACTTCAAGATTTATTTTGAGGCCTAGAAGGCGAGTGTATGAATTGATAAATCTCAAAATTATATGAAATGAATATATGATTTTTTTAATTATTATTTTTTTATTCTTTATGGTAACGAAGTTCCAAATTTTATGGCACCTTCATTACTTCTTTACTATTCTAAGTGCATTGATCCGCCTTAAGCTTAAAGCTCAAAGCTTTTATAGGTTACTATTGAATTAAATTTTTTAAAGAGTACATTTCTAAAAAAAAATTTGAAAAAAAAAATTAAATACATTATTTTCTCTTTTTCTTTTCCGGTTCATTATGTGATGTTTTGGCTGATATCTGGACGTCGGAAAATTATTATTTTTTGATGCAAAACAAAAGGTAAGAGAATTGATACGATTAACTTATGATTAAAATATAAATTTAAATAAATAATCTAAGTATGGGTTGTATTAAGAATTTAACTCCTATTTTATAATTATTTCTTCTTCTTCAAAAGAACCTTTCGTTTATCAAAAAATATATATACTATGACACACCCTGTATAATTATTAAACTAAGATCTTTGAATTCTTCTCCACACAGACACCACAGCAACTGACTTCTAATAAATCTCCTACTATGTGAGTTCTAGAATTGTGACTTCTAAGTAATGACCACTAAGCGCATTGGTCACACAGCAGTCAGTCAAATACAAAAACAAAAAAGTGAAATAAAATAAAATAAATTGAAAAACAGCAGGATACAAATGTGTTTATGTAGCAAATATTTCACATTTGTGTAAAACATGCTTTGGTTTGTTTGAAAAAGCATAAATCCCCACAGCAGAGGGGATACCGAAACAAAGCATGAATAATTGTCAAAATAAGTGGAAAAAATACAAAAATGAAACGAAAATTTGACGAAAGAACTTTTGCTGGTGACAGCATATAATTTGTTATCATGATGAACTAAGCACTGACAGACCCAGTGTGATTCAGGGGATTGAAATACATGAAATAGAGAGAGTACTACAATAATAAGAGTGGTGGGAGAGATTAATTGCAGAATTGTAACAAAAGTGGTATTGGTATTAGGTATTATTACTGGGGTACAAAAAATAATAATGATACAGAAAAATCATAAAAAAATACAAAAACAAATTACTTACAAATAGAACAAGAAAAACACCAAAGAAAAATGTTAAACACGACTAAATGATGCAGAATGAAGAAATTATGTCGAAAACTTAAACAAGCAGCAAGAGAAGTGTTGGTTAACTAAGGCTGAGTACATAGTGGAGGAGAGGTTCTAGGGATTTTTAGTACGAAAAAAGTGGATTAGGTGTGTTGAGTGTAACTTATAGATAGTTTTTTTCTTACACTTTTATTTCTACAAGTTTTCTATCCTCTTTTCGATGTGCTTTCCTCCACTGTGTGCCCAGCCAAAGCCTTAGCAATAGATTACTCAAATCTATATGGTTCATAAAGCATAGAAATTCTGTGCCAGCAAGAGGTCAAAATGATGGAATACTTGATTTAATAGTCAACTGCTGCGTATGATGTCCAAAGGAAATATAGGGTAACGGGTGGTCAACGTTTTTTCTACTCTGTTTCAAGGTTAATATCTCGGAGTGTGTTTATGATAAGTTACTACATACTAAGCAGCAATAGATATGGATGACTGACGACATGCTGTTATAATAAATATGCTTCAGAAATATGAAATTAAACGCATACAAGCACTTTTATCTGGCCGCAACTGCATTTTGCCAAGTAGGTGTGTAGTTAAATATAAAAATATATAATAGAAAATATGATAGAAAATTATATTATACGAAAAAAAACTATTACCCGCATAACCATTTCTTTCCAGTTCATTTGCTAATGTTCTAATTAATGACTTGGCTATGATTTTATGTCAGCTGCCTGTATTACGACTTAAATATAGTAGGTTCATACAAAAAAAGAATAAGTTTAATGCAAAAATTGTAAAAAAAAATCTGTGTATTATAAATTAATGATAGTGGTTTACACACGTGCCATGAATAAATCATAAAAGTAGGAAGAAACCTAAGAACAATATTAGGGTGGTTCATATGAGTATGTGTGGGTAGATAATTTTTTATGATTATTTTCGGTTGAAAATTTTCAGAAGGTTAGCTTAACTTATAAAATGCTATGACGGATATAAAAAAATAAAAAATTTAAGGTTGCCACCTAGTTGAAAATTTTTAGTAAAAAAAAATCATAACAAAAGAACTACTGTAATATTGATATGAAACTAAAAATTAACAAAGCTTAAACTATTATCCAAATTATTATTATTTTTTTAGGAGAGTTGCCAGCTGTTTAAAAATTTGAAAGCATTGCAATTACTAAGATGATTAGATTATAGCTAATAATATTCATATAAAACTAAAATAAAATTAAAAAATCATAAAATTTATTAAAACCTTATTATTCTTTTGGGAGAGTTGCCAGCTTTTTCAAAATTAGAATGCATTAAAATTTGCAAAGGTGAATTAATTATTACAAATAATATTTATAAAAAACTAAAAACAAATTAAAATAGCTTAAAATTTACTAAAAATATTATTATTATTATGGCAGAGTTGCCAGCTGTTTAAAAGTTTTAATGTTGAAAATAATATTTGTTAATAGTTGTTGAGATGATGAAATTATTGAAATATGGGTATCAAAGGAAAGCGGTTTAAGCATGTTAGAATTTGAAATTATTTCTGGGGAGTGTTGCCACCTGTTTTTAAATACATTAAAGTTCTGAAACAAGTGAAAAATTAAAACATGGGTGTGAAACTATAAATTTAGGAAAACAAATTTTTAGACAAATAGAAGACGGTGTTGCCACATGTTAATTTTTATTTATTTATTTATTTTTTTTTTATTCAAACAATAATTTTAAGAAAGACAATTTTGAGAAGAATTGAAAATATTTTTGGGGTAGTGTTGGCACCTGTTTATATATTTATTTACATAAAAGACATAAAATAATTGAAGGATTAAAATATGGTTATTGAACTAAAAATTTAGAGTAAAAAATTAAAAAAAGGTTGCCACCTGTTAATTTTTATTTTTATAATTTTTTTCAAAATTTTAAATTATTTCTTAAAATTTCATTTTTTGTTATATTCATCATAAATAGTCGAAAAAAAATAGTTTCCATATTCCTAACGCCACTATCTTTCACATCTCTACCAACACTATTTTTTCCATTTTTCATATTTTTCTCTTATTAATGCGCACCGTAACCACACACAACAACCAGCCTCATGCCATTACCAAAAATGCCATATAAAATTTTTGATTTATGTTTTTCGGTTGTAAATTAAATACCTAATGGCTTTGCAGTGCTTTTGCTTGAGCTTTCGTGTGTATTAGTGCTGTGTGTGTGTGCTCATGCGTAACTAAGGCGTTCAGTGCGATTTATTATGTATAGTTCTTTTAATACTCATACGCTTAACTTTTGCCATTTGCTAGCCTATTATTATTGTAATTTTGCTTTTCATTTCTACACAAACACAAACACACACACACATACACTGATATATATGTATGCACGCCCGCAGTTAAGTAAACAAATGGACTTTTCAATAAATGACAGCGTAAGACGGCAGCAAAAGCGTGTCTAACTGTAGCCAACAGCAGTAGCAACAGTAATAGCAGCTATAACAACAACAGCAATAACAATCCGGCAATCAAGCATTGGCATTGACAGGCATTATTATGGTATACAATCACGTCATTGACAGTGAGGCGGTCAAGTTCAAATGCCTACAATCTGCTGAAATGCATATACATACATATATTCATACAGATTTACATATATGTGTGTGTATGTATTCTCTTAGTTGTGGTATTAATTTTTCATTTATTAGCTGCATGAATAGCACTATCATGTTGTAATGCCCGTGCTTCCTGCCGCCAATGTGTATGATACGCTTGTAATGCGATTTTAATTTGACGAATTTGGTTTGGTGTATACTTTTTGGGTTGTTTGTTGTAATTACTATGTGGTGTTGAGTTTATTCTTTCTTTATTTGATCAAAAACTATTTTTTACTATATTTTAACTCAACTCTAGGGCTTATAACAAAGTTGTAATGTGACCCATGGACCAATAGTTTTAAGTTCTTCTAAAATTAACAACAACATGTGAGATTATTGAGAGTTTTGTTTAGCCATTGGTTCCTTTTCGATACCTGTGGACCATAAAGGAACTTTCACGAATCTTTTCTGTGATTGAAATACCAGAAGTCTCATTTTCCACCTGTGAAATCCAGTTCTTAAAGATATGTTGGGTTTGTGGGCAGATTTCTGCAAATACAGAACATCTCACTTAGACAGAGAGAAGTACTGCAATTAAAATGGCAGTTGGCTCATTTTCCATACGCCTATGAGTTATGGAGATTAAGACTCTTAAGATTCAGCAAAACGCTTGGAATCTGTTTAGAATTTCTAGCCAATTAACTAGGATCGCCGAAGGTGGGCCTTCCAATGTGTTTTAACCACAGTCTGGCAAACGCTGGACAGTGAAGCAGGAAATGCTTAGATGATTCCACCTCGCCTTCCTACAAACAGCTTTGGCAACTTGCATCTGCCAGGATCTCAAGTCTCAACGCATGGGTGCCCAATGGCAATGTCCAGTAAGCACACCAATGATCGCACTGAGATGGACCTTGCTAAGAGAAAGCAGTTCAGGTGATATTTTAAGCTCCACAGCGGGCCACCGGACCTCGCCACTGCAAATCTTAAAATAAACATTTCAAAAAATCGTTATTCTTCAAATATTTTGATAACCATTACTATAAATGGGAAAAATTTGAAGAACTCTGTAATCAGCTTGATAGTATAGAGTCTTAGAGGGATGAGAGTCTC
The DNA here is from genome assembly GCA_031772095.1 of Zeugodacus tau. Taxonomy (NCBI): domain Eukaryota; kingdom Metazoa; phylum Arthropoda; class Insecta; order Diptera; family Tephritidae; genus Zeugodacus; species Zeugodacus tau. The sequence continues at coordinate 10,635,343 of CM062653.1, read as the reverse complement.
AAAAACAACAGCTTAAAATAGTAAGTTTGGCAACTCTAACTATCAGCATAGATAACAACAAGTGATACAGAGCTAATTTTGGAATGCAATGATGCCTATTGGGCATGTTAAAATGGAGTGCTGAAGTTAACCCTTATAGGCAACATTTTACTTACCGGCTTCTAATTCTCATTATTTAAATATTTTTGACCAGCGGTTTATTCAATTAAGTAGACTTATGTGTTGTGCAAGCTGTTAGCTACTTTTTCTGATATGAATTAAGGCTAATATATATCTGTCCTAAAAAAAATTTTAGCTTAGCCCATTTTAATTCGGGCATGACAAGGTTAAGACACTATACACAACAATCCAGTCTCAAGAAAATCGGGTTGCTAGGTTCGAAAAAAAAACACTAAAATTGTATTAAATCGAGCTGGTGGTTAATTTTTCTTTATTAGGATTTTGCTGGGTGGCACAATAAGCTGCTTGAGTTTAGGAGTCTTTTTGACCTCCCTTCTGAACCAACCAACCATGTAAGGGAATCTCAATAGAATTTTTCATATATAATATTTTGAAAATCAATTAATGTCGGACTATTTCCAGCTACTTTTCAATTATTCAATGGTTAAAAATTATATTACTATAGAAGAACTGACAGGTCTATATACATCTTCTTAATTCAAAAAGTACCCAGACTACTTAAAATTTCATTCACCTCCACTCTACTACCGACTCACAACCAAGTATGTACATAAAATAGTTTTACAAACAATCAAGAGGAGAGTGTAAATTTAATTCACAAGTTAAGCACCTGCCACATATATTCATCACAAACAACAACACTACATAGTACAACTAAGGTACAGTTCCTTCGTATAGGAACATACTTACATCAACAAAAGAACAACACGCCTGCAGGCACAGCTCTACAAACTCGAACATGTCAGCGTAACTACATTACATACATGTAGAGGTAACTACATTTAATGAAGGATAATTTTTCACTGATTTTTATCAAGTGCAAATGTAATTAAATGCATTTAAAGAGGAGTGTGCAATAAAGCTACTGCGAGAGCATGCAAAAATTTAAGTGACTACACAGCAAAAATAGCAAACTAGTTGCTAGTGACTTGAATGAACGTATAAATATATAGTTAAAGGGTTTAGTAAGCAAAGGAAGACAGATAAAATAGCGTAGAAGCCTAGCCACTAAGATATCAATTTGTAAGCAAAGTGGTAGCACCAAGTCTGAGGAGTTTATAGTAGCAACAAGTAGAGTCTACGATTATACTGAGATAGGTAATTGGAAATTTATTGATAGTGACTACTGTAACTAAATGAGTTTAAAAGTCTAAGGCATGCTGGAATGAGATGTGAAGGAAGAGTTTGTAGAACACAATTTATAGTATAATATAAATATATTAACTAAAGTTTATCCCTCGAAGACATGTCTAAAATAAATACAAGAATATCCCAATGAAGAAATATTTCCCTCCAATTAAATAGACTCTCTGAGGAAATCGGCCATAACCTACAATTATATTCACATCAAAAACTAAGCGTCTGCTGTGGAGAGTCCTGTATCATAAATCTGATAAGCACGGAAGTCAAGCCAAAAACTACAGTCTTCAAAGTAAAGGCCCCAAGCGACAAGGAATTTAGCTACAATGGAACTTATACTCTTGAAAGAGGGAATGAAGGGATCTTAAGTTAAAACAATAATATATTTTGAACTATTATGAGGTAATATATTGTGATCTAGACCTTTCAGTTTCTGAATATGGCATAAAAGTATTGGACTAACTATCTACCGAAAACTACCTATCTTTAAAAATTGAGTTCAGCAGGTCCTGAAAAAATAATCAAAGCACATCACATTAGAAATTTTGGGGTTAATTTAAACGAACTCATCGACCGAGCGATCTACAAAAAAGTTTTTTCAAAAAGTGAAAAAACTCGAATAGTGGATTCATGGTTTATTATCTCCGAGTGTCCTCCGGTTAGAATGGTTTCATAGCTTCAAGTCTTGAGAAGATTTCAAATCATAAGTAATTCCTTAATGATCTAATTTGCCAGATATAAGACCTTTACTCTCAAAACCATACTTTTGTAAGGAAAAATACAGTTTGAACCCATTAATGAGAGTTTGAACTGCCATGTGGTAATATATTCTGATCTAGACCATACATTTCTGAGAATGGCATTTCTAACATAAGTATTGGAATAAGTAGCTACCGAAACCTCGACATCTTTACAAGACTTGTACTAATATTAGACTAATATTAAAGTCCTATCTCTCTTATTTGGAAAGCAGTAGTTCAACAGCTCAGCATATAGGAAATTTTGGGGATAACATAGTCGAATTCATCGACCAAGCGATCCAAAAAACACATATAGAATGGCTGTACAGTTACGAGTTTGTCGAATATTTCCAACCATAAGTTATTCCTTAATGACATAATTTGCCAGATATGGCACCATTAGTCTTAAAGTCTTCATTTTTCTTTACATTTTAAGCCCATTTATGGGAGTTTAGGTATACCAAGAGTACAATAGGTATGCCAAAGAGCAATATTGATCTGATCCAATATTTTCAATAAATAAGTTCAAAAAGAATAGTCTACCTTTTATACCCTTAAAACCGATAGGGGGACAGAGACATACATGGTTCAAGAAGTTCCATTAGAACCAAATTAAAACAGTCAATATGTTACAATAATATCTTGAGGTACACAGTGATTATCCTTAGTTCACCGGATTTTCAGTCTAATTTTTTTAGAGGGTATAATTCAACGACGTAATTAATTATATTGTGGTATAACACTGATAGTAGTTTTGTCGTAAATATCCTCTTCAGACCTCAATTTCCGATTAATTTTCCTTTAAACTTGTTCTCTGAACTCTCCATCAATTTAATAATAGCTCATATATTCCTATCATTTAACCCAATGAAAGTCCACGTCCCAATAACTTAATTCAGCAAGAAAAATTGGCAGTAATTTAATTTCGGTCCCGATTCATTATAATTTCCAACTAGCCAGCAATAAATACACACAAATAACCACTAGAATTATTATAATTTTTTGTTTCTTCAGTAAACTTTAGCCACACCCAGCATATCTAGTATTTTGAATACCGCTCTGGCTGGCAATTTAAAAGTCGATTTCATTTTCTTAACCGCCAACCATGCCAAAGAGCGGCAATACATCATCAGCTATAATGAGTGGGGTATAAAGCATAAATTAACTACTACTTTAACTGAGTGGCAGCGCAGTGTATTGCCTTAAAAGATGAGGAGTAGAGCGAGGTGCGGCGCCGCTTATGGTTGTACGCAGTTTGCCCGTTTGAAGATAGCAGAAATTATGTTTTAAAGCTAATTTGAATTATGATTATATACAAGCTGATAACCCATTATTAACGTGCGACGTCGGTGTAGCTGCAACAGCAGCAGCCCGCCAACAGCAGTGTGGTCCGTAACCTACAGTAAACTATTTCCGCTTCAGCACTATTATTTTGCTGCTCAAACGTGCACTTCGTTTTCGTTCGAGCAGAAGCAGAAGCTTCTACGACTTTTAACTGCTGCCTTTATTTGTCTTCTCCTATTATTGGTGGTAAATATTTTACTAGGAGCCAAAGTAGCTGGTGTTTTATGTATAAACCCCCTTGCGTGTCCCAGTGGGACTTCGTTTTGGTGAGTCATAGGAGATTACTTCTCTTTAGAATTTAAACTAATTCTCTAGAGAAATAGACTACCCACTTCATAGTACATCCCACTATAGAGTAGTTCCCAATTCATGATCGTTCCAACCTTTGAGAATTAGACAGCTGTTTGAGGCACCACAAATTTCGAAATCTATCGTAAAATATTTCTACGACCTTAACAGTTGATAATGTCTCAACATCACGGCTGATAAATCTTGGATATGTTAAGTGTTGGTACATCCGCTTGACAGTTTTATACAATTCCGGGAGCCCAGGGTTTTTCGCATGTTTTTTACACTGAGGGATGAAACCACGAATTCAGAGAAACACGGCTTAAAGATGGGAAGGTCCACCATAAGCGTCCTTAAAATATAATAACGGGGTTCATATATCTCCTGCATCCTTCGGGATCTTAAGTCGGTTGCGTCGAAATTTTTTTTCCAAGAACCATTCGTTTATTGGAAGTTTTGTTACCAAGAAAGCCCGCAGATCCCCAGACTTGGCTTGTATTTCTCCTGCATCCTTCGGGATCTCAATCATTTTCTAAGGACCATTTGCTTTTGGGAAGAATGTCGCCAAGTAAAGCCCGCAGACTCGGTTTATATTCATCCTGCTTCCTTCGGGATCTCAATTGGCTGGTTCGAATAACATTTCCATGAAAAACCATTTGTTTTTGGAAAGATATCTTGTCTAATAAAGCCCGCAGTCTCATCCACGGGTTCGGCCGATCTTTGAGGTCAGTAATAAGTCCCGTTATACCACGATTAATAGCAAAGTGAAGCTCACGAATATTTCTAAGTAGCAGCAGACATTATTTGGGCGGCCAATTTGAAAGAGTAAGACTGATTGTAGTCCGTCGAGTAGTGATCGTAGTCCGTCTAGGAGTGACGATACTTTTTGAAGATCAGTAATGTATCAAAACAATTACTGAGACCGAGAACCAGCGCGGTCGGTTTGTTTGTTACCGGTAACAAGGACCGAACCCAAGCTCTTATATACTTTCGTCTTTCAATTTCAAGTCGCAGGAATGAATACAAGTACCCAGCATATGTATTGTCGTACATTAACTCCTTTGCTATGCGCTCTTGGTACCTCCTGCTGCTGAACTTGGTTGCACATTTAATGACCCTGGTCATTACTTCTTAACTCTTTGCAACAGCTATTTATTGCTGCAACTACGGTGTTACATACAACGTGGAAAATAACTAGTCATTATTGTTGTTGCCACCAAGTAGTTGGCAACATCAACAGCAGCAGCAACAACAACAATAGGTAAAATTTTATACACTGGCTAGAGTAATTCCAGAGCGTTCTATAGCTATTTTAACTACACACCGAAGGAGCAACCAACGAACCATCGCAGCCATTAGCCGCCCGTAGTCGCCCCTTTCACCTGCTATCTTTCACACAATCTCTGGCACTGCACCTTCACCTGCACTCTGCACTTTTCACTCAAGCGCTTCCCGCACTCCCGCTCCATCTATCCGTTCATTTATTGACTTAATATTAACGTTTTACTACATTTCTTCAGTTGTTGTTATTATTATTGTTGTTGTTTTAAATAAAGACGCACCCAAAAATCACTTGTGCACGGCTGTTCGGGTACTTGAGTTGGCAGGAAAGGTAGGTAGGTCGATCGGTCGGTAGCGCGTTCGAGTCGCTACTGCAGCTGCCGTCCATACTCATGGCCACTCACAGTTAACTCATCGATGGGCACTTGGCGCTACTGTTGGTCAGAGATTAGTGTTGCTGATTGTGTTGACTACTTCGTGGTAGGTGTGTTGCTTAATATTTGTTTTTTTTTTACTTTCTTAAGTTGAAGTTTTTGTTTTCGTTTGGCTTTTACTACCAATTTACTACTATTTTACTACTTTGCTGCGCTCTGCCCGGTTCGTGTAAATATAAATGGTATTTTGAGCGTGATAAAAATGTAATTAAATGCGCTACTGCACAAGAGTGAATGGCTAATGGCGTAGCTATGACTACCTCTGACTCTGTTGTATGCTCTCATGCTCCCTTGACTTTATTAGCTTCGTGCGCATGATCGTTTAACCATTCGGCAAATGATTACTGGCTTTATTGACGTAGCAGGTCTCAGAGGTGCATGTGGATTTCGTGGCGATTTCTTTGATTTTGCACAACTTTGATTCAGTGATTTCGTAATTTGAAGTTCATTTTACCGTTTTCAATCTGAGTAAAGCATCTTTGTGGGATTTCTATATGTGAAGCATATATATTTCTGGCTGAAAACAGAAAGTTGCTCGAAATTTCTGTTTGTAGATGGAATTTTCACACAAAATTTCTGTAACCTCAAATTCTGCTTTATACAAGTCCGTTCTACATATTGCAGCTTTCTGTTTCTATACCGAAAAATAAATATCTTTTTTTCTGGTGTCAGTTTCTGTTTTTAGCTATATGTCATAACTGTCTTAAGCATTTATTGAAAAATTATTAAAAACTCTCATGTTGCAGTTTTATTTTCTGTTTCAGTTATAATATATTCAGTTTATGTTTCTGGTATAGAGAATTGTATGCATTCTGTTTCTGTAACCTCAAATTATATATTCAGTTTATGTTTCTGGTATAGAGAATTGTATGCATTCTGTGTCTGTAACCTCAAATTGTGCCTTATACAAGTCCGTTCTACATATTGCAGCTTTCTGTTTCTATACCGTAAAATACATATATTTTGTTTCTGTTGTCAGTTTCTGTTTTTCAAACATTTTCCATAACTGTCTTAAGCAGTTATTGATAAACTTTTAAAAAATTCTCATGTTGCAGCTATATTTTCTGTTTCATCTATAATAAATTCAGTTTCTGTTTCTGTTACATGAGTACTGTACATGTACATGTATTCTGCTTCTGTTTTTAGTAGAGTTGATATATTGTAGAATAACGTATATTTTAATATTGCTCAAAAATATTTATATTTCCGTATATTAAATTCAGTTTCTATTTCTGTTTCTGGTATGGTAGAATTGGTTGCATTCTGTTTCTGTCATAATTTCTGTTGATACATTAAAGTAATAAAGTAACATTTGAAATTTCACAAAAATAAATTTTCTGTTTCAAGTACACAAAATTCTGTTTCTGTTATCAATTCTGTTTTCAGCAAATTTTACAACAAGAGTCTTATAAAATATTTATCTGTTACTATTAATTTGTATACCTTGCCAACTTATTGTCTCAAATTCTTTCCAGCATTTTGCCATTGTTAAAATTTTGCTTAACTTTTCTCTATTTTCAAGTACGCTTACATCATTAAATTAACGATTATTCTGTTTCTGCCACTTTTAATCTCTACTATAGTTTCCACTTTTTATGCTTTCCTTTTCAGTATTTTTCTAGCAATTTCCACTCGTTTTACCCTTCATAATATTCTCTACATTCGTATCTACCCAAGCGTTAATTGCCACTTTAAGTCGCTGTCCAGATTCGTTGCGGTGGTATCTTAATAAAAGAAAAAGCTCAACACAAAAAAAAAAAATGAATTTAAGTAACCTTTAGAATGTGCAGAAGTTGAAAGGCAAGTTGTTGTTTTCAACAAATACTATTAAAAACGAAATCATAAAACCAGCAATAAGATTATTTCGTCCGAAAGCGAAGAAAAATACTTGTAAACAGATTAAGCTTGGCAAAAACGAAGAAAAGAAAAAAATATTTCACGGATTTTAAATTTTCTACGCTAAGGGCTTACTTTACTACTTGTTTATATATAGTTTATGACATCATGCTGTTTTTTGCAATAATTTGGGTATAGAGAGGAATAATAGTTTTAATGAGCGAAACAATGTTGAATAGAATTACAAATCACGAGTACTTGTCTTTGGGCACTCTATTTCGCTATTTAGGTTCGAAGAAACATTCGGATGGCATGAGTGGAATGAGTATTCCTTGTAGTAAACTTGAACAATTTTTACTTGATTGTTGAGAAAGACTCTCCTAACAATCTTTATTCACCCTCAAGTTAGTAAGCTGATCCACACTGAGAGGGCTTCAGACTTTCTACTCTACATAGTAAATGAAAAAATTCTTTTTAGAGCTATGATCCTGAACCTATACTTGCACTTTACTAATTGTACTCAAAGCTATTATGAGTTCATGAGTTATTGTATATGTCTAAGGTATACTCAAAGCTATTATGAGTTCATGAGTTATTGTATATGTCTAAGGTATACTCAAGAACCCAAACCCCTATATATAAATCACGAATACCTTTATATTAAAGAACCCAAAGTATTCCTTCTATATAAAAATCAACTGTTGAAACAAAGGTTTATTTCTTTTACAGAAATCCTCATACTTCGAAAACTTCTCAAAACTCAATTTGTAAAGAGAGGGAGAGAGAGCTAGAGAGAGATTACTAAAGTTCAATTTTCAGATTTTCGAATTTCTGTTCATATTTCTGAGACTCTTGGGATCGGTCTTAAATTCTCATTATGAACTTACGAACTGTATTTTCAACGGCAGAGATGGTGATTAGTCTTCGGCAGAATGCTGTTAAGTGAAATATAGCACTCGTCGTCTACTATACATCCGAATTGTCCAAATTGAAATAAGATGATCTCAAGATCGTCCGATGTTCTTAGAGATCAACGAATCGCTCAAATTTTTGGGGTTTATGAGACAAGTTCCACCTTAATTCTCTGAGAATTTTAATTTATAACGGTAAATCGTGTTCTCTTATCAAAATCTTATACTCGACTCGCGTCATATCACTCTTTAACGACTTACCCATATCGAAGAACCCTCTATAATTATACACCAAGAAAACGAAGTCAATACAAGATTCCAAAAAATGTACTCAAGAATTTCAAGAACTCATAACACATTTTTTTCAAAAACTTCACCACTGTCATCGCACTAATATCTTTACTTTAGCCGCTGTTGATTAACGTTGTCATCAGCACTCCAGCTGTCAATTCCATACATGCCTCTTTTTTTTGCGCTGTTTTGCCTTGAGTCCCCGAAGCTTTGAGCCACAAGGTTCCGTGTGACAAATTCCACTTGAGTATATAACAATGTCTTTGCGTATATATTCATTCTTTGTCGCTGGTGTTGTCAATATTTGACTGATGTTGTGGTTAATTTTCTTTTAATGAAGATGAGTTGGAAATTTAGACTGACAGGCATGTCGATGATGCGACTGTTAGTATTATTAGTGTCTGTCTTCGCGTTATTTATTTTATTTTCACCACACATTTGTTTATTTTAAACATTTTTTATTTGTATTTTTATATTTTTATTTATCTGTCTCTGGTTCTGCTTTTATTTGGTGCGCGTGTGTGGGCCGTTGCAATGTTAGTCATTCTTAACTGTTGCATGCGACATACATACAGACATTGGTGACTTCTATGCGCATTCATTCATTCATTTAACGCGGCTGTCAGTCATCCATTCTTTCATTCATTAAGTGTAAGAAATTGAATTGATATTAAGAAATGTGAAATGAAATTTGCAATTTGTGCGACAGTTCGCCTTTCTTTGTTTTTTTTTTTTTGTTTTTGTTTTGCACTTCAATGCAAGCTAATTGAATGAATGATGTAATAAAAATGAGCTAAGTACAATTGAGTGGGTTCGTTGTGTGCAGGGAATTGAAGTCACCTTATTGTTGTGAAGGCGGCCAGTAAAGGTAGTGTTAAGTTAATTGAAGTCTTAACGGAATTTGTTTTTAGTACTCAGTAAGAGAAGCCGGCATTTATAAAGAAAGAGAAATGAAGAAAAAGAAGGAGATAGGGTGAGTGATAGAGTGAGGAAGTGAGAGGGAAGGAAGAAATGAGACAGTAAAAGTGAACCAAAGGTGATAGAGAGGAAGAGAGTGAGGGAGACAGAGAGATAGAAAGCAGAAAAGAGAAAGATAGAGATAAATACAGAGAGCAATAGAGAGAGAGAGGAATACAAGTGGGAGAGAGAAAGAGAATTGGTAAGAATTAGGAATCGTTCCACTAAATAAAGAATTCTAACTAAAACACATCATTTTGGCCTCGAGATTATACCAGTTGATAGACTTATCGAATTTTGGAGAAGAAAAATATACCTAGAAATGTATTCTCCATTCCAAGCGTTAATTAAATTTGCCAGCTAAGAATATGGAAGTCAAACGGTATACTCTCCGTCAGTAAAATGCTTGGTGATTCAGTCAGTTCTCTTCAAAATTTGAGAGTGTTAAAAGAGTAATTAAGTTACAAACCAGGCTAAAGAAAGAATGAACATAACAATATAAGGGTACTACTTCATTCAGATCAAGTCAAAAGTATCGAATATCGACCTCCTTGGTTGCTTAAGTCAATGAGTAGCATGTGAGTAAAAGAGATGATGCAGTATTGAACTCATCTTACCTCTTCATATAAATGTTCTATCAAGGAATAAATGGATTAAATAACTTCCTTTCCTTGTTAAATATGTTTTTTTATTTTCATTAGAAGTATCTTATTGTGGTTTACTACCGGCTGGTTGGGCTTCAGTTGAGCTGGACAAGCCTAGATCTGTCACTAGCACTTGTGTAGTCGCTAGATCCTTATGGTGATTCGCAAGAGGTCTATGGATTTCGACGCCCGTACCAAAGTTCATATATCCGTAGCCGTGAGAATTTTGACTGATCATTATCTCATAGGGATTCACACTGTTAGATTTCAAATCTTAACTCTCTGGAAGAGGACAAGGTGGAATAATCTTATCACTTTCTTATGGAATGTCACACCTATGGAAGATCAATTCCAAGATTTCTTGCTTAAACTGCTCTATATCCGCTAGATAGAGGTGAAACATCTCTGCACATATGTTGTAGGTTCAGGGGGCTTTGTTGAGTCGTAATATCTAATCAGGTGGGGCGATCCTGGCTTCACAACTGACTGTCTCTCATAGTCTAAGTGTTGTTCCCTCTGGGGAACAATAATACAACCTAAATCGTCAGTTATATAAATAGATATTTTCCGCTTAGATGGAAAACTCTCACTTGTTTGTCACATTACATAATATCTGATAGATATAAATGGCCAAGTACCGATCTATTAATTAAAATACTCTTTAGAGTGATGAGGTGATAGAAAATTATAGAATTTATAGAATATGAGTTCTCAAAATGAAAATGGGTGAGGCAAGGTGTAAGGTGTTGGCTCTTAGAGTCTCATCGAACACTCGATTGTAATAACTGCGAAGCTGATGAGGAGGAGGAAATATTTGTCGTGACGTGTGAAAGGTACTCAAGAGTAAAGTACAGCGATTTTAATTACCACAATGGATACTGCTGTCAAGCAATGACAGAACATTTTCGCTGTCTCTACCCAGTAAATTTAAGTCATGGTCTCCTCAAAAACAAGACATTTGAAAGTTACCCAGCTGAATTTAGTATCAGAAAGTATCTAATCGTATGCTATCCCCTAGTTGATTATGCCATTCTACACTAATTATACCGATTCGGGAAATCTTGAAGGATTGCTTGTAAATACGATTCGCCAAACACCAAATCGAAGACAGATATTGTTAGATATATTAACTGAGTAGAATAGACTTACATTTAATAGTTATTGAGTAGAAATATTGACAATACTGACCGTACAGTAGCTTGATGGCTTCCAGTAATGTACTCTATACTACCCAAAAACAACTACTAACAACAAACTACGAAATATAATAATCTGTAAATATTTACTTAAACCACAATTTAATTAACAAACGTGCCAAAATTCAAAATATGCGAAAAGATTTGTAAACAAAAACCACACGAACAACAAACAAAAAAGCCTGCTAAGAAGCGAAAAATGCGCTATAAATAAAATTAGCAGCACCGAAAAGAAGACTTCAACGCTTTGCAATTTGAAAAATTTACAACAACAACAGCAACCACTTGCACACTTAAAATATTCCGCATTCCAGCGCCGGTTTGCATTTTTTTCGCGATTTTTCTTATTTTTGCAGAGGCACTACAGCTTCATCAGGGCCAACTTGACGCGCGGACAGCTGTGCATAGTGAGGCAGCGCTGCGGACAGCGATAAATGATCGAACGATGTTGTTGATATTGTTGATGCTGTTGATGAGCGCTTGTTGATGCCAACACACACTCAAGCGGCATATGCTTTGGCTAATAAAAATGATAAATACGCCGAACGGCAGCAAGCTGTGCGGATGATGAGCAAAGTGATGACCACAAATTAAGAAAAAATTAAAAAAAAACAAAATTTTTGCAAATAAAATAAACAAATTAGTGTGCGGCGACAATAATCAATCAGTTGACAACAACAACAACACTTGAGTGACAACAACAAACAGCATACGCAAATAATTGGCAATAAGGCAAATAAGCAATTTGCAATTTATGCTGCGTCGCTGCCAATGAGTTGGCACAATTGTTGTGAATGCATATTTGCATTTGCACTTGTTGTTGTTGCATTTCCGTATTTGCGCGGCGTACGCACGCACGCACGTATGCATGCATGTGGCAACAATGCAACAATTAAGCGCGCTAAGGACACAAAGTAATTAAAATTGAATTTATTTTCATTTTCAGCGCCTTTATTTACCGCTACACCGCTCTTCTTTCCTCTCATTCTTCTTCCATTCAAATTTCATTTTTGTGTTTGTGCAACATTTTCCAAGAATTCTGCGCTGCTGTTGCAGCAAGCAGCAAGCAGCGGCAGCGGCAATTTAAATATCTGCCCCGCAAATGAATGACAAATGCAATTATTGTCATCGCATCAGCGCTGAAGAACAACACCTTTCTGTTCGAGCTGCTTCCAGCTCTTCGCCAGTCCTAGCTTCACGCGTGAGTTTCGCATGCGGCATTGTCTTATTGCTCTTAACATTGGCAACACATTCAGCATACTAAATAAAGTAAGTAACAACAACAACACAGTTACCTGCCTACCACCCTGAACAATACGTTTTCTGCACTTCCTTGCTGCTGCAACAACAATAATAACAACAACATCAAGACAATTGCAGTGCATGTTGTGACGTTGATGCGTACGAGTGCAGTACGCGTGAACGTCTGCGAAAAAAATGCATATTGTCCACGCTTGTCTTTCAATTTTATGGCACATCCTTTTCGGCGGAGGTGGTGCTGTGGTGCACTGTGAGAATTACTTTACTGGCAGTGAAAAGATCTTATCTATGAAGCAGGGAACTTTTTTATGTTAGGACTTTTTCTCTCAGTCAAGCTCCTATTATTTCAGAAGTGAAGACTTTGGCTACTTTATAAGGTAATCCCAAAAAGGCCTGGAACACTCTAACCCTGAATTTCTCTTTATACCTTTCGGGCTTTTAAGGGCTTTTCCAATAATATGTCAAGTTCTATAACAAAATAGACTCATTTTAGCGGTCTCAATGCTAAAACGAAAATTAGTCTATGAAATCTATCCATGCAGCTATTCATTCTCATTTAATGTATCTACTATTTGAACGTTCGAAAAGCCTAGGTCAATGGATGGGAGGTCTTAGATCATTTTCCGTAATGTAAACTTCAAGTCTTAAGCTAGGACACTACAAGTTCGAAATTGCTGCTGAACGAATTATAGATTTAATAAGCATTTATTTTATATCAGACACCCAGAGTTGGTAATGATGTTCTCAGGATAAGTTGCTTCCAGAATGAAACCAGCGAGCTCCACATTTTTCTGAATATGTATTTAAGAATTCAAGATAATTTTACATTCAAGAATAATCTGTTACTTTCCCATAATCAAACCGTACTGTATCATCTTTGATACCAATACTTCGTAAAATAATTGGGAATATGATCTCTGAGAGCCAGCAAAAGGTATGCATTCCCTTTACTATAAACCTCTTACTTTTTTTGAAAATAAGCTGGTTAGCTTTCATAATCGCCTTGTGTGTCGCTTGTATGAGGTTTTAAAGAAAAATCCTGGATACCTAGTCGAAACATCGAACTTAGTTAAACCTAGTTTCAGGGTTCCTTGGTGTTTTGCACTGTGTAGACTGAACTTTTAATACAATGACCATCCGTTTCGACTTATTTGATCTCATTTAAAGGGTGATCCATTCAGTGTGGTTCTTTTCTACGTTATTTGGATATCAACAGCCCTTCTGAACAGAAAGTTGATTTCAGGTTTAATGAAGCAATAGCTTTTACGATCTGACGGAGCATATCTACACCCTAGAGGATTTTGGTCGTATTAACATCATCACAACAAGGGGCCATTTTAGTTCAGAAAGGTTCCCCGAAACGCCATGTGAGACAAGGTTGATGCTCTAGAGTAGCAGGCAATTGAAGTTATAATACTTTTCAGAAAACCGCAATTTCAATAGGATATCTGAAAACTTCAGTTTCAGGCATATATCGTTCTAAACCAATGAACCCTTGCTACTATCAACCTTATCGCCTCAACTCTTAATAAACTGTATCGTTAATGCCAATTGGCTATATCGGAGCATCGGTTTAATGCTGAAGACACTTATTTTATCAAGAGACGTGAGGGTCCAATGTTTGGGCTAACAATATTCTAATCTTTTAGATCTGGAACTGAAGTATCGATAAAGCTATTCACGAAATAAAAGTTAAAACCTTAACCAGATCCTTGGAAAACTGGGTTAAGAGGAGGATGACAGTTGAGGTCAAAAGAGTAAATACTCCCACGACGATATTTTTCCGTCGCAAAACCCGTTACATGAACCACTCTGTTCATTTGTATGTAGTGCATACATGCTAATGTCAACTTGCCACTCTCCTTACACACTGTGCTGTTGCGCCGCTGTGCTTTCCGCATTTAAAACATGTGGCATGTAATATGCGGCCGTCACGGTTAAATGTCACTGGCTGTAATATAACGTTCATGCACTTTTTTATTTCCTCTATAGCCCTTGGCGGCCAACAGCAACGGGCTGTCAACGCGCAAGCGAATTACACATATAATAATATAATATATACATATATGTATGTAAGTGCGTGTGTAGGCGTTGGTTGATGCAACGCGGTTCATTGCTTGTAAATGTTTTTTTTCCAAGCGCGTGCAATGCCGCTGTGATTTAAATTGTTGACAGGCATTGCATAATGCATTTTTAATAGTCCGTCTGTCTGCCAGACAGCCTGCCTGGCGATTGGTGAATGCGAAGCGCTCAACCAAAGCGTAAAGCCGTAATAAAAATAAGAGAAGAACGCTGCCAATAATGATGTGAATCGAAATTTTTAATGGCGTGAAGCGCAGATTAATGCGGTAAGCGGAGTAGAGAGCAGAGGAGAGGGGAGCGCAAGTAAGTGAGGTCCGCACAGAAAGTGATTTACTTGAGTGCGTTTTAAGTCGCGCTCGGCGTTGTTGAAGTGTTGCTGCGTCCATTTCCATACACCATATGCTGCCACAACAACAGCAATAATACAAACATACACACCTGCTGCTTTCAACGCACTTCGGCATGTAGTCCGGTCCGGTGCCCTTCAACGATCGCACGAACTGTCCACTCGACGACTGCCGTTTGCCACATTCATCTTAAGCGCGCATATATTGCTGCCAGACATGCTGGCTATACTTCTACTTTATATATATACTAGCTCTTACCCGCGACTTCGTCCGGAACATGATAGACCAAAACTCCCAGCAAAAACCATAAAAAAATCACTAACTCAATTCAGTTTTCTACCTACTTTCTACCCCCTAAGTGCGATGACGTGATCATTTTGATCTTCTTACCGTTTTTAGGTAACCATCAATTACCTTACTAAATTTCATCAAAATCCGTTCAGCCGTTTAGACGTGAAAGAGCAAAAGTCCCAACAAACACGACTAAAAATCACTAACTCAATTTAGTTATCTGCCTACTGCCTACCCCCTAAGAACGATGGCGTGATTATTTATAGCCTATGACCATTTCTATGTTATCATCTATCACCATACCAAATTTCATCAAAATCCGTTCAGGCGTTTAGGCGTGAAAGAGTAACAGACAGACAGAGTTACTTTCGCATTTATAATATTAATATGGATTGATGGTACCCTTAAGCGGTAGGTAACAGGTAGCAGTTTGCTTCTGCTGCCTGTACCCCACTCAACTCACTCGCTACCATAAGCTGTGTGAAGTGCCACTCGCCCACATCTTTTCGTATTTATTTGCACTTCTCCTTTATTATAAACACCCGTGTGCATTTAGTTGTATTTAATTTCCGTGGTAGTCCCTTCTACTGGAACTGCATATTTACCTTTTTCACACGAAAGTGGTTGTTACATAATGCATTTAAATTGCCAATGTTGCATGATAAAAGGTGTTGAATTGAATTTGTGACCAGTGTAAATAGTAGCGGGGAGAAGGCAAGGAAAGGGCTTGCAATTATATAATGCCACAGAGCGAAAATGCAGTGCAATAAAAGTGTTGTAAAGATAAGTAGGAAACTACATTAGGGTGCATCGTAAATGTAAGAAGAAACTCCATATACCAAATATTCTTAACTACAATCCCTACATAGAATACTAAGAGCTTTCACCAGCTGAACTTTTGGAAGCTTTCACTGAGTTTTTGGAAGCTTTTAAAATCGTTCACCCCTTTTCACATCGTTCATTTAGGCATTCAACGTTGATCCTTCCTCAGACAAGAGCTTTCACTGATTTTGGGAAGCTCTCAAGCAGTTTTGGAAAGCTTTCACAATAAAAATAACGTTGTTATTCATTTGGTAAATAGTTTTCACCGAGTTTTAGGAAGCTTTTACTGAACTTTGCGAAGCTTTCACTGGGCTTTGAGAAGCTTTCACAATTAGAACAATGTCGGAACTCATTTGGTGAGATGTAAAGCTAAAATAAAACGACTTTCCGACTGTGTCTTCCGATACTGTCTTCGATTCGTTACACTTTGTTGAAGAGCGAATGGAACAAACAACTGTTAAGAATCCCTACATAGAATACTACTAACTTTCACTGACTGAGCTTTTGGGAGCTTCCACTGAAAATTTGGAAAATGGTTTACTGCTTTGACAATGATGGTTGGCATATGAAGAGCTTTCACTGAGTTTTGGAAAGCTTTCACTGAATTTTGGGAAGCTTTCACTCAGCTTTGAGAAGATGTCACAACTAAAATAACATGGTTGTTCCTTTGGTGAAATTTTCAGACAGTTCTTAACTTAAAAACTTTCACCGATCCTTTGAAAGCTTTCACTTAGTTTTCAAAAACGATCACAGCATTCACAATAATCGTTGTTCCTGGCATCCATCGTTAACGCTTACCCACTAAATAGTTTTCACCGAGTTTTAGGAAGCTTTCACTGAGCTTTGAGAAGCTTTCTCAATTAAAAAACATCGAAACTCATTTAGTGAGATGTAAAACTAAAATAAAACGACATTGAGACTGTCTGTTCCCATACTGTCTTCGATTCGCCACACATTGGTGAATAGCGAATCGAAGAAACATCTGGTAAGAATCTAATCAGACTGCTCTAAATGATGAAAATATAATACGTGATTGTACCAATTTAAAAAGGTATCGAGATAGTATCTTAGACTTCACTTTTTTATTGTTCTAACCTAACCATTTTTTAACAGGAAAGGAAAGCACAAACCTAGCGAATAGACAGTGTCTACTACGACAAGTTCCTCATTTAGCAAAAAGTGACTCGTAAATACACTTTTAAACAGAGCTAAATATCGAAAAATTGAGTAATGAAATTTCCCACAGAAAACACAAACAAATAAAATAAAATATTTAAAAACTTGTCTACAAAAACAATAAAACAAAGTTTATGCAACTCAAGTTATCTTTTTACGGCAAGTGGAGCGAAAACAATTACTAAAGCAATAAAAAACTAGTGATAACAAAAACTAACGGAAATATGAGTAGTGCAGAGTAGAAAGTAAAAAAGAAAAACTTCAAACCATTAGAGAAAGGGCTACGCAGAGAGACACCAACGAAATTGCTGACACAGCGGACATTGGTCTTGCAGCACGGGTAGCACGCAGGCGCCGCGTTAAAAGTTGTAAAGTGAATGCAAGTGAATTTGCCTTTTGTTTTTGTTGATTCATTTTTATTGTTGGTGCTGAGTATCAGTTTCAAAGTGTTTTCGCACAATTTTAGTTAATTTCTTTCCCAGCCAATTGTGTGGCTCCAAGCTACGCCGAAATGCAGCGAAACATTTGTTATTTGAAATTTAATAGCGCAAAAGTGAAAGAAGTAACAGGAAAAAATAAGAAAGGCGATTGCAGTGAACACTCGAAAAGCGTATGCAAAAAAATATAAAAAATTATTCTTACAAACTAAAGAAATGTGAGTAAACGCGGAGTAAGGCAATAAAACCCAAAATGCATTTAGTAATAAAAATATAAATGATAGTGGCAACTCATGAGAGTGAGTTGTTAGTATAGCTGGGCAACTGGCTTTGGCTGGCGTTCCACTCAATTGTTTTATTCTCGAAAGTAGTGGGTTAGAAAAAAATATTAAAGCGTTTGAAGGGAGAATACGAGACAGACTGCTGAGAAAAATAGGAGATTAAAACGTTTCCCCGAGATATGGGTCTATACCTAAACTGACGCAATCTTATAAAAGATAAAAGACTAAACACTCATCAAGATTAGTCAAAATTATTTGAGAAAGTGGAACTGTCCACAATTCTCTCTTCCATGACTTTTGGTTTTTGTTTTCCTTTTTTAAATAAAATCTTGGAATTTTTTTTGGACCCCGGGACCACTGAACCCTGACTTACTGTCTGAGAACTCAGTATGGATCTGTAATAGTGAACTTATTCGGGTAAACATAAACCTATGAAAGTCGTCATGCACTCTCTCGGCAATTTCATTCATTTCTACTGAAATTCTCATCCGGTTTATGAATAAAAAAAAATTAAAATTCAACTAGGAAAGAAACTCTCAAAAATAAAAAATATGAAGCTTGAACTTTTTTTAACTGCACTGTAGAGCGTATAGTTCGATGTTGTTGTAATAGCATTATAAGAGTTGTGTTCAAAAAATAACGGGAATTTCCGTGGTTTTGAAAAAATATTTATTCATTCGACAATATTAATTTTATCGCCTTTAAAATAGTTCCCATTCGAAAATATGCACTACTGTAGCGCTTCTTCCAATCGTCAAAAGACTTCTCAAACTCGATTTTGGCAATCGCTCTTTCAGCGATTTCTCATATGCTTGTAAAACGACACCCCTTTTAAGCCACACGGAATCATGTCTGCCGAATATTGAGGTTGGGTCCAGTCGTTTATGTTGACAATGTCGACTCTGCAAACTCATAAATTTAAAAATTTTATAATTCCCGTTATTTTTTGAACACACCAAGTATATAGAATGTGATATTGATTTCTAAATTTTTAGATTAAATTAAATGAAGCCTGGGTCATCGACACAACCGTTTACGTTGACAATGTTGACTCTGCAAACTCGTGAATTTAACAATTCCCGTTATTTTTTGAACACACCAAGTATATAGAATGTGATATTGTAGTGATTTCCAAATTTTTAGATGAAAGTAGATGTTGAAATTAAAAGAATAATGACATTTCCGAACATCCTTCGTCGCTTTGAAGATTCACACAACAAGATAATCAAGCTAACAAGACACACTCTAACCAATTTTCAAACAATACTGGGCTTGAGCCTTTGCTGTTGTCGAGTATGTGAGCTAATAAGCAAACCAAAGACATGCAAATTTCTGACTAACAAAGGTGAGCTAAGAATTCTGCACAGGTGGCCACAAGAAAATTAATATTCACAACAACAAAAAAAAACACAAGAATATGTATGAGTTCAATAAAGAAGCAGACAAAAGCGAGGGAAGAAGAAAAAACCGAAACTGTTGAAACTGAAACCGAAACCAGTAGTCAAATCTAAAGACGAAGAAAAATCTGACAGCAACATGACAAATATGTAGCTAATCAATCATTGGCAGTAAGTAGCAAAAAAACAAAAAAAAGCAGGTGGAGGAAGGAGAAGGAGAAAAAAGTATAAAACAATTGACTGCTTTGATATAGCGGCATACATACAGATATTCTTAAGTAGGTGTATAACAGATTTCAGTGCTGGTGTGGGTGTTGTTGTACTTTTACCCACACTCGCCTACTTGGCTGCTGCTGTTTGCTTGCTGCTTTCTGTGGAATTTAGTTCACTTTCATATTTTTGTTTGCATTCTACGGAATACATATGTATCTAGATACATATTTTCGCTTCTCATTGCTTTATTAGCCGCTACAAAATTTTTGAAATTCTTGCCATTTCCCCGCTCCGCCAACCGCGCGTACTTATATCCGCAAAATTCACGTTCTTTGAAGTGCACAAACATACACCCACAACAACAAGAACAACCCACATACGCGCGTGTCTTCCGCGCGTCTTTTATGTGTGTCAATATGTGCTTTGCATGTATAATGTATGTATGTATGTGTGCCTCGAACGCATTCTTTCTGCCAAAGTTTTCCGTTCACATTTCATGGCTCAAATGATAAATTAAGCAAATTTAGTCAAAAAGTTAATTGTGGCAGCCGTGGCAACGCACGCGCCCAATATGCGCCTCGAAGCGGGAAAAAAAATATTAAAAAAAACAGAAATACTAGCAAAAGTGTATAAAAAGCGCAAAACTTTATTATTCCCGTTATTATTCGGCCGATAAATTAACTTAAGTGCGCTTAGCAACTTTAACGCATACTTTGGGAAAATTAGCGCTGAATTGCCGGCAGGTTTGTGGCAAACAAAAATGCAACAAATACAACAATAATTAAAAAGCAACAAAAATAAAAATACAAAAACAAAAAACAAAAAAAAATTAACAGAAAAACGAGCAACTTAAATTAGTTTCATAAAAGTTTGGCGCAAAAATTTGATTGATGAAATGCCCAAACGGTAGCTTTTGATGAAAGCTCTGATAAGGAATTCGAAATGAGGCCTTCAAGTGCAACATATGTGGCTATCGAATGTTAGTTATACTACTACACATTAATACTGTTGCCAACAGACTCGTAAACGATTTTCTTAAAGGCTTAAACTGTACCAGAAAATTATTCAACATTTTATTTTTTTAACGAAGAGCTTTCGAAGATGATTTGTTGACAAACAAAACTTAACAAAAACACCAAATATGTATATTAAATTGCAGGAGAGTGTCAAATTCTCCTAAAACCTTAGAACATAATCTTTTCTTTATTAAATCGATGTTTAAAAGCTCTCTAATTAAAAGTGAAAGTTCAAAAAGCTTTCTCTAAGATGAAAGCTCAAACTTGGAGAATCACAGAGCACCGATTTTTAAATGTTACTGCTTTGTGAACTTCAATAATATAATATTAGATCGATTATTGATTACTTAGAAGGCATTCTCTTATACTTTTACAAATAAAGAACATTAAGGACTTACCGAAGGTCTTAGAAGAGTTATCAGAAGTTCGTATCAGCAGGTGTATATTCTTATGAGCGAAATATATGAAGAAAGCTATATATTTACGTGCATTTCAGGCACTGTTTGTTTGATGAAAATTCTTGTTGGTCTCTTATATGACTTTGAGATTTTTTTTCACTGTATACATATGATTTATAAATGCACCTAAAAGTAAAATTAAGCTTTTTTCAAACTTTGTACATAAATAATTTCAGAAAATATATGTATATATTAATCACTATTATCATAATAATCAAACCATAATTCTCAAAAACATTTTTATAAAAATATTTCTTTTTTTTATAAAAAATATTTTTGACATTGTAAAATATCATATCCTTTTCATTTATAACAATATTGATATTTCAATATTTACTTAAATTAATTAATTATGTTTTCTCTTTTCTTTTCGGTCAATCAATTGGAACTTTATCTTAACAAAACAAAAGGTAACAAATCTTCTTTTTTCTTCTCTTTTATTACACTTTTATACACATTTCATTATTTAATTTATTTTAATATTTTTTTTCAATAAATCTTTTAAATTAATATACATATGTATATATTTGTGAAGCTCTTCAGAAGCTCTTAGATAGCTCTTTTTATGTCGAAGCTCTTTATGTGTTCCAAAAATTCATAAAAAGCAACTTTGTTGAGCTTTAGAAATGACTGTTTGATGACGAGCTTTTCGGCGGACGAGCTTTTAACAAGAGCTGCTCGGTTTTGATAAAAATAATTATAATCTTTTATCAGAACTAGATTATAGCGTTTTGAGACAGCCAAATTAATTGATAAATTAAAATTTTTATTGAGAAACGCTTTTTTGCCTTTTACACTGCCGGCTACTCGATAACCGATCAGCTGTTATACATTTTTGTCTTTTGCTTTTCATAAGAAGCTGGTAAGTTTCATCAGCTGTTTGATATTTTTAACAACGACATCTACCGTAGCTTTTTTTATAAAAAAATACAACCAGACAAAGAACATACAGACGTAGTCAAAATTATTTACACATCGGAAGTTTTTTTACAAGTTTCACACAAAAAGCTTTGGCTTGTTGTTGTTGTTGTCGCAGGGAAACAAAATGCTATGTTGTTGTAAACCTTGATCTATTCCCGAGCGAATGAAGTCGGTTTGGCAAGAATAGCTAGAAATATGGCGGAGAAATAAGCAAATGAACTGAAGACTCGGAGTAGTCAAAAGTATTTATACACATTTTTTTTGCGTCAAAAGTATTTACACACGGTGATTTAGCCTTTATCCTTGGATTTGATTTGAGCAAAAGTAGTAATTTGATTCTATTGCATTCTAAACAACCTAAGTAGGTTGAGCCGTAAAATATAAAAATTGGTAAATAAAATATCGAAACCAAAGGAATTATCGATTATAACTAGATTGGAGACTGTTACTAAGTTTAAGACTCGGGTTTAGGCTTCGGAGTTAGTTAAAAATTATAGAATTTGATGGAATACTGTTTATAATGTTATTAAAAAGAAGGAAACGAAGTATTGCAAGGACAATTTAAAGATAATTGGGCGGAAACCTGTGATAACTCAAAGAGAATGCAGAAGATTAGTAGGAGATGTCATACAAAATCCCACAATTAGTCCTCTTAATATTGCAGCATCATCGAATCAGCATATTGCATGAACAGCCAATGATGCTACACTGCTAAGGACATTTAAAAATAGTAACATAAATACATACGTTGTGCATAAAGTTGACCACTTCCGAAAACAAAAAAGTTTTATTTCCAAAACAAAAAAGCGATATGCCTCTCATTTGCCTTAAAATGCATGCTAAAACCGGTCGCGGGCAGATAAGGCTAAAGTTTAGTTCCAGGGCTTCTTTAGTAAACGCTTTATGCATTTACCACATGAAAAGAAGAATAATGCAGTTTAGACGCTAAATAGAGACGGGAGTGACATTATGATTTTTTTTAAATTTTTTTGGAAATTTTCCTTACTTCTGTTTTGAAGATTTGGTACTAATTTAGGGACCCTAAATCATCCGGATATATCAGAATTCACATGACCATGCCATTCTAGTGGTCGTCGGCCTTTTCCAACTATTGACTACATTTTACAACAGGATAATTCTCCATTTCATGAAGGATCTTTACCTTCAAAAGTTTTAAATGAAGCAAATCAAGTTGACCTCCGCACAGCCCTGACCAAAACTTTAGTCAAAATGGTTGGTCTTTCGTTAAACATCAGAGGACAATTGATACAATAACCGAAAACGCCGAAATTACTGACATTTGGTCTAAATTAACTGTTAACTTAGCGCACAATTGTGTTGAATCAATTCGGACCATAAAGCAGGCTGTTATTGATGCCAAAGGCGGTGTAACCAATTATGAATTTATCGCCTTAGAATAGGAATTTATACTGAACATTAAAATGTTATAGTTTTCATTAAATAAGAACAGGATAATAGAGTTCATGTTGTGTGTAAATACTTTTGACGCAAAAAAAATGTGTATAAATACTTTTGACTACTGCGAGTCTTCAGTTCATTTGCTTATTTCTCCGCCATATTTCTAGCTATTCTAGCCAAACCGACTTCATTCTCTCAGGAATAGATCAAGGTTTACAACAACATAGCATTTTGTTACCCTGCGACAACAACAACAACAAGCGAAAGCTTTTTGTGTGAAACTTGGAAAAAACCGTTCGATGTGTAAATAATTTTGACTACCTCTGTATATATAATTACAAATATGGTCTTTGTAGCAGAGTTGCAATTCATTTTCAAGTCGATTAAAATTCAATTAAAAATAAATATGTATGGTAATCGATCTTAAGCAGCATTTCAATCGAGCAGAGGCCGGTTAATTGATCAATTCGCTCCTGTCTAAAAACGCTTTTAGGTTAGTAAGCAGATATCTGCATATGCAGAAAGATTTCACTTGGACTTGGGCAGTTTTGAGCGCTGTCTTTTGTGATAACGAAAAACTACTAATAGAGCCTTATGATTCAGCAAAGTGCTAGGAATCTATTACAAACATCTTGAGTCGGCAAATTTCAATTCTAGCTAATTTGATAAGTTCGTCAAAGGTGGTCAGTACGAAAAGGGTATTCGATATTGGTTAAGCTATCTTTGACTGATCTTCAATTGCGAAGCACACTCAGACAATTCCAACCATTTTCGTAGTGATTAAATAATTTTGAAAACTATAAGAATGAAGGCATGACATATATAATTTCAGTACCAGATAAGTCTTATGAATGTCGAAATAAATGAGAGAAAAGGCATCTGAACCTATAGAAGTGCTGAGATAATTTCATTAGTTCTCATCTAAATATTTTTTATGGATCGCCATACAAATTGGCCGAAAATACAAATTCTACGTAGCTTCCGCCGCAATTTATCTCACTAAGAAGTTCCTTAAACCATCCCTCGAAACACCTACGACTAGCATGATATTGCATCCTCGTAAATCCACAAAATCTCCATAAAACTCACTTTTCAAACAGCCTCTTTATCATCAATTTCATTCGAACAATGGCAACTTACGTAAACTACATGGACAATACTTAAACATTTTCTTTCAAATTATATGAACATTATCTCTTTCTACAAAGAGCCAAGTATCCTGTGTATCCAATCCTCATCTCGTGCTCTTCAACTTTCCTATTTCATGCCTTTTATATAGAGGGTATTCAGTTTTATTGCTTTTCTTCTTCTTCTTCTTCTTCCTCTTGTTTTCTGCTATTTTAACAATTGTCACATTTGACACACGTCATTGTGGGCGCTCGTTATTCATGCCATTTTAGAGTGTCAAATGGAGTGCGACACAATGGCAACATAAACATTAACAATAGCAACAATAACAACAAAATCAACAATGGCATTACCTTTGTTTAGTTATATGTATGCATATGTATATTATAAAATGTTGCAAGCTTGCGGCGTAACAATGAGTATTGGCGAATTGCATTGTAAGAATAACGGTGTGACAACAAAATGTTGCAGCTTCCTTGGAGCTGCAGTGCAAAAAGCACTTATACACACATACATATATACAAACATTCCTTTATATCTTTGGTTACTCAGCTATTGCCACATTGCAACACGTCGCATATCTCTGTACAACACTGCGCTGCAACGTTGACTTTAGTTACTGCCTTTTGTCGTTAGCAAATAAATAATCGTATCTCACGAATTGTAAAGCGCCAATGCGCGCTTCATTTCTCGCCTCAAATTCATATTCGTTTGTTTGTTTGTACAACAACAACAACAACGAAAATAAATTATTTATGCATATTTATTTTGTAAGTTTGCCTGTTTACTTGCATATAATTGTATGTGTGTATATACCCAGCAGACGATTTCTAGCTATGCGCATAGCAGTGTGAATAAAAGGAGCAGGCACTCAGCAAATGCAGCTCATATTCCATTGCCGAGCTGAATCACACGCTCAATGCCTTCGAAGTTTCGGTTGTTACAAGGGTTACCTCGCTGTTAGATAACAAATTGAAGTCACTCTGTAAACTGGATTATAAATCGTATTTTATTCACAGTAAATTCAATAAAATACTCGTCAGGTTCAGTCCAGATAGGTCTTAGTATCGGAAGATTTTAATATTCTATATAAATTCTGTTATTGGTTATGTTCTGAGTCCCTTTTTTCTGCACAAAAGTAGTTTAAATCACCGATAGTTTAGTTCACCGATCACTGAGCAAATATCGTCTGAAAATTCGTTGATAGGCGCAGATCAGTATAACCCTAGAGCCACAATAAACATCAACTCCATATCTGAATATCATTCTTCTTTGTTTTACAGGTATCTTCATTGAACTTATTTCAAACCTTTTCAACCCGTTTCCCGATCGTTTCCTATAAATGTTTTAGAATGCCAAAGACCCTAACGTACTGTTGTTTAAATACGCTGTTTAAATACTTCTCGGTGCTCTACTCTCTCTTATAACCTTTTCATACAGCCAAATTAATTGATCAATTAAAATTTTAATTGAAAACCAGTTTTTGCCCTTCACACTGCCGATTAATTAGCGATCTCTTATATCCTTTTCACACAGCCAAATTAATTGATCAATTAAAATATTAATTGAAAAACCAGTTTTTGCCCTTCACACTGCCGGCTACTCGATAACCGATCATTTATTGTTTACATTTTTGTTTTTGATCTTCATAAGAAGTTGGTAAGTTTCATCAGCTATTTAATCGAGCAGAGGCCGGTTAATTGATCAATTAGCTCCTGTGTGAAAAGGCTATTAGTGATCTAAAGAACTTATAAGTTAATAAATTGACATATGTGTTTCAAATAATATGGAGAATTCTAATACGATGGGTTCTTGGACTATACCATTCAGTTATTTGAACACCTTCGTATTGCTTTTAGAAGGTTTTTTATTTGGCCTGACAAGATTTGTGGTTGAGAATTTGCATAGCACTACTCACAAACTCGGAGTTTACCCTATAAAAAATTCATTAGCTCGCCTTAAACTCCACAGTTTTTCGGTTCAGGAAGATGCAATCATGAATATTTTTGTTCATCCGATGATCCTAGATTTCTTAAAGTACTAGCACATAGGGCCAAAACTCGAATTCACTTGCTGATATGTTGCATAATATTAAACACGATTATCTAATACGCATTTTTTTGAAGATATGTTTGAATTCGTCCTTTTTTAAATAAAAGTTACTCAAATTTTCAAAACGTAATTAGTAATAAGGATTCTTATGGCATCTGGTTAGACCCCACGAATTCTTATTCTGATGGTTCTAGAGTTTATTCTGTTATTGAGCATTATGGATGGACTGTTTCTAGGCCAGTTATTGTATTCAAATGGGTAAAAAGTATTTTATTCTGATAAAAGATATGATACCATCTATAGCCTTCTTCTGAGTTTATAATTGCTTACTAATTTATATAAAGTGTAATGCACCTTGGTAACATAACCTCGGGTTTTTGAAAGATATAGACAATATTAATATCTTCCAATAGGTCTCTCAAAGCAACCAATACTAAGAAAATTATGCTGATAAAGTTGCTCTTTATAGAAACAGGCGTCAAATCGAAAGATGAGTTGCGAGTAGACTCATATTTAAGCTCTTTTTTGTTACCTCTTTACCTTGCTTTCTTCTAAGTTTTCAAAGTCAGAACAATATAAAAAATCTGCTTTTACCATTCCAAATATACTAGTTAGTGGTAACCCTCGTAAAAATATGCATAATCGCATAAAATATCTGTTTGTTTGTTAGTATATATGTGTATAGTCACTGTATATCGTTGCATAAAGTCAGTTAATATTTTTCTTTTGCTTCCAAGAGTTGTTTACATTAATTTCCACCGAATTGCAGTGCTGAAATATGAGTTTGGCATTGCGATGGCACATTTCATGGTGCACATTGTTGATTATATTGAAAATTTTTGAGCACTCAAGCCTCGAGTCAGTGATGGCAGCACATTTTGAATATTATTTTGTCGCCAATGTAAACAGTTGCGTTCGCACAGCGAATAAATACAGAAATACAAACATACAGAAGTACAAATTCATACATATTTCAGTTTATATGTATGCCTCAGCCATTATGCAAGTCTCTCCAAGAAATGTTGTCGACAGTGGACACCTTTGTTTGCAATTCCAGCACTTTATTTTTAATTATTATAAGGCATAAACAGTTATGACAGAAATTATTTGCTTTAGTCGGCTTAAAAGTGTGAGCTTTTAATGAAATTATTTTTAATTAAATTAAATGCTTATCTAAACGCTTTACATATATAATAAATTCAGTCGATTTGCACATGATACTTGGAAACTGAGTCCAACTTTGCTTAATCCACTTTGAGTATATTTACTTTGAAACTTTAAAATAAATAAAATCAACACTGTTGACAAAATGTGTTCATGACTCTTTCTTGGAAAATTATTTCACCTTGAAAAGTTGTAAGCATAATTTTGTGCAAACACTTTTTTGTTTCCCCAGCGCAAAACCGCAAGAATGCCAACTACGAGTATATGGCCTACATTCATAAACAAATATATATTATATATAATTGTTTTACTATATAAGTATGTATGCAGAGCTTTTATTAGTAGTGTAAACAAATTTCGGAATTTTGCAAAGTAAACAAAACCGCAAGATTTTTTCTGTGACTTTGAACTTTGGCAGTGACGTCATAACAGTCAGTAGTCAGATGGAGCAAAAAAAAAAATTATTTAATATGTTGAAAATTTAAAAAAAATATTGCTTGAGTTTTAGAATTCCTTGAAAATATCGTGAGAAATCGTATTTCAGGGAATTTTTATTAAAAGTCAAAAATTTTATTTATTTGCTTGTATTGGTCATGTTGGTAAACGCGATCATGAACTGTACTTCGTATTTGTATTATGTCATACTCCGGTTATTCCGCATATTACGCTGATCTTGACATTGATCGCTTTTCATGGCCTTGATCATGGATTTCGCAGAGAATTCTTCATATTTAAATAAATTTTAGTTGAACTTTATATTGATCCTTCTATGGATCGCTGTTCCTGCCTGAGATCATGGATTTGATCATTGATCACGTTGATGCTCATTTGTTAATCAGAGTTGGCAGATAGTTTTTGATCTTCCTTTCGAATTCGTTTCATTATGTCATATTTGTTATAAATCTGGATTCTTGGGCTAAGCAGCCGATGTTGCTCATATTGATCGGTGATTGTTTTGACTGGGATTTGATTATTTATCTTAGATCTTTGTTTCGAGTTTACCGTAAACTTCGTTCACGATCTCTATTTATTCTCAGTTTTGCTTATTGCAAATTATAGTACTGATTATGATATTTATAAACAACTAGCCTTCGCTCTGCTATTGACATTAATCTTATTCTTGTTCTGAATATTACTGTTGATCTTGATCTTGTATTCGAACAAATGGATAGCATGATATTTTCAATTTTAATATTGGTACTGATCACATTACGATTGAGTCCAGTTTTTGCTCCTTTCTATTCTTTATCTTCAATTTCGTACTCTTGATGTCCTCTAATACCATCATTCGATTACTGCTTTTAATCTCGATCTTTATTCTGATACCTCACCAACATTTTTGATTCTGATATCGATTTTAATATTGTTTCTGATCTTATATTGACTGATCTCAATATTTATTTCAAGCTTGTTCCCATTTTTGACCATGCTCCTCAATACCCAGTTCTCTTGATGATAATCTTATGTTGGTAGAACTGATCAAGAACTGGATCTTAACTCTAACAGTTATCAATATATAGTTCTGAAGCCTGATCTTACCGCTAACTCTTCACAATTTGGCGTTGATCATTAGCTTCTTTTTGCCCTTGAACACAAAACTAAGTTGTCTGATCTTAATCTTAGCAAAGTCTTCATTTCAAATCTTAATCATTATCATTTCATTCAGTTTTCTCAATTTTGTGAATGATATTTTAATTATTCTGGAGGTTTAGACCGCACTGGACGCGGTCTGTATACCGATTTATTGAACTTATGCTGGCCTGCTTTTGATCTCAATAATATTTTCCGATCGATAATGATCGGATGATCAGTAAACTTTTTATTTGATATTGATCTTAACCTTCGTCATTATATTAGATTAAGTATATCTTGATTTTATCATCTTCTTCAATTTGATTATTCTTATAAATAAAGATACAGGTCTTATCAAAGTGTTAACCTCATTTTACGTTTTTCGTCCATTCCTAATCTTCGGCTTATGGCTTAATCTATGGCTTACGATGGAATCTGGACCTCGATCATATTCATGTTCATCTCCTCGATAATGATGCTAGCCCTACTTTGGATATAAATACGAGACTCGTACTATTTGTTATTGATCTTGCGTTTCATATTGATCATTATCTTCAACTGAATATGCCTTCGTTGAACCATATTTTCAGTTTGATCTGCTACTGATCGTCTTTATCATCGTCCTGATTTCAATTTTGCAACGATATTGTCGTAGTCTCAACTTGATCGTGATCTTCAAGCCATTTTTAGACCAAATAGTGATCTTAATCACGTTGCTATTTAGAGCATTAGACGAGCTCATAACCCAGCATTCCACTACACACACAGAGATAAGCGCTCAATGACAAATTAACCGTCAGTTTTCCTGTTCATACTTGCTACATAACACGCGACACCGGTTGACAACCAATTTATCCAACAAGCACGTTTATTAATTTCACCCAAAAAAATGCTGATGAGGCATTGAAAACACGTCTTAGGCCAACAAGTCTGCAATTAATTTACCAATGATTTGATGCCAATTTGTTACGGCATTTGCAACGCAAAGATAAACCGTTAAGCAAAAAACTGGTTGCAAAGCCACGGTCACTTAGCAGATGTTGCATTGCAAGAAAAATAATAATAATAATAATAAAAATGAAATGAAATTTAGTAAAGAAGAGCAGACGCCTGGAGTTGTTGTCTTTGTTGTTATTGACTCAATTACTCCAATTTTATGCGCATATCAGCGCCATAAAATCACAGCAGCTGTCACATACTTATTGCACGCGATGTCATTATAAAAGATGCTGCGGCAATAAGCCAGTACGAAGACCAAAGACCAGATAACAGAGAGGGCAAGCAAGAAGCAGCAAAAATGCATAGACATAAATTGCAAAAATCTTGCAGTCAGTGAAATATCAACGTTAACGGTTGGGCTCAATGCTGACATAAGAGCGCCAGAGTGCAAGAAAAAAGAGTGAAAGAAAAAGTTTGAATGTCGAGGGGGAAAATATGCAGCAATGCAAGGCTGGTTGATTTTTTCCGCTGATCTGTCATATTTCTTGCAAATACTTCAAAAAAGAGAAAGAAGAAGAAAAAATCTGGAAAGAAGAAGAAATCCAAAAAAGAAGAAAAAAAAGATACTGAAATCGCAGCAGCACGCTGCGGAAGTTGAAAAGCAAACTCATTGCCGTTTGTGCTTTGCAATCGCGATTACAACGCTGAACCGCAGCTGTCATTCGATACGCAGCTGACATTTAATTTCGCCACAGTTGCTGCGATGATGTCGCTGTGTCACAGTGGCACAAAGCCGCAATCACGAAGTTACAGCGCCTGTCACAAGCCACGATTCGACATCTGCAATGTCGATCGCGCTCATTCTGTAGTATCGGCGCTGGCATTATTTCCTTCTTATTTCTTTTTTTTTAGAGGTTTTTATTGCCGCGCCGATATTTTTGCATTGCTTATTTAAATACTTCTTCTCCTCTTGGTTGTGCAAAGAAAATATTTATGTTTTTATGGCGATTAAAGAAATCGAGCAGCCGACTTGTGGTTAGCCGCAATTTCAGGCTGTCGCTGCAATCACGCAGTCGGTTTAGCTCAAATGCCGCTAACCCCTCTGGTTTAGCTTAAGATTCCCTAACCCCTCTACTACTCTCACATCGTTCCTTGTATGTTTAATGGCAGTCATCGCCGACCATCAAATCCGTCTTGGGATATCTGTTTCTTACTTCATTATTGCTTTTATATTTTTTCATTCCAATTTTCATATTGCCTCGCCTGTTGTTGTTAGGTAAATCGATATTTAGCGGAATGTCTATAGTTCTCGATTGGTTTTGTGACAAATTGCTATTGCAAAGTCGGCGCTTACATTGTTGCGCTTTAAATGTGCACTTAGTCATCGTGTGATTAGCGCATGCAAAGTGGTTCTCAGCACTTCTTGGAGTTTCTTTTTTCAATGTCTTAGTTTGGAGTAAGCGAAAATAATACCTTCGTCAGACATTGTTGTAAAGAACGCGATTTCTCATTGAAATTACTAAAGAAACTAACAAAATTTTAAAAATATCTATTCTTAGTCTTGAAGGGCCTCTTGGTCTAGGTGTTTAGATTGTATTTCGTTTTTCTTATGTTTGATTTTGGGCTTTGGTTTGGTATTGATTCTATATATCTTAGATTCTTGAAAGATATCATCTTGACCTTGACGTTTTTTTTCTAATCTTAATCTTGTTTTGGATCACGATCTAGATCTTTATAGTTTGAAGTATTTGTGTTGATATTGATATCACTTTTTGTTTTGATCCTGGTTTTGTAATCGATTTTTTTGGGATTTTTTTCTTGATCATGGTGTAGTCTAGGTCAAGATCTTAGTCTTGAACTTTACCTTGATCTCATCCTCGATCTTCGATTTTGCTTTGCTCTTGGTCTTGGTCAATATATGGGCCTCGATCTTCGATGATTTTAGTTTTGGCCATTGCCTTATTCTTGGTATTGGTCTATATCTCGGCTTCAATCATCAATGGCTTTAGGCTTGGCCTTTGTCTTGTCCTTAGTTTTGGCGTCTGTTTTGGTCTTAATCTGGTTCTTAAACTGGGCCTCGATTTTAGCCTTAGTTTTAGTCTTTGTTAGTTTTAGAATTGTTTTTGTCCAGATCTCGGCCACAATCTTCGATGGTTTTGGTCTTGGCTTTGGTTATGGCGTTGCTCTTGGCGTTTGCTTTGTTCTTGTTCTTGAGCTTGGTCTCAATCTTAGCCATAGTTTTACTCTTGGAATTGTTTTTATCCCTGTTTTCGCTATGTGTCCTAGTCTAGATCTCGGCCTCAATCTTCGATGGTCTTGGCATTGGTTGGCGTTGCTTTTGGGTTTAATTTTCAACCTAGTTCTAGCCGAGTCAACAACAACGCGCCATTCACCCCTCATTTTGGCTGTCTGACGCCAATTGGAAATTCCAAGTGCAGTTAGGTCCTTTTCCACCTGGTCTTTCCAACGGAGTTCTTCCTCTTCCTCGGCTTTTACCAGCGGATACTGCATTGAACACTTTCAAAGCTGGAGTGTTTTCGTTCATTCGGACAAAAGCGTAGCCGCTGAGATTATCTCGTTCTTAATCTATGTAAGGTCTTGGCTTTTTCAAAACCTTAATCTTTCCCTTGGTCATAATACGGGACTTGACATGGTTTTCGGTTGTGGATTTAGCCCTGATCTTCGAATTGACATTAGTGTAAGCCTTGGTATTGGTTTTAAACTCGCTTTCAGTGGCTTTTTCATTTTAAATCTTTGATTTTTCACTTTGACGTAAGATCTCAAAATATAGATTCACATAATATTTTCAATTATCATTTCTTCCCACAAAGTAAATTATTTCAATATTTGCATCGAAGCTATCAAGAAGCACATCGGAACATGAAAATTTGCAATTCGACTTTGTCAAAGAAGTTTGCGCAAACTTCGCGTTATACTTTTCACAGTTTCTGTGACCGCAAGCACTACGACCTTCTTTTATCTTCTTTACTGCAAAGTATACCACAACTCAATTTCATTTTGTTGCTACTGTTGTTGTTGTTACTTGTTCTTTTGCATAGTTTCGATTTTTCCCTTTGTCACTGACATACTTTCCCTAAGTTGTGAATGAAAATTAATTTTTGCTTGCCACAACAATGCAACGGCGACAGGAAGTGCAGTGAAATGCACTGAAGAGCTATTGAAATTTGCAAACTCATATATTCATCAAAAATGCATAAGTAGTTGGAGAGACGGGTGACTAGTAAACTATTCAGTAGAGCAACAAAAGAAGAGCTAACTATATTTTTAGTTCAAAAGTAAAATGCAACACTGCGTGACTGAGTGGCTTTCAAAGTAAATGAGCAGCATAATGAGTAGTGGATGGTTGTAAATTTAGAGAAAGTGATTTTTTATGAAATATACATATATAATTTTTCTTCAAGTCATTATCTGCTCATTTAGCACTTGAAGATGAGACTTTCGCCAATAGTAATATAAGATTGACCGACCAAATTGATTTAAGACCTAACTGGTTAAGTTAGATAAAGGTAAGATTTTAGGCAATGTTCGATCCGTTGTCTGAAGCACCCTGTACATAAAGCTTCATTATGTTTTAAATCCAGCTGAAGATGCAGAAAAGTCAAAAACCAAAGTATCTATCGTAGGACCCGATAGTTCTTATTCAATGAGAAGAGGTCAAAACTGAACAAGAGAAAGCATTTTTAACTTTAAAAGGGCTTAAAATATTCTTTAAAATAAACTTCTTGTATTGTATTACACAAACTTTTCAAAGCTATAAAAATCGTTAAAAGCTTTAAAAGTTGCCAAAGCTTTAAATAACCATGAAAGCTTTAAAAAATCATAAAAGCTTTAAAAATTATTAAAACTGTAATAAAGTCGTGAAAACATAAAAAATCTTGAAAGCTTCGAAAAAATAGTGAAAGCTTTAAAAAACAAGAAAACTTTGTAATAAGAATTTTATAAATCTATTTTCGGAAATCTGTTTGGACAGAAACCAGAAACCATATGTATACTTCTAGAAATAAGTGGAACACATTTTGACTTTAAAAGGATAATGGGTGTTCAGCGAGTCAATCCCAGAAAGAACTCTTTAAAATTAATATTCATGTATTGTATGAGAAAAACATTTAAAAAGCTTTAAAAATCGTTAAAACTTTAAACGTTTTCTATGATTTGAAAAACAATGAAAGCTTTTAAAAAGTTGAAAAGCTTTAAAAGTCATGAAAAATCGTAATACTTGCTTTAAAAGTTATCTAAGCTTTAAAAACCATGAAAGCTTTAAAAAATCATAAATGCTTCATACTCATGAAAGCTGTAAAGAACCGTACTAAATTAAAAAAATCTTGAAAGTTTCGAAAACTGGCAAAAGTTTTAGAAAACATGAAATATATATTTTTTATAATTCTATCTTTGGATATCTAAAATATGACTTTCTTGAACTTGCCAGCTCAATGAGCTTTAAGCTTATCTGAGCTTTTACTGAAAAGTTTTTCCGAGCTTTTATTTACAGATCTTATCTAACTAACCATTATTATAAGAAAATATTTAGAACTTCTCGAGTTAATCTAAGTAAAATTTAGACTCCCATTGATATATTTTGATATTTCTCAAAAGCTTGAGCTGAGAAGCTTTTTCTGATTCAAAGCTATATACATGCAATATACTTAAGTACGACAAATAGTTATCAATTCTCACTCGTCGCACATTTACTCACCATCAAAATGCAAATAACTTTGGAAATAATAAGATTTGGCACACCTGCAACTGGTCTAATAATACCAAAAGGGGTTGGTAAGCAAATTAGACCAATGGAATCAACATCAATCCAATTGCCAGCAGTGGGCACAATAAAACCAAGCAACAACAACGACAATAACTTAGCATTAGCAACGAATAGTTAAGCAAATGAGAACAACAACAGCAACAAAAACAACAATACCCAATAGAGGTTAGCATGAAATGGTAATGAGCATTCGTGTCAACGCTTTAATGGTGCTACAATATGGAGTGTGGCACAACAACTACACACACGCTGATGAATGTATGTATGTATGTGAACGCAGCACCCTAAATAGGCCACATTGTGACTTGTGCGTGAACGCTTGAATGGATAAACGCTTGACTGGACACGGCAGCCGTTGGCGTTCGACAGCCGGCAGGCGGCAAGCAATCAGTCACATTGTTGAAGTTGCTACAACTTACGCTGCTGTTGTTGTATATATATAGGCAATGACAAAATGTGTTACATGACAGTAGAGCAGTAGCAATTGCACAATTATGCGTATAACAGCAGAAGAGCTCATACACAAGCGCGCGCACATTTT
Organism: Zeugodacus tau; assembly: GCA_031772095.1. Taxonomy (NCBI): domain Eukaryota; kingdom Metazoa; phylum Arthropoda; class Insecta; order Diptera; family Tephritidae; genus Zeugodacus; species Zeugodacus tau. Next base: position 10,599,802 of record CM062653.1, on the reverse strand, counting down.
TAGTTGTTGCATACTTAGAGGCGCTTAGCAGCCCCTACTGCCCTAACAGCCAGCTTGCATAGTCCGAATTAGCGTGTGCCATCAACTGCAGCATCTTTGCATGCCCTCAACAACAATTGACTGTGCTGGTGTTGTGCGCATGAGTGTACAGTCATACATGTGTGCCTGTTCGTGATGTTGTTATTGAAGGGTCGAGTCCAGTGAGGATCGCTGATAGCAACACACATGTGTTGTGAATTGTCGAAAATCACTAGTCATGTATACGCTCTAAAGGCTGTTGCGTCAATTGCTCTCAACGCCGAAGGGGCTAATACGTGAAATAAGAATGCATGTAAGGGGTGGTTCGGAAATATTTTATAGCTAAGTAGGTTTTTGAAGCTTTCGGTAAGCAAATTATTGGAAGAATTCAGTATTGTACTATAAAAGCTTTTAAAATAGTGAAAGCTTTGAGAATCATGAAAGCTTTAAAAAAATGATGAAAGCGTAAAAAATGGTGAAGGCATTGAAAAAACAAAAGCTTGTAAAATCGCGAAAGCTTTACAAAATAACGAAAGCTTTAAAAATTGTGAAAGCTTTAAAAAATCATGAATGTTTTGAAAATAATGAAAGTTAAAAAAAACATGAAAGCTTTGAAAATAATGAAAGTATTGAAAAACAAAAGTTTTGAAAATCGAAAGCTTTAAAAATAAAAGCTTTAAAAAATCATGAAACTTTTTAAAATTTTCGAAAGATTTGCAAAATCATATCAACATTAAAAATTGTGAAAGTTAAAAAAAAATCATGAAAGCTTTAAAAATAGTGAAAGCATTGAAAAAACAAAAACTTTGAAAATCACGAAAGCTTTAAAAAAATCATGATAGCTTTAAAAAATCATGAAAGCTTTAAAAAATCATGAAAGCTTTAAAAATAATGAAAGTATTGAAAAAACAAAAGCTTGGAAAATCGCGAAAGATACAAAATCATGAAAGCTTTAAAAATTGTGAAAGCTTTAAAAAATCATGAATGTTTTGAAAATAATGAAAGTTAAAAAAAAACATGAGAGCATTGAAAATAATGAAAGCATTGAAAAACAAAAGCTTTGAAAATCGAAAGCTTTAAAAAATCATGAAAGTTTTGAAAATTTTCGAAAGATTTGCAACATCATATAAGCTTTAAAAATTGTGAAAGTTAAAAAAAAAACATGAAAGCTTTAAAAATAGTGAAAGCTTTAAAGAATCATAAAAACTGAAAAAAAAAATCTTGAAAACTTCGAAAAATACTAGCATGAACCACCATGTGATTAAAAATAGAACACCTACCGCCAGAATACGCCCCTAGAGCGTCTAACAAACAGCGATAAATGAGCAGTGACATCAATTGCCGGCATCGCTGCTTCGGTGCCATTATTCAGCAGAGCTAAAAGTCAGCCGAAACCAGTTAGAGGCACAAGCCAGCGAGGCCTAGTGCCTAGCAATACAAACAAACACACACATAAGTATGTTGTTGCATTTATACGCGTGGCAAACGTCGCTGACACGGAACTTGATTAATAGCAGCGGCTGCATTTACCGTTAGCATTAAAGTTCCCCCTCCCAACGGTCGAAAACTGGTGAAAGCAAGTTGTTGTAAAATTGTCATGTCCTACATACCCCTAACTTAATGCGTGCTAGCATCAGCTGCAGTTGTACTTAACGCCCCCGTCCCTTGTGTATAGCGAGAAAAAATGATGCCACATTAATTTGGACGCAGGTTTTAATTCGTATGGGCGCATTCATTTGTACGCTCGTACGTCGTTCGTTGGTTGTTCCAGTGGCACTCTCAAGTTTGTTTTATTGATGTCCATTTCCATGCTAATGGTTGCTTTCCGCTGCTCCACAGCCCTTGCTACCAAACCACTTCTCTTTAGCTATACGCTATAATATCTCTGACATTTTCGCTTTGGCGCCTTCATTAGCATTTGGACATGGCTTGGTCATACATAGTACGAGTGAGTACCTGCCTGCTTAGCAATGGCATTTGCCAATCGTGTAATGACTGCGTAGTGGAGAGGGAGAGTGTGGAGAGTGTGCGCTCTGACGTCAAGCTGCTTTAGTGGTCTATATTGAAATTTTTGTCCAATGGTTAGGGAAATATTTAATCAAGAGTGCCTCAAATTACTTAAGGGAATACGCAGTAGTTGTAGCTATTTTTCATTACAAATGTCTGCTGTTGTATTTGGGATACTCTCCAGTGGTTATCAAATTACAAAATCACTTCAGTTTCATTACTATGAACAGATTAGATGCAACAGACTGGATATCTCATTGTCATTAAGCAAATAGTCGTTCATTGGTTTATAGATCGCGCCTAATATTTTATTAAAAGCTCGAAAAGCTTAACATTGAGACTACGCACCTGACTTAGAATTATTCTGCAAGAAAAGAGAGAAAACTACTTGGGCACTGAAGAGCCCAAATTCTCTCTCGAGGATGAAAAGTTTTAATTTAAGTATAGAACTGGCTTAATTTTCATAGCTTTAAAAAGAGAAAAAAGCTCAATTCAGGTATACAGCAAAATATATTTGGTAAACTGGAGCTTTGAGCGGACAAAAGCTCTCTCATTAAAAAGTAACTTCGATTCTGCGAGCAAAATATAAGGTTTACAACTTAAAAAAAACAGAATTTGAAGGCTTTTAGTAGAGCTTTTAGCTTTTTTTTCAATAGGCTTTGACAGTTTTCGAAAGCTTTTAGTAGAGCTTTTACCTCAAACTAAATTTGATTGAACTTCACTGCGAGCAACATAAAGACAATGTAAAAACATTTCCAAATTAAAGCTTTTGTCCGGATTCGAAAGAATAAGATAAGGAAGGACAGCTCGAAGGGAGCTTTTACACCACAATAAGGTTTATAGAACTTTATTGTACGTTTAATAAATATATATAGAAATGTCTGATATGTCAAATGGAATCGTATACTGCTCCATGGAGTCAAAGCTCTTCGCTTAATTTCATTAGAAAATAATGTTTATTAAAGAAATTTTACGAGAATCTTTTAAGATTTATTATGTTTTACTATTTTCCAAAGCTTTCGGTATTTGTAAAGCTTTCACAATTTTGAAAGCTTTCATGATTACAAAGCTTTTATTATTTTTGAAGCTTTCACTATTTTTCGAAAGCTTTCACGATTTTTGAAGCTTTCATATATAAGTCCCCTGACATGCAACCCTGTCCACGCCAAGTCATTTCAATCATAATTTATGAGCGGTCAACTAAATACAACTAAATTTTAAAAATATTCTTTAATCATTTCCATTCACTAACTCTACACTAAATCCTTTCATTCAAAAAATTTCAAAATTTCTGCCTACTTTCCAACGCTAAATGGGGCTTATTGAAACTCTCAAAACTATAATTGAATTTTCCGATTACATTTGGCACTGTACGCACTGAATGTGCCACATTTGTCATGAGTAGATACATAGATACACAAGTGCGTACTAGTTGTATCAGTGAAAGTTTGCTAAAAGTTCCGGGAAATAATTCAAAATGAATTCAGGCAAACATTTAAACAAATTTATGTTACAATTATGGAAAATTAAGCACACTTTTGTGTGTCACAACTTCTAAAGTTTTTCAATAAAATTTCGCAAGCGTTTAGGGACTAGTAGGAAATTGAAGTGAAAATGACGAAATTATTTTACGGCTATGTGAAGCTTGATAAATGAAAGAGAGCAGGTTGGAAAAGCTCCATGGAGTCAAAGCTCTTCGCTTAATTTCATTTGAAATTAATGTTTATTAAAGAAATTTTAAGATTTTTTATGTTTTACTATTTTCCAAAGCTTTCGGTATTTGTAAAGCTTTCACTATTTTGAAAGCTTTCATCATTATATATTTTGTAATGATTTATGATTTATACAGTATTACTATTTTACAAAAGCTTTTATTATTTTTGAAGCTTTCACAATTTTCGAAAGCTTTCATGATTTTTGAAGCTTTTACGATTTTTGAAGCTTTCACGATTTTAAAAGCTTTCACAATTTTTAAAGCTTTCGAAAAAATTTTAAAAGCATTCATGATTGTTGAAGCTTTTGTGGATTATACATGATTTTCTAACTTTGTACTATTTTTAAAGCTTTCATTGTTTTAAAAGCATTCAACTTTGGGAAGCTTTAATGAATATTTAGTACCTTTTAGAAAAAGAACACGAATCAAGAAAGTGTTTTATGAATTTTGAAAGGTCTAAAAAAAAACACAAAAATATTGAAAGCTATAAGAACTTCAAAAAATCATGAAAGCTTCCTGCAAATCACTATTATATTTCCATATTTTGAAGCCACAGTACAACTTGTTATTCCTATTGACCCTCTACACTTGCCAACAATTTTGTATGTATATCGGCGCCAATTTTGTTGGAGTGATTTCAAGCTTTCACTATTCCATTTCATTATTATTTCATGTCCCACTTGCAATTTGAATCCTTTAATATTTATCCCTTTGGGATGGTGGAAAGTGACGTTATTATTTGCAATACATACATTTATGCCTGTGTGTCGCTGTATAACACTAACTACTTTTGCTCCATTAGAGCTTGTCGATTACATAATTTTGCAAATTGTTTAAGCCAACACTTGAATAGATACCAACTACAAGGATATACATTCATATATGTATCTGTGTGTTAGTAATATGATAAAGCTTTACAAATTGCACTAGTTGTTCGCATATTTAGACGCTTTTGTTTTCGTAGCTCTCTCTCTCTCTCGTATATATACGTAATATGAGTAACGAGGCGTATATTGTGTACGTTGTGCGCTTAACGCTCGAGTTACGTTCGATAAATAAGAGTGGACTTACAAATTGTTGGCTTGTAATTTATGTTTATTTTAAAGTACGAATATTTTATGGCGCTTTTGTTATGGAAATTAATAAGCTAAGGGATTTTAGCACGGCTCAGTTGCAATTGCAGCAGCTATGTGAGTCCTCAGCACAATATGTGGAGTACTTTTCGGACACACTGTAGCATGTGTAGCCACTCCATTTATACTGTTATTTGCGTTTTTGTCGGCCACATGTGTGTGGTCAGCTGCACTGTAATTATAACCTTTTTCAATGGGGGGCGATCATTGCAAATTGAGGTTATGTCGAAATTGGAGCAAGCAATTTGCGCAGTCTGTACTATAAATGAGTGTAATTGATTGTATTTTGAGTGCTTTTGTATGAAAATGGAAATTTATAGGAACTTATTTGCTACAAAAAGACAAAAGATACGTCTTTAGTACCATATATCTATTGTCAAACTTTTGACAGGTTAGAAAAGCTTATTACTCGTGAAAGCTCTGAAGGGTCAAAGATGTTTAATATATATTATGCAGTATTTTTAAAGGCATTCGCGATTTTAAAAGCTTTATCGAATTTTAAACTTTCACAATTTTTGAAGAGCTTTCATTACTTTTGAAGCTTATATTATATACATTATATTATATACATGTACATATATGTCTTTATAGAGTTATGGAATTCAAAAGTTTAATTGGTTTTTTTTAGAAAGGCTTATTACTCGTGACAGCTCGGTGGAGACAAATATAATAAATTTTGAATGTATATTTTACAGCTTTTGTGATTTTAAAAGCTTCCTAGAATTATAAACTTTCACAAGTTTTCGAAAGCTTTCATAATTTTTTAAGCTTATATTATATATACATACAATGTCTTCATACATACAATGTGATGGAATTGAAAAGTTAATTTTTTTTGGTTAGAAAAGCTTATTACTCGTAAGAGCTCGGTGGAAACAAATACTTAAAAAATTTAAGTATTTAACGTATATCTACATATTATTTATAATTTTTATAGCATTAGCGATTTTAAAACCTTTCCCGACTTTAAAAGCTTTCACAGTTCTTAAAAAGCTTTCATAAATTTCGAAGTTTTTTTATGTTTGATTTTATTAAGTTATGAACTTCAAAATTTAAATTTTTAGTTAGAAAAGCTTACTACCCCTGAAAGCTCGGTGGAGTTATTGTTGTATAATAAATGTTTAAAGTATATTTTATACTATTTTATAAAGATATCGACTTTTTTAAAGCTTTCTCAATCCGAGAAGCTTTTCCGGTTTTAAAAAGCTTTCAAATTTTTTGAAGTTCTAGTTTTTAAGTTTTTTTAACTTTCGCCATTTTTCAAGCATTTGCGATTTTAAAAGCTTTTATAATTTTTGAAGCTTTTATATTTTTTTTTTAATTTTTAACGTTTTTTTAACTTTCGCTTTTTTTCAAGATATCGTGATATTATAAGCTTTTGATGTTTTTAAAAAGCTTTCATAATTTTTGAAGCTTCGATGAACTGTTCATGAGTTTTATAGTTTTACTGTTTAAATTATAGTTATATTATCGTCCTCATTGTCTCTAATGCCTAATGGCCTGCAGTAAACATCACATACCACACTTATTTAAGTGGAGCAACTTGCAACATATGGAAAGTTGCAATTTAGGCTTTGGTCTAAATAAATTTGTGGTCGTGTATGTAAGCTATATACAAAAGTCCACACTATATTTAACAAATCGTCGCCGTAATTTATCTACAAATGCTCACTCAACTCGAACACTCAAGCCTCCACAGCGTCAGCAGTCGACCAAAGTAAAAGTTAACGTTGCATGCAACGTCATGCGAGTGACTGCATTTTAATAAATTCTCCCTTGACTGGCTGTTTGGCGTACTAATGCCGGACAATTAGTCAGTAAAGTGAAAGTAATTTCCTTTCACTCATGCTCAGAGCTTCTATTTTCAATTTAGATTTATTATCGCACTTTATTTGAGACACTTACGTTAGCATATATTTTACGGGAGAGCTTTTGCCATTTCTTTTTTTTTTTTTGGTATTTATAGACATTCCATTTCATTTATATTACTTTCTATTACTTTTATTATTTATAGCGTGTTTTTTCACAGACTCACTCGATAAGCTGCTACTCGCTGTTTGACTCCTTTACTGCAGTCGCTTTACTCTCATCGCCTTCGTGCTAGGTCTCCAGTCAGCCAGCCATTAGCAGCGACAAATTGCTTGACATTCGCCAGGTACTACATTGCGTAAATTTCGACACGATTAACATAATCAGTCGAGTGTATGCAATAAAAGTACTGCAGCCTGCCATGAGCCCCAAATGTCAGTCTAGAAGAAATGCCGCTACTTCGCCTACATACCGTTTTGCTCATGCTCACACTAAAGCTCATGAGTTCTGAAGTTTCCCAGAAGACGCCAACTCAGCTCGCCTTAGACACACTTAATCTACCTTTTGCTATTTTGTCAGCTTTTGTTGCATCTTCGTGCGTCTGACTGCCGTACCTCGTTAATCTCGCCGGCAGCCAGCTAGTCTGCCTTAAACCCAACTTCATGGTAATAATCGCTACGTTGCTCTAAATTTTCGCGCCATTTGCATATTTTGTCTGGCTTCGCTTAGCTTGCCGCCGTTTGTGCCACCTTTTTGCGCCGTCTACGTCAATTTTATCACCTTCTTGTTGATTTGTGTGCTTCTGCTTTATTTCGATATGCAGCTGCCACCTACTTATCGCTTCACTTCTCTCTCTCTCTCTCTGCTGTATCTTATTTACTCGAAACTCGCTGATTTTTTTTGGTATTCTCATGTTGTATTTTCCAGTTAGTAATGAGATTACTAAAACACGTGCCGTCAATTAGTTATCGCCGACGGTTGACATTTGTTACGGTATATTTTAAGGTTGTACTCTAGTCAGAGTTGCATTTCGTTATGTGTGTTAAAATATTTCCCATTAAATAGCTTGACTTGTGTGAAATTATTTAGTGACAAGCTGATAAATTGTCTTTGGATGCCGAAAGATTTTTTATTATTATTCGCTTTTAGAAAATAAGTTAGGTTAACTGAACAACTGGCACGAGAATATTTTCACCAAACGGGTTCGGTGAAGGACAATGCTTTTAATCAAGCAGAATAAAATTTTAACCCGACCTCGAAAATATGAGACTTCGACTCTAGATGCTCGTTGAGCTTAGTGTTTTGGTACATTTTTGAAACTAGGGTCTTGAACTCATTAACTGTCAGATATAAACTTTAGAATAAGATCAATTTAGATCTGTTCCTCAAAATAATTCCATGGAAGGATCATATCTTTGAAAAAAGCACGACCGAAAATAATAGTTAGTTCAAAACCAGATGGTGTATTGCTGAGTTTCTCAGAAAAATCTCATGAAAGAAACATTGATTTTTCAAAAAGGCTCGACCCAAAATAATAAGTAGTATGAGATCTCATTGTTCTATGTAAATAAAACTGGTGGATCATATTACTCATTGATTATATTTGAAGGTTACGTCACATACTACAACGTGACGTAAAGATACATATATTAAGAACCACTTCTTAATAATCTCATGGAAGATCCTGAGAAATCTCGACCCGACCGAAAATAATAGTAATCCGACACATCATTGTTTTTTGTTAGATCCGCTTCTCAAATTTCAAATCAATGTTTAAAAGAGGCTCGACTTTGAAAGAAAAAGTAGGGATTAGGGATTTACATCGGTTTCTATTACTTGACAATGAGATCTATTTAAATTCGCTTCGCAAATTCCAAATCAATATTTAAAAGAGGCTCTCTCTCTCTTGACAATGAGATCTATTAAGATCCGCTTCTCAAATTTCAAATCAATATTGAAAATAGACTCGACCTACAAATAAAAAGTAGGGATTAGGGATTTACATCGGTTTCTATTACTTGACGTTGAGATCTATTAAGATCCGCTTCTCAAATTTCAAATCAATATTTAAAAGAGGCTCGACCTACAAAGAAAAAGTAGCTATTAGGGATTTACATAGATTTCTATTACTTGACGTTTAGGTCTATTACGAATCGTTCATCAAAACAATCTGATAGAAGAACCACATGTTCGACTGAAAGCAATAGGTATTTTAAGAGCTTATTGCCCTTTGTAAATAATACTAATGGATCAGATTATTTATGGATTTTATGGTAAAAATTTGAGATGAGAAATACATCACGTTCGATTCTTCAATGAAGTCTAATTTTACTAATTCCCAACAGTCAGAACCGCTACGTTTTTTGCCGAATTCAAGCAACTACTGGTAAATAGACTAAGCTAACTCATAGAACTTGCAAACAGTATATCTTAAATAATTAGTAATTAAAATTAATTTTTTCTAGTTTATCTACTTATAAAAATAATATTTATGGCTTTTACTTACATTATCTCCGAAATTGTTTCATCTTGCCCCGCAGGTGACCTCCTGCCACATCCCTGTTACAACGTAAAATGCCCACCGATGTCGGAAATGACTTGTCCACCGGACAGCAGCGTGCGCGAAACGCTCAACAGCATCGATGTGCAACAGCTCACCGCAGCGCCCACCGCTGTCGCCGACGCTATGATGTACAACACCACCGAAATCGATGAAGATGTCTATGCCGAATGTTGTCTGTCCAAAAAGTGCCTCTGCAAGACCTGCTACATACCGGACTGTCATGGCGAAGATGAAGTGGTCGTCGAACTGTCGCCCGAATCGATGAACAAACCCGGTCAATGTTGCGGCGAGTATGAATGTCAGCGCAAACCAAAGTGCACTGTCGACAGTGCAAACCAAAGTGCGCCAAATGACAGAGAACTATATTGGCTGAAAGGATGTCAGCGTTGTCACTGCTTCGCGGGCAAACCGATGTGCATACAGATCTGCGATGAGGCCATGAATAAGACGAAAGCGATTTGCAAACCAGAGAAATTGAATGCGCTCTTTGAGCATGGCGAGAGCTGGCGTGTCGGTTGCTATGAATGTGAATGCATTGATGGCATTGAAAAGTGCGTGCTACCGTTCTGCAGCAATGTCGATTGTCCGCGCGAACGGCAAGTGACGCTGAAAGATGGCTGCTGTCCCATTTGTTGGCCCGATTGTGCGCCAATGCCGAAGGAGTTGCTTAGCGGGCGCAACAGCATCCATGGAAAATATGGCAGCGCAGCGCGTCATTACGATGATGAGGATGTTGACGAGGATGGACTGACTGACGATTTCGTCGATGACACAAACAGTGCAGCTCGCAACTTGGATTATGCTGGCGAAAATGAGATTGATCCATTGACGGACCTGCAGTTGGGCGACGCAGAAGCAGTCCAGCCGCAACATAACACAACCGCAGAGGTGCAGACGACTACAAATGCCGTCATCTCTTCAACAACTGCAGCAACCACAACAGTAGCAGCCAAGTCTACAGCCAGCCCTGCAGCCATACAATCAGGCTCCACCACCTTGGCTCCTGCCGCATACTTGCCCTTAACGCCATCCACAGCAGCGCCTGCGGAGGCACAAGCTGTGGCGCTTGCCAGTGAACCTGCCATAGCCACCGCTTGCCCGCCAGCTTCGGCCTCACGACGCGACAGTCCGGCCTCCTTCCAGTTATACCCCGATGAAGACGACGTCATGCCCGCCGTTAAAGCCGCTCCGGAGTCCTGCAAACATTGGATGATTTATATTGTCATCGGCATTTTGGTCGCCTTCATTGCGGTGCTGATAGCTTGGATTATACAGTTGCGTTTGAAGCAGCGCTCCTACCGGCCGGTCTCGCACATCGACGACAATTTCAATAAGATGTCCTGTAATATTAAGCAAACAAATGCTTATGTTTAGATGAAAGTGGGTAATATTTGTATCTATATATAATGGAGAATTGCGGGTGTGTGAGCGTAAGACAGTTTATACTGTGCGAACACTATATGTATTCTAACAGTGTCAGGTCCTTGATAGTGCAGTTTAGTGATGAGAAAGGTTTATGTTAGCAATGAAAACAATATATATATTAGCAACGATATTAAGCATTAAGATTTCTTAGTTTTTAGTTTCCATATTCTCACTTTAATGCCGTTAGAAAAAAGTATAACTTCATAAAATCATTTTTACAATTTTTTCGCATCTATTTTTTCGTTCAAAATTTCCTCACATTTTGCGCATATTGTCGAGAAAAGATCTCAATTTTTAATTTTGTTAAAATTTTCATATAATTTTTGTCATCAAATATATTCATTACCAACCACATACATATAGTAAATACATGAAATCCATATATGAAGAGAAAATTAAATAAAAAATACAATCAACTATTATTATAAAAAATTTTGACTAAAAGTATTGAAAACAATTATCATTTAGTATATAATTTTTTTTTTATAAAATTAAGCAAAGATTTTTCTCATTATAAATATTTGTAAATTTAATATAATATTTTAGTTAAAAATATATTTGCTTTATTAAAATAAAATATTATTATAGAAATATTTTTCATTAAAAAAATATCAATAATTTTTTTCTAATTTAAGGGATTTATTTTAATGCAATACAATTAAAAAAATATTTTTCAAAACATGTTTTTTCATTTAAAGAGATTAATTATAGTGAATTTTTCATATTTTAAAGGTTATTCGCAATTATAAAGTTGATTATCACTCATGGCCTTGAGAGAATACCTATAGTATTAATTTACCTTTAAAAAACTAAATTGGAAATCATAATTTTGTAGAGAGATCATGCTTGATTTTGTCCAAGGGTGAGTGTATTTGCTAACTATGACTCTAGTGAGGAAAAATAACATTAAGAATATTTAAAGAGAAGCAGATATATCAACAATATCATCTTTCATATTTAGTAAAATTTACTTGCACTTGAGATTTTCGGTTAATAATAGCCAAGACTATAATCGATAACTGTGGAAAAAATGTCGATTAATCGACTGAATACCAAACTTACCGATAAAAATAAGAAATAAATTTCAAAGTTTCGATTAACTTTGGAATTCTTACAAAAATATCGATTAATCTACAGGCCAATACAATAATCGATAAAAATTAATCGATTTTTTCTCTATATTTTTTTTTCAATTTCCATACTTTGGGTAATGAATTGGATTATCTTGTTATGGTACATTTTATCATAAGGGATGTCGATTGTCAATAATTTATAGATACTTCAACCACTTATATATAAACGCTTGCTTTAAAATTAATGCCCAGCCAAGAATGCAATAATTTTAAATTGAAAATTTAAGCAACAACATCGATTATTCAACTGGCTAATACAATTATCGATAACATTAATCAATATTTAGTTTCAAATTTTAAAAAATGGATTAAATTATTTTGTTATTGCATATTTTAACATTTGGGAAAACGATTTATCGATTATTTATCCATACTTTTACGAGTTATCGATAAACGCTTCTTTTAAAATTAATGTCCCGCCTAGAATGCAAAAATTTCATATCGAAAATGTTGGCAGAAATATCGATTAATCGATGGGCTCACACAATTATCGATAACAAAAAAATAATCGATATCAATTTTCAAAATTTATAAAATGCCTTGTAATTACCGTGTTATATTTTATCAACAAGGCAAATTGTTAACTGTTTATTTATCGATAATTTACCGATATATCAATAAATGATTGCTTAAAAATAGTCATACAATTAATGTCCAGTCCAAAGTGGAATAATTTTAGAATTAAACTGTGCAAATACACGTCCCCTTAGACACAAGCCAGCATGATATCATGAAATAAAAATTTTATAGCAGATCATTAATCAATATGTCATTTTTGCTTACAAAAATTGTATTTTAAATATTGATAATTTACTTTGCCTTTCATTTTAATACAATTAATTTTATTATAACTATTTAAGCAAAAAAAATAATAAATCAAACGGCTTAGGAACATTTATATAGTGTGCATAAATGAATTTTTATAAAATTTTCTCTGAAGAAGAAATTTTCTATGTGAAGCAGTACACACTATGTATTTATGTGATATTTGTTAGTAAGTGATGCAAACGGATAAGGAATGTTGATTATAAAATACTGAAAATATAAGTAATGCAAGCAAACATATATAAAATGAAAATGGGTAACATTGTATACGCAAGCGAAAATGTTTTCGAGCATAAACAATTTTAAGAAACGACACTGAAATGCTGAACGAACGAACATTTTTAATTTAATTACACTTTTTTTAGACTAGTTGGATATTTAAGTTTTAGCTTAGTTTTCAATTACCAATACTTAGTTTGTAAGTGCGAAAAAGTACCAACTATATATTTGAGGAAAAATAAAAATAAAATGAAATAAAAATGGATTTCAAGTATTTTAGAAATTAAAAAAGAAAGAATTGAAGAGAAAGGGTAAGTTAAAGATATTGAAGATAATTATTATACTTGGATTTAATAAGATTACTAAGTTACAAAATATCGATATATACCCGAAAATTATCTATATATAACTGAAATTTATCGATATACATGTCTGAAAATATTCTGTAATAAGCACTGGTATTCGAACTTTATTTTTCGTATTCGAATTGAAACCAACCTAAATGATTTAAACATTAGGATAGGAGGATTTCTCGTGTATGGAATAAGAATATTCGTTTAAAACTAAAAATATATTGAAACCCAAACTAAGAATAGTTTCCTCTAAAACTTGTCTAACGACTAGCAGATAATTGTTAAGGTTGAGAACAAATTTAATTTTAGATTTAATAATTTCAATGGTCTAGGTGGTCGATAGACAACCTCTTAACCTAGCAAATCATTTCAATTAATTTTTTTTTTTAAATCGCATTTATAGCATGCGATAATATTACTCATACGACCTGTGCACCTATGGAAAATTCAACATTTTCTTTATATACATACTAGCAGACCCGGCCACACGTTTTTGTGGTATACATTAAATTATACATAAAGACGAAAACGTTATAGCCGACAAATTTTAAAATGATTGATAGACATTATTGTAGATCTGTGTTAAGCGTAAATCATCATAATTTGTAAAACTTTGATTTTTTAATCGTATATTGGAAAAAGTAACAAATTACCTTCTTCACAGCCAGTCTTGTTCTTTTGCAAAGTTTGATGTTGATTTATGTTACACAGCATGATGAAAACTCACACTACTTTTAATTGCAAGTGAGTGGGGATAGTCCAGCAATTTTAAATAGTCGGTGGGATAATTTAATATGTTATCCTGGATTGTAGCTGTGTCAACTCTCCTTTAACGAAATTCTAAATTAAGATCAAAGAGATCCTTGTTTTTTTACCACCAATATATCAGCCATTTCTGTTTATTATATTATGGTTTCATGTCAGGAAAAACCTCGTTAATTTATTGGAATTTATTTCAAATTGTGTGTAATAAAATTACATCAATAAATTGCGAGAGTATAAAATGTTCGGTTGCCTTTCCCTACTTGTTACAAATTGTTTTGGGCTATCGACACAGCCTTATACAATTGAACAATGATAAAAATATTTTAACAAAGCAACAATGACAACTTTCAAAATATTATTATTATTTTTTTTTTTTTTTTTATAATTTTGTTGTAAATTCAAATAAAATCATCTTCTTGTTATCTTCCTCACAATTTTTCGATATATACTTACTTTCTAATCCTTCCCTGGCCTTCCATAAATATTTCAAAATAAAATTAGCCAGATCGGTTTGGCCCTTCTCGACTTTTTTCGAGACTAACGACACAAATTGATTGTATGGGTGATTAGAAAATTGTGGATTTAAGACTTTTTCAAGCAATTTTTCTAATTTTTCTCTCCGTAAGAACCATCCCGGTACCTCTAAAAACATTATAAACAGAGAATTTGCGAAATCGGTTCAGCGGTTCTCGAGTTATGCGCTTAGCAACACATTTTGCGATTCATTTTTATATTATAGATTTACATAGTTTTATCAAAAAGGATATAGAGCAGCATGAACTTAGATCAGAAATGCAGATTGTAGTGTATTTCAATGCCATTCATATCAACTTAGGCTTTTACCATACTACTTTCTTTCCATCACATACCTAACCATTTCACAATAAACATCATACATTGGTCTCTGCTGATCGTGGAGTATAAAATAAACTTCGTGAATCAATATACATATATAAAGAAAATTTTGGAAAAATTAAAGCATTAATATACAAAGTGAACTATAAACTAATTTCTCTCCATCTTATACATAACCAGCGCACTATATACATATATCAAATTTTGGTGGGTAAGTGTCTCCGCTGATCGTATTGTATAATCAAAAGTTTGATAACTTCTGAGCGTGCCCCCGTCCCCTACTAAGTTTTTTGTACATATCTCGTAAACCACTAAAGCTATATCAACCAAACTCTCTGCATTTTTTTTTAGGTTGTACCTTATTTAAATTATTACCATTCCAAAAATCAGGAAATCGGATTATAACCACGCCTACCTCCCATACAAAGGTTATGTTGAAAAATACTAAAAATGCTGTAATTCACAAAAGAATCCTTAAATTTCATTATAAAGAAGGTGCAGAAGAACTGCACTCAGAATGGTATACAAAATTTTAAATGGGCGAGGCTCCGTCCACTTATAATTCACAGACAATATCTCCGAAACTACTCGACCAATTTCAATGAAATTCGGTTAATAATATTTTTCTACCTTCTCAATGATATGTTGTGAAAATGGTGTAAATCGGTTCACAACCACGCCTATTTCCCATATACCAGAACTCTGAAGTCGGTCTGAATAGTTTACTTTACAATATATAAAGTTAGTACTAGTGAAGTTAGTACTGCATTTAATGAATGGCATCGCCCTTCTAAAAATCGTCGAAATCGGACTATAAGTATTCAAGACCCTATATATCGAATATGAGGACCTCAGTACTTCTAACAAATTTTTTACCGAAATTATAGTTAAGTCTCTCAGATATTTTGAAGAAATTCAGTCGGAATATTATTCTTCTAATAATATGTGTCCGTGCCAATAATGAGTGAAATCGGGTCATAACTTCATCTATCTCCCATATACCTAATATTAGAGTTTCCAAGTTGCAATGGATTTTATGCCATATACATATATGCCGAATATGTGAGCCAAATTGTGTGTTATATTAAATAAATAAATTTAGAGTATAGAATGTTCACCCGAACTTAACCCTTCCTTACTTGTTATAGTTCTAATTTTCTTTTCAGTAGTATGGTAGATAATTAAATTTTATTTTATTTACAAGTTGATTTCATCACACAGTTTTAAAAGCCACTGTACAAGCCTTTTAAAGAATATCCTGTTAGTGCATAGTTCATAGGAAATTCACTTAAAGTAATAAATGGCAATTTTCGAAAACATGCACTGATTTTTCACATTTGAGTCTAGGTATGCAACACTTTTAATGCACTTTAAGGCAAGCGATATGAAATACCTATGTACATATAATCGAACACATAACTACATTACAACATACATATGTACATATATGCTAATAATGGTTATAGGAAGGCTGCAAATATGCACGCTGTGGCTAGTTGGTCAGCAACAACAAATAACAATGTTTTACTCTACCATTCCTTCACTCTACCTTCAACTCTTTATTATACCTATTTGCAGCTCTGTTCTTCTGCCAACCAATATTCCTACTCTATCGTCCGCTCCTCTTCCCCACTATCGTATCGCTAATAAATAGCACTTTGTAAAGGTATTAATGTCGTTGATGTTGTTGTTGTTGTGCTACAACTCTGCGTGCCAATCGATCATGCAAATCACAAAAGCATACAATTACAAGAAAACCATGCACGGTCACATACCTTCATATACACTAGTGTGTATAGAATAGCAGTCAAGGCATCTATGTATGTGTGGTTATATGTATGCATATGAATGTATGTTTGTATGGATGTGTGTGAGTATTGGTGAATGTGTGTGAGTATTGGTGAATGTGTGTTGGGGCTTGCTGTCCACCCGTCAGCTGCGCCACTTCATCAATTTTCAAATACGACCTTGTGAAAATCCTTCAATATGGCCAACAAATATGCTTTGCATTGATTGTTGTTGTTTTTGCTTTCGAACAATCGAAAACTAGGCCGGAAGTAGTGAGCGCATGTGTATGGGTGTGTCTGTGTGTGCTAACAAATCATACTTTTGTAAAAGTTGCAAACATGCAATTTTCTTGCCACCAACACCCAGATACACACATACTCAACCAACCAACCATATTGGCGCATATCTATTTACATATGCCATGTGACGCATTTGCATACAAGAAACGTATATCAAAACTTGCAAATTTTGTGAGTGAGAAAAAAATTACTTTCTCTTTTCTACACTTCTTCACTTCCTCTCTTCATCCACTTTTTCTCCTCCTTCCTTCTCACAATCTCATGCTCCTGCCAGACACTGGCAAGCTGGCTTTTTAAAGAATATGCCACAATTTGTGACATGAATGCCTGCCTGCCTGCCTGGCTGGCATCATATTTGCTCTACTGTGGCTTAAATAAGCCATTCACATATTGTAAGCGTGGCTCTGTGTGTGTGTGTGTTGGCCAAGTTGCTTTTGTCAAGTCAAAGTTGCTCTCCACATCTGCTTCCTGTGTGTGCTGTTCTTCTTCGTCTACGTCTATGCTCCTTGTGAATGCACATCATCATTTTCGCTTTCACACAACTTCTTTTGCATTTCAACTTTATAAACGGATTACTTATTGGGGTGACCAGCAGAAATTTTCAAATTGTGCACAATTTTTTTTTTAGTTTTTTAGCTCAAAGTCTCCGACAAATTGACTGCTGAATGCTTGTTTGTTTGTTGTAAGTGAAATAGTGAAAGCGAATTTCTTTCAAACAAATTGTTTCGTTCCTGCTCTATTCGAAAATAATCGAATTACTATGGAAATTGGTTGAATGGCACAGTTTTTGAATTCCTTGAAAGTCTTTCTACAAAACTTTTTCATTTTTATTAAAATGGCTTTCGGTTAACATGCTAATCAAGTGTAGGCAAAGAGATGATGTCTTTCATTGCAGTTATTTCAAGAAAATTGTTTCAATATCTTCTAATTTGAAACTTAAAGAGTTT
The DNA here is from genome assembly GCA_031772095.1 of Zeugodacus tau. NCBI lineage: Eukaryota > Metazoa > Arthropoda > Insecta > Diptera > Tephritidae > Zeugodacus > Zeugodacus tau. The sequence continues at coordinate 10,581,949 of CM062653.1, read as the reverse complement.
CGAGGTTAGGTAGTTGTGGGTAAATGGCAATTTTCAATAGTTTTCTTTTAAGGTTAGTTATGATTTGATAGAAAAAGGCCTCTTCCTTGCAATAAAATTTTATCAAATTTATCCAAAACCTAAGAAGGGCTTCCTAATCTATGACAATCACATAGCAGTCCCTTATAGCCGAAATCGATGACCACTATCTCAAACCAATGAGACAATGTGTTTTAAGGTGCTTTCATCTATTAAGGCTAAGTCGATGTCGACATTTTATATGGTTATGTATGCTATTTAGTCGACTATCTCATAAAACGCTTGAGTACTAGGACATTCAAAGAATCTAAACTTAAAATCCGCTTGAGTGACGGAAATTTATATATTTACTATACAGGCAAACCCGAAGTTGGACTTAGATTAGACCAGTGGCTTTTGTATGATATTAAATAGACACAGTTCATGTCGCCTTAGCAAGGATAAAAATAACCTCAAATTGTTCTATGTACAAGTCTTTCAATTTGGCATTCCATTATGGTCACTTCAACGACTTCCATCGATAGAGTTGGAAAGCGAAGTCGTTTTATTTCATAGTGAGTAAAATCTACTGAAGTCGTCCCGAAACCATGAGACGAAATACGAGTATAAGGTACAACTATCTTCTTAAGGTCCTGGTAAACGACAATTCGTATTTTAAGTCGAGAGTGTCGGATTAAAGGCTAACAAACAGGTCCAACAACTTTTTTGTGGATAGACAAGCAGCAATTAAGGCGACAACACGAAGTCTCACTGCACTAGATTAGCAGGAGAAAACTCAATTAATATCAACTAGGTAAAGAAGGGAAATGAAATAGCGGACGCGTTGGCCCGCTCTGGGAACGGACTTCCCTTAAACCATGCAGTTCTCTCATGCGCTGCCTAAAGCAATTGATGCAAGAACATCTCAGGCCTTGGAACATTTGCAACACGGGTCGTACCACAAAACTGCTATTGGGTAATGTTGACAGTGGACAGACCAAAAAACTTCTGATTTTGAGCAAAAAACAAATAAGCTATATCACAGTGTTTATCACAGGACACTTACCTCTAAGAGGCCACCTGCAGAGACTTGTAGACTTGCAAGGCGTGCGCGGATGATGACGAGACGCTAGAGCAATATCTTTGTGAATGCCCAGCCTTTAGTCGGTTAAGAAGGGACACCTTCCATGGATCACAATACTCAAACCTAAGAGAAATTGGGCTGCTAGGGTGGAAAAAACTTAGAAGCTTCGTCAAATCGACGGAGTGACGTTTATTAGGGCACCTTTGGGGAGCGCAATGGGCCTAATGATGGTTTAAGTGCGGCCGCTTACGGTCAGACTCTCTTTACCTCCCTTTTTAAACAACCCAGGGCCTGGTCAAAGTTATATTGGGAAAAGAGAGATCTCACCGAACCATATTCGTGGCCTACGGACAATAACTTTTTTTTGTTATCCAGCTGGGTCTTATTCGAACTTAAGCTAACTTCCCGACACCAAATTTGGTTATTTAAAGTTTTAAAAGAATCTAAATAAGGTCTGTCTTGTGAAATATATACCTTTTGTTCTTCATATTACTAAGAAGCTTATAAAGGAAATATAGCCATAATCAGTTATTTGTCGAAAAGATGCCAAGACTAACATTTGAAAATTGAGCTTGAAGAGACCTTCCGTTTCCGACGATTTTTAGACGATTAGACCAATGAGCCTTATATTTGATAAAATGGAGTCTCAGTCTCATTACTGCATTTTTGGTTCAGTAATAATTAGAATCAATGAAATAGTTGAGACAAATATAATCGTGTAAGTATGTTTTGTCATTTCATCACGGAAATATATACGATCCGACAATGAGTCGAAATTATTAATATTTACTACCGAAATTTGGAGTCAGTGACCTCAACTTTAAGCGCGCTACGTCTAATTTATGGTCGTCATAATCGTCCTGTCAGATCAAAAATTGAGCGTCTAGTGGAAAAAGTGGAAACAGGCACAGTACAAAAGGTTTCCGTGCCAGTGAGACAAAAAAGTACCCATAGTGTCAAGAAAATTGCTGCCGCATCAATTGAGGAAGACTCAAATCAGTCTCTCACACGTCATTCTCAAGCGTTGGATATCTCTGTGACGTCGTTATTGCGAATTTTGCGACAAGATCTTGTCCTTACATCCTTATAAGATCAAATTGACGCAAGAATGGCTTCGTCAATAAGCAAAATATGCGTTATTCGTCAGGCAGCAATCCACACGTACTCCTTGAGTCATCATTGCATCCCGAAAAAATTACTTCTTCCGTTCTTCTGTTCAAGACCGAATTGGATGATATGGACTTGGACAATATGTGGTTCCAATGGGACGAATGGGCGAATGTCACAATCGATTTATTTAAAACTAATGACTTCTAGTGCTTCTAGTTTTTAGCCTCTAGTAGATTTCATACCAATTATGGAATTGGATGATGTGGACTTGGACAATATGTGGTTCCAATGGGACGAATGGGCGAATTTCACAATCGATTTATTGAAAACCAATGAAAAAAATTTTCTAGTGGTTCTAGTTTTTAGCCTCTAGCAGATTTCATACCAATTAGATTGTGTACCAAGAACGATCTGTTCGATAATTTTGGAACTAGCTTGATATAGTGTAGCTCGGAAAGCATTATATTCCTAATTTCTGAGTGGAAAACATTGTGTTTCTTTTCGCTTCTAACCCCTTCCAACAAAATCAAACCTCAATCGGAAACTCTCTATTCTAAAATTTGTTCGAAATTTAAAAGGCAAGGGATCAAACAAATTATTTTCATTTTTTTATTTCCGCTTAAATTCTGTCTTCTTTTATACAACCCCACAACAAAAGTCAAGTGGTTACCAGCTTAAAAATTTCGCACGCTTACGCTTTCAACATTCCTGTACTTCCTCACTTGTAATTTCTTTCGCCGAAAATTTTCACTTAACATAAAATATTAATTGGAGGCGATTGTGTGCACTTAAGTGACATTAAAAAGTTGGCAGCGGCGGTAGCAGCGAGGCGTTGCTAGTATGTGTTGGCGATGACAGTGCAACTACTGGAAGGAGTACGAGTATATAAGGCTTCAACCTGCGTACACTGCCACATATTGCGCAATTCACACACCAACTGTTGCGCAAAAAAAATTGTGGCATGTAATTACAACAACAACAACTAAGAAGCGCTAGTAATTTGCAAACAAGCGACTCATTTTGGACAAGTTTTTGCTGCGGTGTTTTTCGAGTGGCAGCAAGTGGTTGTAAGACTACCAAAAGTCTGCAAATGCTTGTAGACATACATATTTACAAATTACAACAAAAAAAAAGTGTAGTGCAAGCAGAAGGTGTCTAAAAAAAAAGCTAAAGAAAGCCCAATAATTTGCCACATCAGCGCGTTGAGTGGCAGGCGCAACAATTCTGCTGCTGCCGAAAAAATAAAACTACAACATTACAACAACAAAATGAGTAGACTTATGCAAGCGCATTTTGTAGTGTTGTTGGGCATGCGGGTGTGTTGTCACTTTGAATTTTTGCTTCACTTCACTTCTGGACTTTTTTCCACACTTTTTCCACTGTTGCACCGACTGTTTACTGCTTTTTGTTGTTGTTGCTGCTACTGCTGCTTTTTTTGGCGATTGCTGTGTGTTGCAGTCGTCGCTTACACCTGAATTGAATTTTAATTAAAATTTACGCGACACCACGAACCGACTGCCTCTCACAACCTCTCACCCCTTGACTGCCTGACTCTGACTGCCTTGCCTGACTCCGGCAGCCAGCGAACCTGGCTTGTTTTTGTTTTTGTATTTTACAAAAAAATACTTGCTGTTGTTGTTGCAGCTGTCGATGGCTTGTCGCAATTATCGCTACCGTTGTTGTACTTGTTGCTTGCGCTCGATTGGCGTTGAGGCATTTTAATGTCATGTCAGATGGCAGATATCGTCAAGTAGCGGTGCTGGTTTGTGCACCTACACACACCGGTGCACCAGGTCTGCTACCAAAATTTTCGAGTGACTGCAGGTATGAATATGTAATGATACTTGTAAGAGAACTTTTTGAATTTCGGGATTATATTAGGTTGGCAAATATCCGCTTTTTTGCTTTTTATTCAATGATTTATAAAAATTGTTACAATGACGGATTTAGTTCAAATAGGCGCCGTTTAGTTCGATAATCTGTTTTCGTCTAGACGGCAACTTCATAATACCACCCTCATAGTAGAACTCTCCTTATTTGCGACGAGCAAAAAACAGCCACTTTTCACAAGCCTCTTTTAAGTTCAACTTTACACCACCAAGGGCGTTCGCCACGGACAGGAATGTCCGGGCTATATGGTGGATGCGATAAAACCTCCCAACCGTGCTCCCGTAGCTTCTGACGAGTCATCAACGAAGTGTGTGGTCTGGCGTTGTCCTGGTGAAACACAACACCTTTCCTGTTAGCCAATTCTGGACGCTTCTGGTCGATCGCCTGTTTCAAGCGGCCCATTTGTTCGCAGTAGATGGTAGAATTAAGCGTCTGGCCTTATGGGAACAGCTCTTAATGGATGATTCCCTTCCAAACCCACCAAACATACAACAAAACCTTCCTGGCCGTCAATCCCGGCTTGGCCACTGTTTGGAACCGGCTTCGACCACGACCGCTTTCGCTTGATATTGTCGTATGTGATCAATTTTTCGTCGTCAGTTATCATCCACTTCGAAAATGGGTCGAGTTCGTTCCGTTTCAACAGCATATCGCAGGCGTTGATTCGGTGCAGTAGGCTTATTTGCGTCAAATCATGCGGCACCCAAACATCAAGTTTTTTTGTGTATCCAGCCTTCTACAGATGGTTTAAAATTGTTTGGTGACTAATAATTTCGAGATTCTATATATTTCCGGTTAATTTTACTTTCGAGTTCAAAAATTTTTTTAACAGAATAGAAATCGTTTTGAATTTCGAGATTACGGGTTAACATTTCCGGACTATAATAATTTCGGGATTCTATACATTTCGGGTTTATCTAAATTTTGTGTTCAAAAATGTTCCAACAGCATAAAATATTCAATTCAATTTTTTACTGTCTAATTTGGTCCATCAATTTTTAAAAATTGTTCAAAATTCGGGATCCCGTAAAATAACTCAGCTTCAAATCGGTTATGCCATATGATTTATTAATTATTCAGAAGTATTTATTTTTAAGAAATATATAGGAATTCAAATCCCAAATTTCCTCTCAAAAAAATCGGGATCCCGAAAATTCCGCTATCAACAGCACTACCATTTAAGTGAAGCGGTGTCAATGTTCGTTCGTTGCAAGTTTGCCAAAATATTCAGTGATTTTGTTTTAATTTCATTTTCATCCACATTGTTTTTGTTGTTGGCACGTTGCAGTGAATTTCGTTTTTAGTCACCCTGCATTACTTTCATGTCATTCGATTTTTGTACTCATTTTATACGGCACCCACAGGAGCATTTTAATTGTATGCAAATTAATTGTAATCACATCACATATCTCCCTCCAAAAAAAAATTATTTTATATTTTTTTCATGTAATTAATGCCCTCGAGCAGTCAGTCAAACAATCATTTAGCCTGTTAGCCGTTCAACTGACTCATTTCGATATGTTTTTAAAGGATTTTTTGTGCTGATTTCGTGGACTTGATTTTTCGTCGCAAATGTCAGCTCAAAATTTGTACTTTAAGTACGTTCAATGACTTCGCAATATCGACGTAAATCATGTTATTGAGATTGATTGATATACCCATATACATTATCAAAGCTTCCAAAATAAAATTTATATTCCTTTTTAAGCTATAAATTTAGTAGAGGTTCCATGGTCAATTTGGGAAAAAACTTTTAAATTTTCTTGGGAATTTTTTCATGATTTTACTCCGTGTTAGTTAACTTTTTGTAGGTGCAGTTCTGACCTAAAAATATTTTTTTAAGTTCCGATTTTCCTCTACGAAATTTATTTTATTGTTCTCTCTGGATGTCCGCATTACACTTGGTCTCTCCTTCCTCATATAGGTTTGAGATCACATCCGATATTAAGTCGAGATATGTTCCAAATCTTCACAATATTTTGTGGATAGTTTATATGATCCGTAGACTGCCGTAGACCAATTCCTTACCGACCACCTCCTTATTTTTTTTCTTTTTCATTCAATGTGCAACATTATTTATTCTGATCTAACTTCAATTATTTGAGACCCACATATGGAAATAAATCCCTTATAGAAGGTGTAGAAAATAATGACTTTTGAGAACAAGAACATCTACAGTTAGAAACTATCCATAATCTCCATCAAATGAAGAAATCAAACAGAATCTATGGAATCGTAACTGATTAGAATTTATATAAGTCTTACGACTATTACCATAGATGGAATACTGACAGCTGTATAGGGTACTACTTTCCTGTTACGTGTAAAACAACTTGTTCCTAAGCACGACAGATCGATTCTATTTATAAAACAATTTTGTTTATCAGAGATTTACCATAGACGGTTCTATCGCTCTTAGAGGCTGTGGCTTCCATTAATTAATTACATCCAACCTAAGGGTTTATAAGACGGTTCGTACAGATTTAGTCGAGGGCTCAGTAGGCAATTGAAAAGTAAAGTCCTATCGGACGAATCGAATTTACGGTTATTAAACATTGACAATGCTGAATACCGTAGACGATGGAATGATGCCGACGACATAGACATAGTTCAGCGAATAAAGAGACAGCGGCTACGCTGGATAGATCATGTTGTTTGAATGGACGAAAGTGCTCCAGCTCTGAGTGTTCGATGCAGTACCCTCTGGTGAAAACAGAGGAAGAGGGAGACCTCCATTCCATTGGAAGGACAAGGTGGGGAAGTACCTGGCTTCACTTGGTATTACCAACGCCAAAAGGAGAAATGAATGACGGAGAAGAAGTATCAGGAACGGTCTCTCATAAAGGACTCGGCTATAACCGCATAAGCGGTGTCTACGTCAGTCAAGAAGAATAAGACGGAGAAGAAGTATCAGGAACGGTCTCTCATAAAGGACTCGACTATAACCGCATAAGCGGTGTCTACGCCAGTCAAGAAGAATAAGACGGAGAAGAAGTATCAGGAACAGTCTCTCATAAAGGACTCGACTATAACCGCATAAGCGGTGTCTACGCCAGTCAAGAAGAATAAGACGGAGAAGAAGTATCAGGAACGGTCTCTCATAAAGGACTCGACTATAACCGCATAAGCGGTGTCTACGCCAGTCAAGAAGAATAAGACGGTGAAGAAGTATCAGGAACGGTCTCTCATAAAGGACTCGACTATAACCGCATAAGCGGTGTCTACGCCAGTCAAGAAGAAGAAGACGGAGAAGAAGTATCAGGAACGGTCTCTCATAAAGACCAGACGAAACCTTTGACTTAGCAAATAAGATGACTTCTCTTAGTAAGAAGGACTAGCATCCTTGCTCATTTTCTTCTTTCCGTTTAATTGTAGAGCTTACTGTGAGAACCCGTTCCATGAAATTTAAAAAAATAACAAAATTTTAATTGTGATGTCTCTCAAACAGGCGGACATACGGTAAATTGCTTTCGTAACAACTCGGCTTGCTGCAAGCTCTTCCACACGCTTTAATTTGTTGACAGTTTGCAAGCTGTCAATAACGATCTCATTAGTTGGTGTTGCATGCAGTTGCACCACAATTGGGTCACACCAAAATTAACAGCGCATGCAACAGCGCATTGTGAGTGGCATAATAACACATAACATGAAACGGAATAAACAGATATAAGGTTATGGATGACGAAGGGAGAGATGTAACGCGGCAGATTTAGGGATACAAGCGCTACTTTAGAGGCACAAAAAAGGTTTATATGGACTCAGCGTGATATGAAAAAAGTTTGGCGCTGTTAGAAAGGTCACACTTGAAGTTTCGAAAAAACCTAACCTCAATTTAAGTGTTGAAAAAAATTGTTGTACTACAAAACCAAGTACCCACTCACACACCAACAACCCTTTACTGGGTAAAAGTGCAAGTGAAATGTGAAAACTATGCCGCCTAAGTATTTAACAAGCCCAGCTGACGCACCCCATTCACTTAACTGCACTAGCTTTAACCACTCAAAATACCCTAAAATACTTTTAATTTGGCAAATTAATCCACTAACGAGACGGTTCAGGGCTCACCAGTCACACCACTCAATAGTCAACACTCAACACACCGTGCTAACTAAGCTCAAAACCAACCAAGCCACCCGCCTCTCAATTACCCACTTTAGCGCTGAACAGGTTGGTGAAAATTTTATGCACGCTCAACGCGGCTCTGCACAGCGGCGTGTTCGGCATAAATTTTGACAGCAGCTGTCAAATGGCGGTGGTGCACATCAAAAGCGCTTAGTTAGCATGCAATTCGCTTGTGCGCGTCAACAAATGCACGCCATAAATTTGCTAGCTTACTTGCGAGGGGGGACTGGGGGCATGTTAGGGAGGGTACATTTTTTTGCCTGGAATTTTGTGCAGACGTGATACGAAATTTGTTTTTGTCTGTTTTTTTTTTCTTTTCAATTTCAAATATTTTTAAGCTCCTAAATCACTGTAGCATACCAAATACAAGCTCGGTATCGAAAAAAAAATTATATTTATTTATTTGTGTTTAAATGCTGGCAGCAAAACAATCGAAAAATCAGTGAATTCGAAAAATGTATTTGAACACATAAAAGGAATTTAATTGTCAATTAAGCGTAAAATGATTGCAATTTCGCATAGAAAATAAATTCATTTGAGCTGGAAGCGAAGCTTTTAGCTTTTTTCTTATATTAACAGTTTGATAATATAACAAGTAAGGAAGGGCTAAGTTCGGGTGTAACCGAACATTTTATACTCTCGCAATTTATTTATTTAACTTCATTTATATTATATAATACACAATTTGACCCACATATTCGTCATATATATTGTATAAAGTCCATTGAAAGTTTGAAACCATAATCTTAGGTTAGAAGCACCGCGGTCCTCGTGTTGGATATATGGGGCCTTAAAAACCTATGGTGCGATTTCTGCGATTTTTAGAATGGGGCTGCAACACTATTAACATAGTATTTGTGCAAAGTTCTGCACCGATATCTTCACTAGTACTTACTTTATATATTGTAAAGTAAACGATTCCGCAAAACTAATACGGCTGTGTAAGTTGACGTTGAGCAACACCAAAAGCTCTGTCAGGATCGGGAAGGACCTCTCCGAGCCGTTCGATACCAAACGAGGTTTCAGACAAGGTGACTCACTATCGTGCGACTTCTTTAACCTGATGCTGGAAAAAATTATAAGAGCTGCAGAGCTAAACAGAGAGGGTACCATCTTTTACAAGAGTGTACAGCTCCTGGCGTACGCCGATGATATCGATATCATTGGAAACAACACCCGCGCCGTTAGTTCTGCTTTTTCCAGCCTGGATAAGGAAGCGAAGCGAATGGGTCTGGTGGTGAACGAGGACAAGACGAAATATCTCCTGTCATCAAACAAACAGTCAGCGCATTCGCGTCTTGGCTCCCACGTCACTGTTGACAGTCATAACTTTGAAGTTGTAGATAATTTCGTATACCTAGGAACCAACATTAACACCGATAATAATGTCAGCCTTGAAATCCAACGCAGAATCACTCTTGCCAACAGGTGCTACTATGGACTGAGTAGGCAATTGAAAAGTAAAGTCCTCTCTCGACGAACAAAAACTAAACTCTACAAGTCCCTCATCATTCCCGTCCTACTTTATGGTGCAGAAGCGTGGACGATGTCAACATCCGATGAGACGGCACTAGGAGTTTTCGAGAGAAAGGTTTTGCGGAAGATTTACGGTCCCTTAAACATTGGCAACGGCGAATACCGCAGAAGATGGAATGATGAGCTGTATGTGTTGTTCGACGACATAGACATAGTCCAGCGAATAAAAAGACAGCGGCTACGCTGGCTGGGTCATGTTGTTCGAATGGATGAAAGTGCCCCAGCTCTGAAAGTTTTCGATGCAGTACCCGCTGGTGGAAGCCGAGGAAGAGGGAGACCTCCACTCCGGTGGAAGGACCAGGTGGAGAAGGACCTGTCTTCACTTGGTATTACCAATTGGCGCCAAACCGCCAAAAGGAGAGATGCGTGGCGCACTGTTGTGGACTCGGCTATAACCGCGTAAGCGGTTTCTACGCCAGTTAAGAAGAAGAAGAAACGATTCAGATTGTCTTCAAAGTTCTGGTATATAGGAAGTAGGCGTAGTTGTGAAGCGATTTGGCCTATTTTCACAACATATCATTGGGATGTAAGGAAACTATTACAAACCAAGTTTCATTGAAATCGGTCGAGTAGTTCCTGAGATATGGTTTTTGACCCATAAGTGCGCCACGCCCATTTTCCATTTTGTAAAAAAATCTGAACGCAGCTTTCATCTGTCATTTCTTATGTGAAATTTAGTGTATCTGACGTTTTTCGTTAGAGAGTTAACCCACTTTTAGTAATTTTCAACCTAACTTTTGTATGGGAGGTGGGCGTGGTTATTATCCCATTTCTTCCATTTTTGGACTGTATTAGGAAGTGGCTAAAAAAAACTACTGCAGAAAGTTTGGTTTATATAGCTCTATTGGTTTGCGAGATATGTACAAAAAACTTAGTAGGGGGCGGGGCCACGCCCACTTCCCCAAAAAAATTACATCCACATATGCCCCTTCATAGTGCGATCCTTCATACCAAATTTTATTTCTATAGCTTTATTTATGGCTTAGTTATGGCACTTTATGTGTTTTCGGTTTTCGCCATTTTGTGGGCGTGGCAGTGGTCCGATTTTGCTCATTTTCGAAAGCAACCTTCCTATGGTGCCAAGAAATAAGTATGCCAAGTTTCATCAAGATATCTTAATTTTTACTCAAGTTACAGCTTGCACAGACGGACGGACGGACGGACGGACGGACGGACGGACGGACAGACAGACATTCGGATTTGAACTCCACTCTTCACCCTGATCACTTTGGTATATATAACCCTATATCTAACTCGTTTAGTTTTGGGTGTTACAAACAACCGTTATGTGAACAAAACTATAATACTCTCTTTAGCAACTTTAGTTGCGAGAGTATAAAAATCTATAAATTTATTAAAATTATAAAAGTTTTGTTTTTGATATTTTTTAAGGTACCAACTAGGGAGGAGGTTCGTCATTATGTTTGGAAATTTCAGTTTATATCACTTACTACATAAAAGTCAAAAACACTTTATGATATATTATATTCATACTATAGCATAGCTTTACAACTTCCACTACTTACTTTGCTTTCGAAAGCTCTTTAAAAGCCCACAAAAATACTAGAGAAAGTTTGTATAAGTTAAGAAGATATAGAGAGCATAATAGACTGCTTTTCATTTCGAATACTCATTTTTACTTCGAAAGCTCTTTAAAAGCTTATCGAAATACTAGAGAAAGCTCTTATAAGGTAAGAAGACATAGTGAGCAAAATAAACTGCTGTTCACTTCAAACGATAATTTTTACTTCGAAAGCTCTTTAACCCTCTCATGCCCGATGTTGCCTATAGGCAACATTGTCTTTATGAGCGCATAAGTACCGCAATATGAATTTTTTTAATGTGAGATCTTTTGCAAAAATGTCGGTGTATGTGTTTTACATCATTTTAGTTCTCATGTTCGTTATAATTTTCGCGCGTGTTCATGCAGTGATCGATCTCCGTAGACGAAAATAAAAAAAAAATAAATTTGGAAAAAAGTGCATATGGGAAAAGTTCCCAAAAACTTAAAAAACACTATTTCGTCATAAAGTAACGTTGATAATATAAATAAAGAAAGGTAAGTGAGTAATTTACAAAAAAAGAAAGTGGAAAAAGTTATTTCGTTTCTGTGCAATAATTTTGTAAAAGTTAAGTTGCCTATAGGCAACATCGGTCAATTGTGTGTAATAAAATTTTGCATATACTTGTTTACATACTAAGATCCGTCCAAAAGGTTTGACACAAGCTGAAATTGAAGAGTTCGCTAATTTTGACTGGGACGAGTCTGCGGATGAGGAAATGGAAAGACAAGAGAAGGAAGAAGGTGAAAATGTGGAATAATTGATCGAAATAGCGTTACAAAACATTGAAAAAAATCAAGGGGTCGAAGTTGGTTTGATCGAAGAATTATTTGGTACTTGGTATTTGGCAGTACAAAACGAAAATATTGAAACTGTACAAGAGGTGGTAGAGAAATTTGATTTAGTGACTTTGAAGTGGAGCAGCACAGAACTATTAGAATGCGATGTCACTTGGAAAAGTGCATTATGCTGCAATCAGGTGAAACAACCTTTGGAATATTTTACCGAGTTCTTTGCGGATGAGCTGTTGGAAAAATCAGAGACGATACGAATTTATATGCGTTGCAAAAAAAGGCACCGAATTGAAATGTACTGTGGAAGAAGTGTACTGTGGGTGCAATGGGGATCAAAAGGCAGATGCAGGCTATGCCACACTGGATTTCCCAGATCTAAATGTAGCAAATGCAACAAAAAAAATTGCTTCGTATCATATCATACATAATTTGTAATGTGTTTGTGTCCTATCATACACAATTTTCAATAAAAGAAGTCAATTAAAAAAAAAAAAAATTATTATACACTGTTGCCCAATGTTGCCTATAGGCAACATCCTGTAACTCCCAAACCAGGACACCTAGGACTATGAAATTTTGGTCAGTTCATATTCAGGTCGCGATTAAAACATATCTGTACTCAAAAATTTTTTAGCCCCGCCAATTTTAATTCGGGCATGAGGGGGTTAAAAGCTCATCAAATAACTACAGAAAGCTCGTATGAACAAAGAAGTTTTATGGAGCAAAGTAGACCATTGTAAGCTCTTAAAGTATTAAATTCACTTTATGATATCATAGATAAAACTATAGCAGACCATAGCACTGTTTTTCCGAATACATTTCTAGGAAAGCTCGTAAAAAGCTCACCTAAACGCTAGAGTTCAAATCAGCTGGAAAGTGGACGACATCTTTCGATTCGATGGGGGTACTACCGATAGTTAGTTCCTTAGGTAAGTAGGTAAAGTGTTTTAAATACAACCCTAAAGCTCTAAATTCGGTCTGTCTGGTTTATCTGGTAATTACTATCCATTATATCGCTCCCGATACTTTAATATGCATATGTCCTGAAAATTACTATAAACTCGGGCAGAAGACTGCTTAATCACCTGTTCGAAAACAGATAGGCTTGTCAAATAAAAAATTAGAGCATATTGTATTCTCTGTATTAATAAAAAACGTTTTGATTCAACCGTTTTAATTATCAATAGCTGCCTTGATCGTCAAAGAAGAACACTACAATGTCCAATTAGTAAGAAAAGTTTGATCCTGCCTTCCCTCCGACTTCTTTTGAGAGACATTGTTATAAGGGATCTTTACCTGGTTCCTAACTAATTAATATTTCTAGAACTCCTCAAGGGTTTAGGTACTGAAGCTTAATTATGTGAGCATAACCAGTCATTGAGATCCGTATCCTCTAAATCTAAATCGAACCTAACTACGGCTTCCATTTTTCTCATCGTAAGGTTTTTTGCATTATTCACCTACATTTGAATAAATTCGGTGCAGTTGATTCTGCTGGTATTTAACCAATAATCGAGGCTATAAATTTGCATTTGAATGTGGGACTTTTATTTTTGTTGGTCTACAACAGAATTTTGACAATCATTGCACGTTTTAACTGTCAGTCATTCATGCATTTATACGTTATTCATTTGTTCGTGATTTTGTTTCATTATTTATTTGCAGTCCCAGCCCCAACCTAACCCCTTCCCGCATAACACAAAAAGCGTAGCAAAATTTAGACAAAAGCAATTGGTTTAGATTTTAATCGGATTTTAAAAAAATTTGCGCAAATTTCATACTCTATACGTGTGAAGATACGTGACGCAATTTGCGGTAAATTTAATTGATTTTAAATGAACAAATATAATAGACACTTAATGCGGAGGATTGAGTTACTAAATATGGTATTTAACATTCGTATTTAACACAATTTTATTCGTCAGTTTTGTAGCTTCATATAACCTTTAAGAAGTAGTGGAACTATTTTCCGATTGGCTTTAGATTGAGTAGGGTCCTACAACTCAATATGTTAGATGGTCTCCTTACAAGCCTCAGCGTTCTAAGATCACCTTCCTCTTCCCTATCCCTAGCCCTTTTAAGAGAGGTTTTGGATGGATAACTATTAAAGGACTTCTTTTCCCTTTGAGGTTCTTTGAGATCTAACGCCGAAATATATTCCCCTTCGAACTCAAATTTCTTTCTATTCCAGTTTACTGGTACGCCATCTCCAAAAAAAAGGATTTTTGTTAGAATTAAGAGGCCATTCACCAGGACTATCTCAGCGTACCCAATGATTAGCTTCTTGAACCGACGATCTTCTAGCTTAACCTCGAAGATTTTCTTTATGACTCCTGTTTTATCTTCCAGCGAGACGTTCCTTCCTAATATGTAAGCCCCCACAGTGTCTTCATATCTCCTTCAAATGAACTGAAGACTAAATTTAGTGTCCCTTAATCTTTTATTTGCCTCTTTTAACTTCCCTTTTAAACAACTTCGCTTTACCTTAATTTGTGTGCCTCACATAACCTCCAAAAGCCATTTGGCCATTGCAGTACACATGTTATTTGCACTTCCTCTTTTATGACTGCTCACTTTGGTGCCAGTTTTATTAATGACACCACATGCGGCGTGTGAATGTAATAATTTTTTGTGCCCACCCACATACTAAATGAATGCAGTGATTATTTCGATTGTGTTGCGTCGCCTGCTGTGTGCCGATTTAAATTTCACCAACGTCAAAGCCTTAATTATAAACGAAACAGCAGGCGATAATGACCAATCATCGACCGCTAACCGCGAGCCACCAACCAATGAACCAAACTTGCCGGCGTAACCAAAAAGTCGGCCACTTGACCACAGTCAGTCAGCCAGACGGACGCCTAACCCATCAACGAAATGTGCAAAGCAATTTGCATAATTTACACAAATTTTGCGATGTAATCGAATGATAAGCCAGCCCTCGTACTGTCAGTCACTCTGTTAGCCATAAAGACAGTGTGATTGCTACTCATCGTAATGTTGGTTTAATCAGGCTGTCGAAATTTTGATTGTTTTTTGAGGTATGGGTATATGAGAGCTACATATATATATGGTATCTGTATTTCGCTGGATCAATTGGTATATTTATTTTGACTTTGCTAAGTTCGTGTCTGGGAATATCTTTATGGATTTATCTTAGATCAGTTTCTTCTTTTTGGGGAACCTTAAGCTTTCGAGTACATACATTTCCGACCTGAAAGAGCTTATTAAACAACCATTAGTTGTCTGATAAAACTTATAACAGAATAATGAGATCTTGAGTTTTTGCTAAGCTGCACTGGAAGCAGCAAGGCATTGAGCTCACTAAAAGATAAATTTCAATTAGACATAATCTGGGTTCCCGGCAACAGGAACATTTTTAGTAACGAAAAAGTAGATGAGTTGGCAAAGGCCGGAACCTTTCTAGACGAATCCGAGGAAGAGTTAATGCCATGCACGCTAGGATCGACCAGGAAATAGCTCAACCCACATTTTGAACAATCAGCTGAGAACAGGTGGAAAAATTCAACCAAATGTAAAATAACTAAACAGATATGGCGAAAATTTGATAAGACTAGAACTAGGTTCTTATTAAAAAGGTCCAGGAAAAGTATTTTCAAACAGTTACTATAACGATGCATTGGTCCTTTGGAGAACATGCGATGAAGGGAATAAGGAAATAATTTTCCAATTTCTCTGTGAATGCCCTGTCCTATCGCAGATCCTACACAGGATATTTGGAATCCATTAGGCATCAAATCTTGAATGGATGTTCACTAAAAGCATGTCGGACATTAGTACCTTCATCGAAAGCTCAAAATAGTTTGAACGAAAAGATGAAACGTGATAACAATATCATAAAGGTCTACGATTGTGTATGTGATTGGCGTTGAACCGTTTAGCCGGTTATAGACGAATCGATGATAGCGCCTCTCTTTCCTTCGCAGTTCGGCGCCAGTTGGAAATTCCAAGTGTAACCAGGTTGCTCTCCATCTGGTCCCTCCAAAGGCGCGGAGGCCTTCTCCTTCCTCGGCTTCCTCCGGCGGGTACTGCATCGAACACTTCAGAGATGGAGTGTTTTCGTCCTTTGGACAACATGACCTAGCCAGCGTAGCCGCTGTCTTTTTATTCGCTGAACTATTTCTATGTCGTCGAATAACACATACAGCTCATCGTTGCATCGTCTGCGGTATTCGCCGTTGCCAATGTTTAAGGGACCATAAATCTTCCGCAAAACCTTTCTCTCGAAAACTCCTAGCGCCGTCTCATCGGATGTTGACATCGTCCAAGCTTCTGCACCATAAAGCAGGACGGGAATGATAAGCAACTTGTAGAGCTTGATTTTGGTTAGCCGAGAGAGGACTTTACTTTTCAATTGCTTACTCAGTCCAAAGTAGCACCAGTTGGCAAGAGTGATTCTGCTCTGGATTTCGATATTGTTTAAGACTTCTTAAGCATCCATCAATATTATTTGCCTCGTAGACTTACATATATCAATAAGTGTATTGACGATAGGTGTACCGAACAGTTACCAGAAAGTATAGAGGAAGGATGTAGTCAAAAATTTCATCCGCATCCAATAATAGAACACAGATTGATTATTACCCGAAGTTAGAATGGAGATTTAGATGCGAAATAGTACGATTTGAAATGCCGGCAACGTGATTCAAAGATGTTCAGTAAACGTGAACCCTTGAAAAGGGCTAAGGTTTCCAGAGGGTACTAGAGACGAAACCAGCACTGTAAGAGAGGAAATAAGATAACTGCTGATAGAATTTTTTGGAGTTCCGAAAAAGTAAAGGGGTTAGAAACCCAAGAATTCAAGCCATAGATTTTGGAAAACCGATACCATGGACCAGTGTTATTGATCATTGGTATAACACTCGGCTGGATATTGGACTAAACTACTTTTTCCGGGAGATTGAGTCATTAGTAAAAAAACGAACCTTTTTCGAACTTCGAAGGCGAATATTTCAATTTTTACGGCAAACTTCGAAGAACGGGGAACGTACTTTTTACTTGACTCAATCTTCTGAAAAATTGTTCATTGGTCCAATACTCAGCAAAAAAGTTGATTTTGCCGTCTAGTGTAATAATAGGGATAATAGCTGGAAATGCGGGAGAATCAGTTGTAAGCCGAAGAAAAGTTCTCAATCGTACAGAAAGACCCTGAGGATATCGGTCGAGCGATTTAACCTGTTGGAGGCGAAATAGTCGAGGATCTCAAGCATCACCGTTCTCATGGTGAACTATTATTATAATTTATTCTAGAACCAACTTTATAATTAATACTCAGATGAACTTGAGCAACTATTCTATAAGACAGAGTTTACCAGATGATACAAATACCACACAGATGTCAAACAAAGAATGTAAAATTTTTTCCGGAAATATAAGAATCTCTCATTTTATATATTCAGGAGCCCTATTATTTTATAGTATGATTCATTAAGAATAAAGAAACTCTACAAAATATGTATTGAACTTAATATTAAACAATTCAACCGCAAACCGCAAGGTTTTTGCATATTTTCTCTCAAACGAATGCAACTTTTTTCCATGCGAATTCCATATTTGGCGTCATATGACTTTAATAATAATATTTCGCTACATTTTTGCACGTTTTGAAAACCAATTATTTTACACACACACTCACACAACTCCATGTTGGCCGCTTTTTATAGGACATTTGTCATTTCACTTTGCTATAAATCACAAATGTTTGTTGACTTTTCAACATGCAACTCAGCGTACGCGCAGTCAGTTACTATGATGAAATGTCAGAAAGGACAAGCGCGAATTTTCACCCGAAAAAAGCAATGAAAATATGCAAATAAATGTGAGCGAAAATAAACGCAGAAAAAGCGGCTAAATGTTGAAATTTCAACACGCCAGACACATTTAAATACGCGAAATAAATCAATGCGGACATGCAAAAATATATTTTTGTGGGTGCAAATATATTTTATATTATATACTATATACGAGAATATTTGCTGCAGTTGTGGGTGCGCGAAATTTCTACATTTGATTTATTTATTTTCATTGGATTTAATGAAATTGAGTTCTTCACCGCGATTGGCAGCACACAGCGCTGCAAGCAACAAATGCGTAGGCGACTGCTTGTTGTACAGGCGTCCATCATAAATGCCCGCAATTGCATTTGCCACCACAAGTTGTGGCAGCGAAAATCGTTTAAAAGCGTCGCCTTAGTAATTGAAAACAAGTGCCTTAAATATCTGATCGACTGTCGCGCATAACGCAGCTGTTGGTGGCACATGTGTCATTCGCGTTGAGCACCTACGCAGACCAGGCCAACTGCCGTCGCATGCAGGTAACTCACATGCAAAAAGTACAGCTAAGTACTCGAGCTGCAAGCTGGGAGAAGCGCCGTCGTTGTCAAAGCTTATCGCCAACGATCGGCAACACAAATCACGATATTTCGGTATGATTGACAGCGACATTGCTTGGAAGTCAGTGTCAGTGCGGTGTGATAGAGACTCATCCATGAGTTAAAGTGAGGGAAAAAAGTATTTTATTTCAATGTAAATGTGTTAAAGAAGACTCAGAGGCAGTTCTAATAAGGCCTAGTGTCTTATCGTTTTCACTGATTTTTTGATAACGCGAGTTATTGAATTGAAAAGAACACTCAACTCGATAATAAAGTTGACTAAAATGAGAAACTTTGAAAAAATATAGTTTCTTACTACTTTAGTCGAATAAAAACGGGTTTTTTCCTGTCTCACATATCCCGGTACGAAGTTAGGTACCGATTCTGGGTTCAGTTTTTCGACGTGTTATGTTGAGAATCATGAACTCCTGAGACGACATTATCGGCATTTTTCTCCTTCAAAAAACAAACATAGCCTTCCCCAAACGGAATCGAATCGGATTTTCGTCAAAACCATGAAGTTTAAATCCATTTAATTAAGGAACTCACATCGTGGACTAACCCTTTTAGCAGCCGTTGACTCGAAATTAATCTTCTATGAGGCTACGGTGTGTTCCACCTTACCCAGTACTCGTTCAACGATGACCTTGATCTGACTAAGCAACTAATTTTTTTGGCTGATGGATCAAATCTCCAGTTGTCTAGAGTGATCAGATAATCTTTTAATTGATTGGGCTTCTTAGGAGATACAAAATGATAATATACTCATACCAAATATAAAGGGTTCTGTAGAAGGGTCTTAGGTCTAGAGTTGGACTAAGAGACTTCCGTGATGCTGATCTATATAATCCGCAAGTCAGAACTACTCAACTAAGGGTATTAGGTCTAGAGTTGGACTAAGAGACTTCAGTGATGCTGATCTATATAATCCGCAAGTCAGAACTACTCAACTAAGGGTATTAGGTCTAGAGTTGGACTAAGAGACCTCAGTGATGATGATCTATATAACCGTAATTCAAACGTTCAACGAAGGACCTTAGGTCTAGAGTTGGACTAAGAGACCTCGATGATGACGATCTATATAAACCGAAATTCAAAACTGCTCAATAAAGGGTCTTAAGTCAAGAGTTGGACTAAGAGACTTCAGGGATGATTATCTATATAAATCACAATTCAAAACTGCTTAACAAAGGACCTTAGGTCTATAGTTGGACAAAGAGACCTCGGTGATGATGATCTAAATAAACCCCAATTCAGAACTACTCAACTAAGGGTATTAAGTCTAGAGGTCGACTAAGAGACCTCAGTGACGAAAACCGCAATTGAGAACTGCTCAACTAAGGGTCTTAGGTCTAGAGTTCGACTAAGAGACCTCAGTGATGATGATCTATATAAACCGCAATTGAGAACTGCTCAACTAAGGGTCTTAGGTCTAGAGTTCGACTAAGAGACCTCGGTGATGATGATCTAAATACACCGCAATTCAGAACTACTCAACTATGGGTATTATGTCTAGAGTTAGACTAAGAGACCTC
This sequence comes from Zeugodacus tau, assembly GCA_031772095.1. Classification (NCBI taxonomy): domain Eukaryota; kingdom Metazoa; phylum Arthropoda; class Insecta; order Diptera; family Tephritidae; genus Zeugodacus; species Zeugodacus tau. Next base: position 10,561,928 of record CM062653.1, on the reverse strand, counting down.
GGTGATGATGATCTATATAAACCGCAATTCAGGAAAGGGCATGATTGATCTGAAGACCAAACTGAGAAACTCGAAGAAGGGGCGCCTTCGAAAACAAATGTGCAAAGTCGAACCAAGGACCAATGACTCATTGAAAATATGCACAAGAACGACGAACAATCGCTCGTTACCTCCAAAAAATAAAGTATCTACAAATTTCTTAAAGTATTAAATAATCACCAAAACTAAAATATACCACACTTCGAGATCAGTTCAAAAACAAAAAACTACCATCAACTATTTCGCAAACTTATGCCCTCAAGCCAGATACCAAAACAAAGCACTATCGAATTTTCCTTCAAAATTCTCATTTCCCAATCTTCTCCTTCAATCTCCTTCACTCAACTTTGCTGCAGTCTTCATGCAAACTTCAACTTTTCCTGTCAGCTTATCGGCAATGGCACATCTCCCTCCTTTACCGTCACTTTCTTTAGCCCTTTTTGAATGACATTATTTTTGGACCGCAAGTCAAAATAAATGAAACTGAGTGCAGTCAAAGTGTATCTTCCGCCTGTCAAAACAACGCAAGATTAATTAATTTTGTTGACAAGCAGCACGCAGTGGCCAACAACAACAACAGCAATAGCTAGTTAAGAGTACTGTGAGGAATTTTGCAAAGACAAAAACATAAAAAATAAATGCAAAAACAACAAATGACTCAATTAGGATGCGGGAGAGCGCACACTGCAGCTTTTAATTGCTTGAAATTGTTTCGAAAAAAAATAAAATAAAATGAAATTCTTGTGGTTCATATTTATTAGTGTTGGCGTATATAAATGGATTTTTGACTGGAAATTTACGGTAATTTAAGAGTATTTTGTTTTCTTACTGATGTCAATGAAGACAACAGGAAAGTTTTTGGAGATGGCCAGCTGATTTTTGGACTCTTCAGAACTTGAGAACAAGCAGTTTTTTTCATATTTTGTCCTCAGCTCTAAACAAAGTGGAATTCTGATTGGTTTATATTGGATTATCTACACCAGGAGTGTAGGGAGTGAGCCCACATTTGTATCCAACCAAGGACTATCTTCGAAACTTTTTCGAAAAATTTTTGAGAACAAAATTTGTGAAAATAAGCCAAAACTTCATTATGATAAATAAGCGTAACCAAAAAAATAAATTCTTCTTTGGGATCGCAAAGTTATCTTCCAACTCAAAGACAATAAATAGCAGGAGTCTAAGGCACCTCTATGGAACTAGATCTACATTTAAGCAGGCATGTGAGAAGATCGCTTTTGAAATATTATTGAATTTATCTTTTAGAACTTCGTAAGTAGCCGACGCTTATATGTATTTTTCATAGAATACATTATCCGAAACTGGTCTTGAACCAACTAGTTCGGAACCAGTTCCAAAAAAATTTATTTTTTTTATAGAAATTATGTTTACGTTTCATAGAATATATGCAAAAATGCTACAAGAAAGGCAAAAACACCTAGTTTCACAAAATGTTCACAAAAATGTTGTATGGAAATAGCTGTTTCATAGTAAATATGAACATAAAATGCGTTTCATAGAAAATATGCAAAAATGTTTTAAGAAAGGCATTTAACACAACTGGTCCGAAAACAACTAGTTTGTAACCAGTTCACAAAAATGTTTCATAGCAAATATTAGCGTAAAATACGTTTCGAAACAATTATTTAGTAAGTATTTATCATAAAGTATATTAAACACAACTGGACTGAAAACAACTAGTTTGTAACCAGTTCAAAAATATGTTGTGTGAAAATATGTATTTAATAAAAAAAATTAAAAAAAATGTATATCCACAAAAATATAACAATAAATAATTTTTCAGAAAATACATACATAATACAGAACTGGTCCAAAAACAACTAGTTTGTAACCAGTTCAGGAAAAATTGTGTAGAAATACGTGTTTTATAAAATATGAGCGTAAAATACGCTTCTTAGAACAATATAAGAATTTTTCAGAAAATCATTATACAGAACTGCTCCAAAAAAACTAGTTCGTACCCAGTTCAAGAAAAATTGTGTAGAAATACATGTTTCATAGAAAATATGTAAAAATTTAAAAAATAAATCCATTTATCATAACTGGTCCAAAAACAACTAGTATGTAACTAGTTTAAAAAAATTTGCGTGAAAATATATGTTTCATAAAAAATATATGCGTAAAACTAGTTTCTAACTGCTATTTATTGAAAATAAGTGTGTGCAGTTAGTCTGAAGCGGTTGAAACCACACACAGACAGAGTAGTATCCACCTTTACGCACCACTTAAAATATTATCACAATCGTCTCTAACCGAACACACCTCAAGCTAAGCACGTTTATGTTATTACATTTTGACATGCACGTTCTGAAAAGCAATTAGGCGACACCTTTTTGTCGCTTACAACGAACAGAGTTAGC